>OY755243.1:82292152-82639652 GCA_963576725.1 Azorinus chamasolen | reverse complement strand
GAAGAGGATACCGACCAAGAAGACGAGGTTTTCCGGCCACGAACCTCGTCCATGAAAACTACTAGAGATCTCGCGGCTCTCGCGAGAAGACGTGGAAGTAAAGAACTAATTTAGATAGAAATTGTGTCTGCATCATCTGTGTGTGTGCGTGCGTGTGAAAGATAAGGGTAGGGGAATGGGTTAAAAAGTATTACCTGATTATCGTTTTATATAATATTTACATTATTGTGATCTATGTATATTTCATTCAGATATCATATTATAATATGCCATATTATTTTGATTTATAAGAAAATTAATGATACATAAACAAATTCTTGAAATTTTAGAATGTTTGTATTGATTTTGTGGCGCATTGTTCAGTGAATTTGTACAATGCTAAAGTGTTGTCCATGGTCCTAGCAAAACAGTAAGTATGTTTAAACTATTAAACTCATTTTCGTAAAAAGGACAAAACAGAAAGCGATGTTATAAACCTCTTGCTTGAATTTGCGTTCATTCTAAAGCATTTGATTTGGAGTTCAACTCAAAAACTGACCAATCATGCAAATGCCTGAGAATCGACCCAGACTCAACAGCTTAACCATGATCCCGCTATCCGCGACCTGACTCGCATTTACAAACAGCTTGGATCCAGATGAGACGACGAGTAACTCCACATTCGAGCAGTCTTTTTTCAAAACGGGGAAAAGGGTCAGTCCGCATTTCAGACTCAAACTCCTTAAATTGGGTCTATACACATGGACATACTTGCTGACAACCGAATTTATTCGTATCTTTAATCCTACACTTCATGAATAATCGTGAAAGAAATAATGACATCATGAATACAACCAGTTTAGTCATGGCAGAAAATGAAGAATCATATCTTTGGAATTCCATAAGCAACTAGAGCATATCCTACAAGAGTCATCTGGTCTGGATGGTGTTATCTGTTTGCAAAGACGTAAAAGGCATATCTCTGGAATAAAACCAAGACATGAACTCAAGTTTTCGAAGCCGGAGTCTCAAACTTAGAATGTTAGTTGATATTGGTCTAACGACGTCATACCAAACTAGAAACACGCGCAAGTATTTAAAAATTCATCGTGAGTGTCAGTTGAAGCCGTCTGATATGGGACTAGCGAAAAGGCGTTTATATGAAGGAAAGGGTTCAGACATATGACAGCTAAATGAAGGATGTATGGCATACAGAAAGCTCTCATGTGTAACGCCGCTGCAGTTTTGGTCCTGACATAAAATAGTCTGTTTTTATTTCCCCACCAACTGTTGGGTGTAGCTGGAAATGACTAGTGCTTACTTTACCCCATTTGTGTCCAGCGCCCAAATCAGTGTAGACCCAGCACTTACCGAATACAGTAGAACCGTTTAGTCAGGAGTCTTAAAACGCGTGCGGTTGCTTAATACGGGGGCGAAAGTAATACAGAATGCTCCAGCTGGAGCTTTCTGCATTACTTTCGACTTGCTTTAAGCTATCACCTGTCTTAAAGACCCAGATATAGACCTCGTGGTTATCATAGCATAATTCGTTATTTCATAAATACACCTTTCTATACCTTTGCAAACAGAGCAGACCCAGACCAGACGGCTCTTATAGGAGCCGTCTGATCAGAGTATGCTCCATGTATATATGATTCTGTAGGTTCTGCCATGGAAAAAATTCTTTATGTCCATGTGCCATTATAAAACAAATCTAATCAATATGCATGATGTCATTATTGCTTACATATATATTCCTGAAGTAAAGGGTTAACCCTTCGCTTGCTATTCACGTCAATATACCTACCTGTAAATAGTGAAGACCCAGCAGGAGCTGTCTCATCAGGATTTGCACTATTTACAAGTTGATTGTGCAACCAGTGCACTCCACAGCTGTGATTGCACAGCGCAATAGTTGTACACAGTGAAGATATACGTAATTATACAACAGGGCATGGGTAAAGAAGGAGAAATGTATTTTAAAATTCAGCAAGCGAAGGGTTAAGACAGGTTCTACTGTATTATCAGAAAACCAAAGGACAACAATAAGATGGGTAGGATGTAAGTCGTTAGATACTCGGAGTCCTATCATATTTATCATTTTCCCCTAATCCATATCCTCATATCGACGCATTTTGACGCCCTTGTAAAAATCACTTTTTGAAACCATTATGAAAAACAGCGCGTTTGTTCTATAGGAGCAAATGCTCTATTCATCACAAAGGTTTCAAAACTACACACTTAAAATAAATCCCTTTCTCTAGTAAATGCTCCTTTTCAATAGATTTATTCAAATATGCTGGATCTAAAATAGTGTATGAGGTAATGGGTTAGGTATTCGGACAGACAGTCCTAGACAACTTACTAGTACAGACCCAGATCAAACTGGGTGAAAGCTCCTAGAGGTGAAAGCTCCTAGAAAGAAAGCTCCTAGAAAGAAAGCTCTTAGAGGAACTTTCTTTATGACTTTTACCCTGAATTAAGCTGCCACCTGTGTTAAAAATAAATAATGGTACGTATTTGAGTGGTCGAATAATCGAGTTTTTACTGTACACGTATATCAGTCTAATTCGATGTTATCAAAACTATTGCAAAATTATTGTTTCTATCAGGTGTGCAAACAGAGTTCTGGGTATCCGAACACTTCCAATAAACAGAGTACAATACAACCTTCTTAAACGACCATTAAAAAGAGGTAGTAATATGGTCCACTAACGCTTAACTCCATGCATATTCATGTTTGAGATGCATGTAATGACATCATGGATATTAATCGGTCTAATTTTATAATGACGTGGCTGGTCAAGGCAGACACTGTAGAATCGCATCTATATTAGTCCATATATTATTCCATAAGCAAATTGAGCATACCCTGGTCTTACAGGAGCAGTCTGGTCCGGATCTGCTCTGTTTGCAAAGGCGTAGAAAGTTGTATTTATGGAGTAAAGGATTAATACATGACTGGTGGTAGTGTAATGCAGGTCGAAAGTAATACAGAAAGTCCCATCATATTTATCATTTTCCCCTTAACCCATATCCACTGGCACTTGATCGAAAAAGACTATAGTTTATTTATAGCAACTAGTACATTAACACACTATATGATATAACTATTATATTACACAACTATAGTCTGTTTCGATCAAGTGTCAGTGCCCATATCCTCATATCGACGCTATTTTGACGCCCTTTTCGAAACATTTATGAAAAACAGCGAATTTGTTCTGTATGAGCAAATGCTCTATTTGTCACAAAGGTTTCAAAATTACACACTTAAAACAAATCCATTTCTCTAGTAAAATGATCCTTTTCAATAGTGTATGAGGTAATGGGTTAGGTATTCGGACAGACAGTCCTAGATAAATAGTGCAGACCCAGATCAAACTGCCCATGCAGGAGCAGTTTGGTCAGTGTTTGCATTGTTTGCTATTACAATAAAACTCGATACTACGAAATTTAGTAATGAAGAATTTATGATTGTGCAGGCAGGCGGTTACGTAATACAGGATGAAAATCATACAGAAAGCTCCTAGAGGAACTTTCTGTGTGACTTTTACCCTGAATTAAGCTGCAACCTGTGCTAAAAATAAATAATAGTACGAATTTGAGTGGTCGAATAATATAGTGTTTACTGTACATGTACTTATAGTCTAATTCGATGTTATCAAAACTATTGCAAAATAAATATTTTTATCAGGTTTACAGACAGGGTACTGGGTATCCTAATACATGTACTTTCACTAAATAGAGTTTAACCTTCTTAAACGACCATTAAAAAGAGGTTGTAATATGGTCAACTAACGCTTAATGTTTGAAATACATGTAATGACACCATGGATATTATTTGGTATATTAATCGGTCTAATTCTATAATGACGTGGCTGGTCAAGGCAGACACGGTAAAATCGCGTCTATATTATTCCATAAGCAAATTGAGCATACCCTGGTCCTACAGGAGCAGTCTGGTCCGGATCTGCTCTGTTTGCAAAGGCGTAGAAAGATGTATTTATGGAGTAAAGGATTAATACATGACTGGTGGTAGTGTAATGCAGGTCGAAAGTAATACAGAAAGCTCATATCGGAGCTTTCTGTATTATGTGTGCCTTGTATTAGCAGCCACGCAAGTTCAAAGTCTCTTGTTTTCAATTAATGAACGGTTGCTTAATTCATTCACTCCTAGACTATTTTAGACTCAATCTCTTTGTATCAATCTACCGAAATTAGCTACTGAAAAGGAGAATTTTAGAATTGTGTAGTTTTTAAACCATTGTGAGCATATATATACTCCTATAGAGCAAATGCTCTTTTATCACAAAGGTTTAAACAAATGAGTTTTACAGAGGCGCACAAAGGCGTCAGTAGGAGAGAATGGGTTAAGATATGTTCTGCTGTAATCTTGCCAAAACACTTTGGGGAAAATAATTCTACTACATAATATAGTAAACATTGTACTTTAATGCTTTTTCATCGTTGTATATCTGCGATAACTTCAACAAACATGACAATCAAAGTTAATCCAGTTTATGGTACAAAGCTTCAAATGTACCAAAAGTAACATATATGCAATTTGTGTCAACTTTGAGACTTAGCTTTAAAACCTCTTTCGCTGCCAAACATTGTCGCCTGCTCACAATTTGCTTTATATATTTTATACCCATTTCTTTCAAAATCATTACCACAGTAACAAACAGTTTGGATCCTGTTATTCATACAATCGTTGTTTCTTACATGAATATACACTGAATCATGGGTTATGTCTTTGTTTTACATACGGTCAGTAAAGCATTTTCAATACACAGAGATCATTCTTACGCGCGAAATAATAGAATGAATCACTATAGGGATGTGATAAAACATTTACTACAGTACAACCTGTCTTAAGCAACAATCAAAAGGAAGTCTAAGTTTGGGTCTTTAAGACAGGAGGTAGCTTATGCAGGTCATAAGTTAAGCAACCATCTGTTTTTTAGACTATTGTGTTCAATAAATGAATGTCCGCTTAAGACAAGTTCTGCTGTATACAAGTGCCTATTTTGATCTCTAAACCAGGTCATGTTTATAAAGTAAATAATTATAGCGATGCCTTCGTAGTTATCAATTTATACTATTAGCCCCTGTGTATGTAACATTACAAAAACACTTGGAATAGCCTAATTACCCAAAGCGTTTGAATAGACAAACCTGGGCATCCGACTAACAGTGCAGACACGTATCAAACTGCTCCTACTACAGTAAAATCCCTCTATACGGGAATTCTAGTAGAGTAGAATTTAGATACTTTAAGGCAGGTGGCTGCTTAACCCTTTCGCTGCCAATGCCGGATCTGTGATTACCTATGCAAACAGTTTGGATCCAGATGAGACGCCGAGTAACTCGGCGTCTCATCAGGATCCAAACTGTTTGTTACTGTTACTATGTTTTTGAAACAAAAATGAAGAAAATCAAAAATATAAAAATTTGTAGCAGACGACAAAGTTAGCAGACGACAGACTTTGGCAGCGAAAGGGTTAATGAAGGGTGAAAGTCGTGATTACCTTTGAAACAGCTTCAGTTAAGATAGAGCGCCGAATAACACGGTGACTCAATAGGATCCAGCCTGTTTGGCAATGTGCTTACGTTTCTTAAACAAATACACGGTACGGTAAATTAAATGTGCAAACTGAAGAAGACCGCGCTTTTACCGACGAAACTTTTACCCAGCCTGCTCAATTTCAAATGAAAGGTATGAACAAGGTAGGTAATACTATCGATAAAGATGTCGCTTGTTTCTGGCAGAGATAGTCTTGCTAGAGTTATCTTTCTTGTACATGAATATTTCCATTGCAAACCGTGTATAACCAAATCAGGCATCCCATCTGTGATAAAGAATGATGATAAAAGTTTACGATTTATGAATTGATGGAGAGAATCTTTTAAAAAAATACAGATTCTGGTGACCGTTGAACAGTGCTGACCTGGACCATAGGCCCCGTCGGAGAAGCTATCTGACCTGTTTGACTCTTGAATAGTAACAAAATCCATTAAGAAAAACATGTGTGCATGTATGCATACAACACCAATGATACTGGGATACTGGGCAACCCATACTTGCGCACACACAAGTTTCGCTCCCACTGACCCTTAATCTTGCTGTATTGGCCAAAAATCTTGATTCCATATGTCATTATAAAAGTTCCGCTAATTAATTTAACACATTATCCCCTAGTGACGCATTTTGCGCCTCTATAAAACTCACATTTTGAAACCATTGTGATAAATAGAGCATTTGCTCCATAGGAGCAAATGCTCTTTTTTATCACAATGGTTTCAAGACTACATAATTCTAACACTCTCCTTTTCTATAGTTAATGCTCCTTTTCGGTAGATTTATTCAAGTTGGTTGTGTCTAAAAATAGCCCAGGAGAGAATGAGTTAATATACATTATGCCATTATTTCTTTCGCGAATGTTCATGGAGTAAAGGGTTATAATAATCCCGGGGAGAAACCTAATCTCTTTGAGGCGATCATAATGGGTAGTCACCGAGTTTTTCATCCGATTCTAAAGTGTTAACAGTTTTTTATACACCATTCGTTTAGAGCAGGCTAAAGATTAATCAATGTAGATGTGGATCTCGAGGCGTGTCAGAGATCCGTTGTGTGATCAGTACATTTGTTCAGCTGTGCCACAGTTCCATCGTCAGTTCCTTTGTATAGGTGTATCACAGTTCCGTCGTCAGTACCTTTGTACAGCTGTGTCACAGTTCCGTCGTCAGTACCTTTGTATAGGTATGTCACAGTTCCGTCGTCAGTACATTTATATAGGTGTGTCACAGTTCCGTCGTCAGTACCTTTGTAAAGGTGTATCGATGTTCCGTTGTCAGTAAATTTGTATAGGTGTGTCACAGTTCCGTCGCCAGTACCTTTGTATAGGTGTGTCACAGTTCCGTCGTCAGTACATTTGTATAGGTGCGTCACAGTTCCGTCGTCAGTACCTTTGTATAGGTGTGTCACAGTTCCGTCGTCAGCACCCGGTGTCTTTATTTCTTACACGATTCGTCTTATATTCGTGTAAGAAATAATGACATCATGAATATATTTTTGCATTTTTATAATGGTGAATGAACACATGCTTTTAGGTAATTGCAGTAAGTGTATAGTCAATGTATATGCTATTTCATAAGCAAACAGCAGATATTGATCAGACTGTACCTATAAAGTGTATCTGATTTAGGTATGCTCTGCTTGCAATGACCAGTGTCCGTCTCTAAGGAGTACAGTGTTAATTCAAACAAAAGAACCCGCCAAATTTATAGTCAATACACCCTTAAAGGAGACAGAAATTTGCATGGTGCAATTTGAAATTACATTTTTAGATACAGTAAAATCCATCTAAACCGGAATTTTAATAAGAATAAATCAGACCCCGCTTTCACAAATCTTCTCAACTAGAGCAAAGTCATTTTGAGGAAATCTCAAATATGAACTCACGATTTGATATTTCTAAGGTATTGTTATACAGGTATATCAATACTTGATAGTTCCATTCTAAGCTTGATATACAAATGTTAAGCCAGCCTTATTCTCAATTGCACAATATCAAACATGGACACTTTCGGTGAAGAATAAATTATTTAATTAAGAATTTTAAGTTTTCATATAATAATTAGTAATCATGTGCCATAGATAAATGATAATATGAGTAAAACTAATAATACATTACTTATGGTATATGTATCAGAGACTGAGAATTGTTTGGATCCTGATGAAGAATGCATCTAAGTCATTATCTGTTATAGGCTTATCAGGGGTAGTATCTGTGATAGTACGCCAGTATAATTTCAGATAGTTGTTACTTTGAAAACCCTAATGTTCTTAACAGGTGGAATCAGTCAGTCGGTGCTAGCTTTGTTGTTAACTGAATGATATAATAACCTCTTTACATTTGCGAATCCGTTGACAACCATATAAGATAGATGGAGTAATATCACTGGGGTTAGAGTATTAAGAGTCTTAACACAATGACAACTGTATGGTACACAATTTATTAGCATCATTCCATTAAATCCCACGGGGTTTCACGGGTTCGCACTGACCAAGCATGCTGATCCAGTTGGACAGCATGTGATTGGCTGAAATCCAGCGACTCGCCTACTCCTTTTACTCTTGCATATTCAACAGGGCGTTCTAGTTTAGTTTTTGGTTAGAGAAGACATACTTTTCGGGTTTTCACGAACGGCAAACATCAGCCAGGAAAATGTAGTTTTATATACACTGGGTGGCAACGGCCACCATTTCTATGTGTTAGAAATTCTAACACTTATACAATTATGGTATTTCTACAAACTGTCCTTTGTTTGCATTTTCATACTAGACATTCACTTGGATATGATTTTCTTATTTGATAATCTTGTCATACATGTATGTGATTTGGAACTATAGTAATACTAATTACAACACTGAAACTACAAAATGGACGTGTTCATTTCTCCAAGCCGGACTTCCACTTTCATACATTCATACATTTATTTTTCGGATTTACATGCACATATTCTCATGATAACAGTATTTAAGGTTGAGATTGAGTTTCAGAAGGATTGTCTAAGAGGGGTCATGTCTTTTTAGGCATGTAGCTGCTTAAAGCAGAGTGAAAGCCATGCAGAACGCGCCTATGAGACCTTACTGCGTGACTCTTAACCTGGATTAAGCTGCAGCCTGTCTGAAAAGACAGGCGAATGTTCTAATTTTAACATCCGGTTTCAGGAGTTTTACTGTATTTAGATGAAAAATAATTTGTTTGGGTTGGGTTTTTTGCTGCTTTTTGTTGTTGTTGCCGTTTTTTCTTTATGTGTCTGGTGTCGGGTTGTTTTCAAAGATACAAGCATAAGAACAATTAGTTTACGTCGGATACCATATAACAATAAACATTAGCTGTAACAGCTATTTTCCGACACACGCAAGTATAATTAAAACAACTGTAAGACAGACTGTAAAAGAAAGGGTTGGCATATAAATACCCGGTAGTAGATTTAAGATACACAACAGTTGGTGCTATAGTAATAAAAGGGAACCAGCTAAATCCGAGACCTAGTGTTTGTAGTTATACGTTTTATGTTAATAGCAATAAGACATAAAAGCACAGATGTTGATCACAGTACAAGCTATACATATTTAACTAGTTAATGTTTTGTTTACCAGAATCGAAAGAAAAAAATGGGGCAAATTATTCAAGAGAACAAAACATTTACAACACAACAAATACATCACATTTAACATGCATAGGCATAAAACAGCAAAGCACAGCACAGCACAGAGACTGTAAAAAACAATAGACATGTTTGGCAGTTTTTCTCAAACCCCACTGTGACGCCATGTCTGTTACATATTTAGAAGGAAAGAAGTATATAAAAAGACTAAATGTCAAGTAATAGATACAGTACGAGTCTTACTACCAAAGTGTCTTCTTACAACCGTTATCAGGACAGTTTGTTCGCATGACCGAAGACACGTGTCCGAGGCGTAGCCGAGGACACTTGTCTGAGGTCATGCGAACAAACTGTCCTGATAACGGTTGTAAGAAGACACTTTGGTAGTAAGACGAGTGCATGTATCTTACTTGTACGACAGTACGTTGTAGACTTTTAATTTTGATTAAAAATGAATATTTCGCAAATGAGTACAAAATGTTTTCCCTTTGGTTCACCCAATTCAAATTACAAAGAAGCCGCTCGTTGATCTCTAAATAGCCACCGGCTACATAGTGGCTCGAGCAGTACCCTGCACGAGTAAATCGTGACCCGTGTTTGCAACATACATGTATCACATGTGTACTATAGTCAATCAACTAGGTCTGACGTGTCAAAGGTCAGCCGAGTCCATTTTAGGGAAATCAGCATTCCGCATGTTCTCGGACCAATTTTTAAACAGACGAGTTTAGTATATAAGATAAAATTGAAGACGGGTTTGTTGTCAGCAGTTTAGCGCAGTGGGTAAAGTCTAGGTACGCAGAAGACATTGCGAGAATAGTTTTTATTGAGCGTGGGTTCGAATCCCGTGTCGACCCTAAACTTTTTTATGCCCCCAAAGGCGGGCATATAGTAATCGCATTGTCCGTCCTTCCGTCTGTCCGTCTGTCCGTCTGTCCGTCCGTCCGTCCGTCTGTCCGTCTGTTCGTCTGTCCGTCCGTCTGTCCTTCCGTCCCAAATTCGTGTCCGGTCTGTAACTTCTTCATCTATAAATGGATTTCAATATAACTTGGCACAAATGTTCACCAGACAGAGACGATGTGTCGCGTTCAACTCCCCGGTCCATGGGTCAAAGGTCAAGGTCACAGGGTACAATTACTTTGTCACAAATTTCGTGTCCGGTCTGTAACTTCTTCATCTATCAATGGATTTCAATATAACTTGCCACAAATGTTCACCACACAAAGACGATGTGTCGCGTTCAACTCCCAGGTCCATGGGTCAAAGGTCAAGGTCACAGGGTACAATTACTTTGTCACAAATTTCGTGTCCGGTCTGTAACTTCTTCATCTATAAATGGATTTCAATATAACTTGGCACAAATGTTCACCACACAAAGACGATGTGTCGCGTTCAACTCCCAGGTCCATGGGTCAAAGGTCAAGGTCACAGGGTACAACTACTTTGTCACAAATTTCGTGTCCGGTCTGTAACTTCTTCATCTATCAATGGATTTCAATATAACTTGGCACAAATGTTCACCAGACAGAGACGATGTGTCGCGTTCAACTCCCTGGTCCATGGGTCAAAGGTCAAGGTCACAATGTACAATTACTTTGTCACAAATTCCGTGTCCGGTCTGTAACTTCTTCATCTATCGATGGATTTCAATATAACTTGCCACAAATGTTCACCACACAAAGACGATGTGTCGCGTTCAACTCCCAGGTCCATGGGTCAAAGGTCAAGGCCACAGGGTACAATTACTTTGTCACAAATTTCGTGTCCGGTCTGTAACTTCTTCATCTATCAATGGATTTAAATATAACTTGGCACAAATGTTCACCACACAAAGACGATGTGTCGCGTTCAACTCCCAGGTCCATGGGTCAAAGGTCAAGGTCACAGGGTACAATTACTTATCACAAATTTCGTGTCCGGTCTGTAACTTCTTCATCTATCAATGGATTTCAATATAACTTGCCACAAATGTTCACCAGACAGAGACGATGTGTCGCATTGAACTCCCTGGTCCATGGGTCAAAGGTCAAGGTCACAGGGTACAATTACTTTGTCACAAATTTCGTGTCCGGTCTGTAACTTCTTCATCTATCAATGGATTTCAATATAACTTGCCACAAATGTTCACCACACAAAGACGATGTGTCGCGTTCAGCTCCCTGGTCCATATGTCAAAGGTCAAGGTCACAGAGTACAATTTTTGGGGGCATTTGTCACGTGACTGTGACATCTCTTGTTTTAATTTTGAATGAATAGTAGAGTATTATTTTATATCATATTGTATCATTGTAATGGCCATTTATGCACATGTTCGTCAATGTTAGGGAAGGGTGCCTTTGTTTGAGTTCGAGTCCTATATTAGCCATATTTTCAATAATAAATCGATGCTAAAATATGAATATCAATATAAGGTTTAGCAAATGTCTTGTACAGGCGGCTTCTTAATGCACAACAAAACTAATGCTCTTAAGAGGACTTTCTTTAATATTTTTGGCAAAAAAAATTTTTTTTTAGGTTGACACGAGACTCGAACCTGCGCCTAATAAAATGTTCGCCGATCATATACTTCGTTATGGTCCTACGACTTATCCACCACGCTATATTTCCGATAACAAATGCGCTTATTCTTTATACCTATAACTGAACATTTTCTTTTATAAATGGCACGTGGATATCCGAAATGCTGATCTCCCTTCGGCGAACCCGTGACCCGTCAGACCTAGTTGTTTGACTATAGTATAGCTGGTGTTTAAAACTGTTCATCACACCTGCTTAACCCAGATCAGATGTTGAGCGATTCGGCTTCTGAGCTGGCTCTAAGCAGTTAGATAGTTCATGTTTAGTCTGCATTTATACAAGTGGAGGCGTTAAAGAAAGCTGCAGACGACATGCTAAGCAGACCCATTTACACTCGTGATCGGGATTAGTGGAGCGACAATCGTGTTACGTTGTTACTACACAGCATGGAGCACGTGACATTGGGCGATTGCACGGGCTCGATCCTAGGTAGGTCCAAAAGCTTACAACCGTTATCAGGACACTTTTTCAATAGCTTTGCTGGGGGTCTGTCGTACAAATGGCTTTAAAATCTTTAATTAATAACTTAAAAATGCGCGACGCGTTTCATCAGATCATCAGGCTCAATATTATGACGTCATGACTATTATATAACTGGCAATGTACATATATAGAATATATATATTAAAAAAGACTAAATGTTATATGGCTTTAAAATCTTTAATTAATCTTTAATTTAATTTAGTTAATTAATAACTTTTATTAATTTATTAAGTTATTAATTAAAGATTTTAAATAGAGAGAGAGAGAGAGAGAGAGAGAGAGAGAGAGAGAGAGAGAGAGAGAGAGAGAGAGATGATCCTGTTTACCCATCGTTTGTAGAGAGTTTAGGCAGATCGCAGTGAGATTAGGGAAAAACACAGCAAAATAACAGCATACAAAACATACAATCAGTTGACAGTGGCAAGAAATACATAAGAAAATGCACAGCACCTGTAGGGGCAGTAAAAAGCAGTAAACATATTTTGGCATTTTTTCTCAAGTCCCACTGTGGCGCCAAGTAAATTACATATTAAGACAGAAAATAATAAATACGAACATCCTGTTTGCCATTGGTTTGTAGAGAGATAAATCATTTGTAGGGAGAGATAAGGCAGGTCTCGGTGAGACTTGGGGAAAACACGGCACATTTACAGAAAGTAATAAAAGCATACAAATACTTGTCAGCAGCATAATATATAATTAAAGAAAAAGAACTGAGAAGCAGATACATATTTTTATAAAACATACTAACCACGGCATGTGGATCAGCCACAGCTAGGTCCAGTCCAGGTGCGGATCAGCCGCCTAAACTCCTCAAACTGGAGTGATTCGGGAGACTGTTCCACACCCGGCTGACTCGAAGTGGAAGGATCTCTGACCATATGTCTTAGTCCGAACTGTCGGTACCTGAACTGTATTTTCATACCTGAAAGTATAAGAAGATTGTTTAAGATTAACTCAATCTCTGATATTAATAGGTGACATATCATTGCATGACCAGTACATTTATTTCTGTTGCAACTGTACGAATTTAAGCCTCCCTAAGTGCAGTGGTGGTAGATCCACCCTATTTAACAGGTCTAAGTAGTCGATAAAGATAATAATTAAATTAATTTTAAGTTGTTTTTTATATTATATTTATACAGGTTCTAATACAGAGTCTGTATTTCTAAAAAACACTCCATTCATTCTCTGATACAACACTTTATTTTTTAGTATCTGAATATAAATATTTATTATATGTTATTAAATTCGACTCTCAAATCACTGATCACCGCCGCAACAATATCGTTTTTCTTCCTATTAAATTCGACAAGTAGCGAAATGTACAGGTAGCGAAATGGTCAGGGTAGCGAAATGACTTCCCGGTGGGTAGCGAAATATGACTGTAGCGAAAAGGTATGAGTAGCGAAACAACAGCCGGCTGAGTCCATACTCAGTAGCCTAGTATAATCATTATTTTAAAAACAATTTTCAGGCCCCTATGCTGGAGTTTTTCCAATTTTCCTCGCTACAGTAGGGCCAGATGATTGGACAATAATTAAACTTTGAACTAATAAAGGATTTAAAAACTTGCTGAGACGCTGAAGCACATTGAGCTGTCCTGCCACTCTCTACCACTTAGATTGTTATGAAACATATACCCAAACCGGACCAAGACAAATAAATAAAGACAGCTCGGATAGTTACTTTAACTACACTAGAGTTCAACAACAGGTAGAACAGGTAGGTTGAAATTTAATAAAAAATCAATATCTATGCCTAAGAGTTTAAAGTTCTGTTTCTCCACACTGAATAGAACTGTTGGATATATTGATTCTTTTTAGTTTGCTGAAAGAGTTTTTGCCAACTGCTATGACATGAAATTTATCTGGATTAGCTTGCATTTGGTTAAATTTCGAACAGAGACATATACATACATATGTACATGTATACATATGTCTCTGATTTGACCAGTCTATCAGAGTGTGACAATCCAGCTCCAATGTTAACTTCCAGCTCCAATGTTATGGCTGTTTCCCATCAGGATCAGTCATATCTAGATCATGATGATCTATTTATGGATAAACTGAAGGATTTTATACTTTGTAAACCGATATTTTTTTCTTTTTAACATAAAACTGCTAGCGTATCTATTTATAATGACAGATTTCTGGGCCGAATCTATTTTGAGCGAATTGACTATGAGTTTTACAACTGTGGGACGAATAACAAGAACGATAATCTCGCGCCAAATGTCTAGCGAAAATGAAACTGATTGCTGAATAGAACTTATTCCATTCAGGTCGGAATGTCTGCTAGAAAAAAAGACTCTTCGGACTCAGAGTTCGTCGAAGGTTCTATCGTGCGGATAAAGTTAGAAAACGTATTGTAAGTGTTTATAGACAAATGCGAATGGAAATCTGAATAATGCCACAGGCACAGGTGGAGAATAATAACAAACAATTTATCGGCGGTCCCTTTATCGGTACACATCAACATAATCCTGTAAAACATGATGATCCACTGTATTGTTGCCGTTCTTGTTTCATGTGCATACGGTAGGAATGTATTCAAATGACGAAAAGGTCATATTTGAACTTGATATATGTTAGTGTCACGAGTTTTCGCGAGTACTTTTCTTCTTCTTTCTAGTAAAGTGCAAGGCTCTCTCTGAAGCATCAACGCACTTGATCAGATAGGGTGTGTAAATTTCAACATTTTCAAGATTTAACTCCTTTATCTCCCCACCACACCCTATAATGTGACCACTCTTTAGAATCATCTCGAAGAGACAATTCTAACTAGTGGTCAAAGAATAGGGTTTGGTGGAGAAATGGTGATTTTTAGTAGTTTGGAAGGCACCCTTTATCTGTAGTTCTAATTTTCTGAATGCTATCTAATCTACAGTTCTGTGAAATGATCGGGTTTTTTTTTTCAGAACTTATGATTCAGTGGAGTTTAAATGCGGCCCACACTTGAATGTAATCATTGGTCCAAATGGAACGGGCAAGTCAAGTTTAGTGTGTGCTATCTGTTTGGGCCTTGCTGGGAAGACTAGCTGGCTAGGAAGAGCCCAACAGCTGTCAGACTACATCAAGTATGGACAGAAGAGTGCAAAGATAGAGCTTGAGCTGTAAGTTTATCGGTTTTGTCATTCAAAGCTTTCCCTCATATCTAGGCCTTTTCACTCTAAAAATTAAATTAATATTTCTTTTTAGTTTTCTTCAAATATACAGTCAATGCTAAACAGTTTGGATCCTGATAAAGAGTCAGGTTACATGGTGTCAAATCTGGATCCAAACTGGTAATTACAAATTCACTGCTAACATGCAGAGTCAATACAGTTATTGTTGTTTGTTTTTGCTTAGTGTTCCTTAAACTACAATGACCACAGATGGCTCTTACAGGAGCTGTTTGATCTCGGTCTTCTGTTTGCATAGGTATGAATGGGAAAGGGTTAAAATAAAAACAACTAGATGCATAGGCATTTGAATTTCCTGTTACATGCATGTATATTACATGATTGTAATTATTACTTTAACCTTTTCCCTTATATAAATACTTTTTCGTGCAAACAGAGTAGACCCAGATCAGATGGCTCCTACCAATACCAAAAAAATCCTGAGTGCATATGCTATCATAAAATTTCAGCTAATGAATGTTCGTAATGTGATTATTTCATACATGAATATTTAACAGGAAAATGGTTAAGACATACATGTGTATATGTAATTACTAATCTTATTTTCGTTCAGGAAAAATGCTGATGGTGAAAACTGGTGTGTGACTCGAGAGATTGCCCGAGACAACACTTCAAAATGGATGATCAATGGAAGAAATTCCACTCTAAAATCTGTAAGAATTTTGTGTTCTTTGCGTTATCTAGTGCATGTTAACCCCCTCCCTCATATTGATGCATCTGTAAAAGTTACTTTTTGAAACCATTGTGATAAATAGAGTTTAAAAACTGCACAATTCTAAAATAATTCTAAAACTTCCTTTATCACTCCCTATCGACTGTTACAATGAGGGGTGTGCCTGCGAGAAGACTTGTTAAGGTTTAGTAAAGAGAATGTTAAGGCACCTGCCCAATGTGTAAAGGTGCACGGGGCGAGCTGCAGCAATAAATTATATTATCAGGTAATTAAGTAATATTTGTTTCAAGTTTTAAATATGTGTTAGTCTTATTACTAGCATTTGATTTCTCTGTGGTGTTTTTCATTTGATTTTCTTCTTATTTCACGGTTTTATAGAGGATAATATGAATCGTTAGGACTATTGTAAAATAAATGGCATAGTCTTTTGAATATCAGTTTCAAACACCAATGTTATGTACAAGCATAATCCCAAACTAATAATTGACCAATTTCATAACAAATTTACTCTCTTTTAACTGATTATAAGGCAAATCGGATGCATTTTTAAAAACCGCATTGTTAAGGCGTGTGCCAGAGGGTGTTACGGTTCATGATCTACATCCAAACTTACAGTTGCGGTTCCTATTCGAAAACAATAAGTGTTTTTGAGAGTATGGAATCGATATTTTAGAACTGATAGAAGACTCAAACTACACTAGTTGAGTAACTACACTTCATATTGAGTGAGGTTACAAAATAAACTGAAAGTTGTATTAAACGTAATTATGGAACACGTATCCCATTCTTAATACCAGCACTTGTGTGACCCATAATAATATGCCAGATTTTTAACAGCTATTGTAGAAATTAAATCTGACTAAACCTTAGATGAACTCAGTTTATAGACAAATCAGAGGGGTCCTAGAGGCGCCCTCTTATCAGGGTATGCAATGTTTGTCCTTCAAAATCCACTAGCAGTGCAGACTCAGATGAGAAGGTTCCTCTAGGAGCTCTCTGACCAGGGTCTGCATTTTTTGTCATTCAGAATCCCCTAGCAGTACAGACCCAGATGAGAAGGTTGATGTCCAGTGATTGGTGAAAATTCAGATATTTTGCTGATCAATACCGAGTATACCTGTTGTCCGTTTCAATTTGGGGACATTTTGTAACGGATTCAATTACAATTAGATCTTGTTTAGTAAAGGGTTAGTTAGAGTTCTGTTGTATTTTCATTTAGGTAGAGGAGAGAGTGGCACGACTGAACATACAGATTGGAAACTTGACCCAGTTCCTGCCCCAAGAAAAAGTTGCTGACTTTGCCAAGATGTCAGAGTTCGAGTTGCTGGAGAACACAGAAAAGTCTGTAAGTTTGGACTTGTCCCTGCTGACATTTCTAACCCTTATTCGTAATGTTGCTTAACCCTTTACCTCATGAATATTCATGTTAGAAATAATGACATTATAAATATTTATAAGCTCATTGTATATAATGGACACATCATGACTTGTTGACCTTGGCAGAAGCTGTAGGATCAGCTGTATATAATGTTATATGCAAACAGAGCAGACCCTGTTCAGATGGCTCCTACAGAAGAGGTCTGAACAGGGTCTACTCTGTTTACAAATGTGTGAAAAGGCAGATCAGATGGCTCATGTAGGCTGTTTGCTTATGAAATAATATGTACAGTGAAGCTCACTTATAACGAAATCCTGGGGACCTTAATATTTATTTCGCTATATCCAAACTTTGTTATATCGATAAGACGAAATTTCGTTATGGCGAATTTCGTTATAGTATACCAAGGTTATGCAAATTCTGATCCTGACCAGAAGCCACATTATAATGTAGCTACTGACCAGTCTACGTGCATACAGCTGGGTTTGTCATGTGTTTGGTAATTTCATAGCATGGCTCTTATAAAATGTAAAGGAAAAGCAATTTCACACCAGTTATAAATAACAATATTGGTGAAATGAGTTGACCATTTGCTTCCCTATATCAATGACTCAGTGCAAAACTAGACAGACTCTATAGTTATTCTAGTGAACAGAATGTCTTTTATGCAAGTGCACACTTCAATTATTTATTTTCATTCCTGGTGTCGTGGTGATTCGTGTACCTTCAATCATTTTTCATAAATCTATAATATGTGCTTATCTATGTATCACGGCATGGTGTATTGGTCTTACCATCGGATTTTGCCTATTTCGGTGCCGATTGTCCGAAAAATATCTTAGAATAGTCATCTGCGGCTGCTTCAATGCAAAGTATGAAGTTGCAACATATATTCTGACAAACGTTTCTATTGGCCGAAATCAAAATATACGGTAGGAAATGAGAACAATCATCCAATCAGATGCGCGGTTACTAGTCGATAACGAGTGCAACTGGTTTCAATCACGTTATCGAAATTGTTAAATAAAGCAGGATACCATTCTTCCCTCAGATTCGTCCCTTTTGCATTTGGACTCAGTAGTATGTTTATGCCTCGCACGATGCCCACAATGTATATTTTATGCGCCGTTTTCATTGTTTGTGGGAATGATGCAATAGTGTGTCCTCGACAGAAAACTTGACCATTAACAAAGATTGGGACATATGTACATGCAGTGTGGTCAATTACGTTCATTAAGTTGTTTGACGCCCGAGGCGATAGTCGGTGGATGTGTTTGCTGAACGGTTCTTTATCGTGGTAGGTGTGAAAACTTTTCAAACTGCGACATTCAGTTGAGTTTGTAATAACCGAACTATTTTTCATAGAAATTTCGTTCTCGGGACAAGGAAATAACTTTGTCTTAGCCGAATTTTCGTTATAACCGATTTTGTATTAAGCAGGCAGATGTGAATAGAAACAAAGAAGGAAAAGATTGGGGAATTTGTTTTCTTTTGTGTTATCCGGTCTTTCGCTATATCCGAGTTCGCTATAAGTGAGCTTCACTGTAGATAAGATTCTAGAAATTCTGCTGTGGCCAATAATTTTAGTGTTCTCATGCCATTATAAATATTAATCTAATCAGCATTCATGATGTCATTATTTCTGACAAGAATATTCATGGAGTAAAGGGTTAAGACAAAAAAGATAGCCCTTGTGTTAGAATTACTTACTGCAGGAGCCGTCTGGTCAGGGTCTGCTCTGTTTACAAATGAGTGAACAGGTGTTTATATGAGGGAAAGGATTAAAGGTTAGTATCAATCAGTATTAGAGGTCTAGATATTCAGAAACTGATCTAGATCCAAACATTTTCATTGTGTCACCCTTTTATTCAGTTCACAGGCCTTTTATTGTGTCTACATGGGTCTGTTAAAAGGACCCATTCCTGATGCAAACTGGGTAACATTTTCCGCAACTTTGGGGGGGAAATCCCAATTGAGACCAAATTTTTGTTTCACCTGCTGAGAGGCAGTGTGTCACTTGAGGATCACTTTCCCATTGTCTGGGTGTCTGTCTGTATTACGTTTGCCCTGCATTAAACAATCACCTGCTTTTTATACCCCTGCAAACTTGTTTGAAGGGCGCATACTGGAATCGCCCTGGTTGGTCTGTCGTCAGGCAGTCGGTCGGTCCGCATTTGAACATGGGGTAGTTGGAACTCCTCTTTCAGTTTTAAAGTTACTGAACTTACATTTATTATACATGATAACCACAACTGGTAGATGTGCAAGACACAATTTTCACATGTTTGCTGCTGGCCATTGCAGAATTATCTCCCCCTGAACTTTTGAGTTTTTTTGTCATTTTCGCATGAGACATGGGTAGTTGGTGTCGAGAACTCCTTCAATCTGAAAGTTATTCAGTATTACATCATAACCATGAATGGTAGTTGTGCAAGACACAATTTTTCAAGTGTTAAGCACTGGGCATTGCAGAATTATCTCCCCTTAAACTGAAAGTATTTTTGTCATTTTGGCATGAAACATGGGGAGTTGGTGTCACAAACCCCTCCTTCAGTTTTAAAGTTATTGAATTTATATTTTGTATACATAAAAACCATGAATGGCAAGACACAATTTTCAGCCGTTTCGTGAACAACTTCTTCAGTTTTAAAGTTATTGAATTTATATTTGGTATACATAATAACCATGATTGGTAGATGTGTAAGACGCAATTTTCATGTGTTTATGGCTGGCCATTTGCAGAATCTGTCTCCCCCTGAACTTTGAATATTTTTCGTCATTTTGGCATGAAACATGGGGAGTTGGTGTTGCAAACTCCTCCATCAATTTGAAACTTATTGAATTGATACTTGCCATACATAATGAACACGAATAGTACTTGTGCAAGACACAATTTTCTTGTGTTTAGTGGCAGCCATTACAGAATTGTCTCCACTTGAACTTTTGAGTATTTTTGCCATTTGGTCCTGTTACATTGGTAGTTGGTGTCACAAACTTAGATTTGCAATCAAGACTGCCATGCGGGGGTATTCATCACCTTTAGTGATAGTTCTAGTTTAAGTCTCCTACTCAATAAATGAATGGCCGCCTGCTTAACCCTTTCCTTCGTATAAATGCTTTTTCTTTCATTTGCAAACAGAGTAGACCCAGATCCTATAGGAGCTGTTTGATTAGAGTCTGTTCTGTTTGCTAATGGAATTTGGTAGTTCTCTTTCTTTAGTTTCTATTAAGATGACTACAATGTTCCACCTTCCATATTTCATTGTAACTTTTTCGTCCATGAATATTCAATAGATGAAATTTGGACTAAATATAGAACAGGGAAATGGTTAAGACCAGCTCTACTGTATGTAGATTATTTGTTATTCATTCATTTTCATGGTATTAAAGGTTGGTGACCCTGAGCTGTATAACCGGCATAAGGAGTTGAAGGAGTCGCGGACAAATGCTGTTACATTAGAAAACGATTATAACAACATGGTGACAAGGCTGGAACAAGAAAAGCAGAAAAACTCAAGAATTGAACAAGATGTCCAAAATTTTGAAGAAAGAGAAAAGATTTTACTTAAGATAACACATCTTCAAATGAAGAAAGCATGGGTGGTATGAATTTTTTTACAGCTGTGTTTTTATCTCCCCAAGATTTGGATGGCAGATCTGTCTGTCTGTTAGCCTGTCTGAAACTTAAACCTTAGCCATCACTTTTAAGTTATAAGAGATAGAGACTACACTTGACGTGTGTACTTATGATATAGACTTTACACTTGATGTGTATACTTATGATATAGACTTTACACTTAATGTGTATACATGTACTTATCTTATGATAGAGACTTTACACTTAATGTGTATACTTATCTTATGATAGAGACTTTACACATGAGAGAGTTTATTTTAAAGACTGAAACAGATGACAATCATTGGAGACAATAATTACTTATTGTGCAAAGTTTTAATATTTAGGGTAATTAGCGAATACAGTAAAAGTGCTCAATACTGGATGTTGAAATTAGTATAACTACCGGTCTGTATTACAGCTGGAAGCTTATAGTCCCAGAGGAGCTTTCTGCATGGCTCATTTTGCATTAAGCTGTCACCTGCCTAAAACAGATCTAAATTATTCTTTACTAAAGTTTCTGTTTAGAGGGCCCAACTGTACTGTGCCTCCATGTCTATTGCTTTGTGTAGATACACATGCATTGTATATCTGTGACCATTGTATCCTTTTGCAGGAGTATGAGGAAAAGCGACAGGAATTTATCACAATGAAGAAAGATAAGGAGGAGTTTGAGAAGAAAATGGAGGCAGCCCGAGCAGCTCATGCACCGCTTCAAAAAAAACTGGATGAAGCTCGGGCTCAGAAAGAAAAAATGACAAATCTCATGAAAAAGAAGGTATGTCTATTAGTCCCATAATTTTTCATTAATACAATATAGTAGGATTGTAGTCTAATGAAATTGCATTTCTAAGACAGTTGTCTTGCTCAGGCAGTGTTGTTACACTCTCTGCCTTATAGTAGTTTTATGGTACAGTAGAACCCCTCTAATGCGACCACTTAATGAATAAACATGGGTGTCTGTATAAAGAGGTGGTTGCTTAATGCAGGACAGAAGTAATGCAGAAAGCTCCTAGAGGAGATTTCTGCATTACTTTTGCCCTGCATTAAGCTACCACCTGCATCTAGCACCCAGAATTATACCTATTTTAGGTGGTTGCATTAATGGGGTTTTATCGTATCCTTTTCCATGCAATCAACAGTGTCTTACTGAAAACTACATATCCTGATTCTTAACCTTTTACTCAATACAGTACAGATCCATTATATCGCGGAAGTTGGGGTCCACTGAATGAAATTCGCGATGTGATCGGATCGCGATATAGCTCAATTCTGGCCGACATGGTCTGGAGTACGTTGTTATCTGGTACGAATCGCAGTGGAAGTAAGCGTCTGGTAGATGTGTAGATGTTTGGTATCAAAATGTGAATGACTGGCAATCTCTCCACTGCTATAAATATGGATTAATTGATGTGATGGTTATAACTCAATCAGGTTTGTTTGCTAATTAATGCTCAAAAATGAGTGAAACTTGACATGCGCTTGTTCACTCAGCATTGTTTGTTTGTTAGTGTCACACCTCTGTCACCGACGCAGCGTGTTGACACGCAGCGCGATAACAAGTCCAATAGATGGTGTTAATTGACACTGATTACGCAATTATAGCGACCTGTAAATGAAAAATATAATTCTTAAACATACAGAAATTATTGCTACTCAGCTTTTATTGACTTTAGTATGCATGTATAGGAAAAAAACGGGGTCCAAGCCGTGACCGCGATATATTGGCCTTCGCGAAATAGCGGACCGCGAAGTAATGGAGCTACACTGTATTCATTTAACCCTTTCCCTAATATAAACGCATTTTTGCGCATCTGCAAACAGAGTAGACCCAGATCAGATGGCTATAGTATCAGGGTCTACTTTGTTTGCTACTGGAATTTGATAGTTCTTTAGTTTCTAAAATGGCTACAATGTTCCACCTCCCATGCTTCATTGTTACTATTTTGTCCATGAGTATTCATTAGGTATTGAAATTTAAATAACTATAGAACAGGGAAAGGGTTCTGAAGTCATGACATCATGGATATTAATTAGCTGAATTTTTATAATGGCATATGAACATGACAGAAACTGTAGCATCGGATTTACATTATCCTATAAGCGAACAGAACAAACCCTGATCAGACAGCTCATACAGGAGCCATCTGATCTGGGTCTGCTTGTTTGCAAAGGCATTAAGAGGGGAATAAAGGGTTAAGACACCCAATATTTACTACAGTATTTATTTATTTATTATTTATTTATTACCTCTTTAAACCAGAATTCTAGTAGGCAAAATGAAGGCAGGTGGCTGCTTAATGCTGGGTGAAAGTCATGTAGAAAGCTCCTAAAGGAGTTTTCTGTATGACTTTCACCCTGCATTAAGCTGCCACCTGTCTCCAAGACCAATATTAATACTAAAGTCCAGTTTGGAGGGGTTTTATTGTATTTATACCCTAATTACTGTTCATATTGAGGCATGAGATCTCCTCTCTCCAACAGTTTGAAAAGCAGCATAATTCAATATGGCATAAGTTTGTAACTTCAAATTAGACAGACATAGTAGGAAATAATGTATACACTGATCAAATGGCTCCTTAACCCTTTCCCTGTTCATTTTTCATGAAAGAAATAATGACATCATGAATATTAATTACATTTTTTTTTATGATGGCAAATGTACATAGGAGTTTTTGGTATTGGTAAAATAATGATGGAAATATTCATAGCTACACTTTCTTGCAACCAATTGTTATAAGACCACTTCTTCAGTTTTCAAACTGTTTGCTTATATTGTCACAAATTCTCTTGTAGTTGCCAAACAGTTAACGCTTATTTAATGCCTTTTAACACCTTTGTAAACAGAGTAGACCCAGATCATACAGCTTCTGTAGGAGATGTTTGATCAGTGTCTGCTCTGTTTGCTTATTAAATAATACAGAAAAGGGAATAAATATATAACATAAATACTTGAATAGCTCTGATCTAATATTTCGACCACTAAGGGTCTTTTTCAAAGATTATTATGTCAAAATACACATCACATTTTCGTCACATGCATTTAGCCATAAAATCAAAGAGAATAATAATAGGATTGTTCTCTTTGATTTTATGGCTGAATGCATGTAACAAAAATGTGACATGTATTTTAACATGATAATCTTTGAAATAGGCCCTTAGTGGTTGAAATATTAGGTCAGAGCTATTCAAGTATTTATGTATTAAATAATGCAAATCTGATTCTGCAGTTTCTGTTATGATAAAAGAAATCCTAGTTCGAAGTGCTATTATAAATATTCACTTTAATAATTAATACATATATTATTTCTTACTAAACATTCATGGAGTAAAAGGTTAACTGTTTATTTAAACCAGACTACAGATTTGAAAGAGGTGGCCAAGAAAGCCGAGGCCAATGGCAAGGAAGTGGACAGTCTGACAGACAAGGTAAGTTGTATTTCATACATATTTCTTATCAATCTTTCTATGACAGCTTTTCAAATACACATCAAAGATGCTTTTGACAGAGCTGTAAATCAGAGGCAAATTGTGTTCTATTCAATCCAACCTAAACTTTTTTAGTTCCCCACAGGCCACCAGAGGGGGACTATACTAGGTTTGCACTCTTTCTGTCCATCCTTCTATTTATGTACGGACCATATCTCCTCAACCACTTGGGACTGTGGTTTCCAACTTTCTTGTGTGGGTGTGTCTTCGGAAAGTGGAGTTTTGCATAATACTATGATATGTCTCGGTGACCTTGACTTCGGATGGTGTTAGGATGATATCCTCAATCCCTTGGAATAGGATTTTGTAATTTATTGTGTGGATGTATTTTGAGAAGGGGAAATGTTGCATACTACTTTGGTGTCTCTGTAACCTTGGCCTCGACTGTGACAGAAGTTTTAGTAAAAGTTTGTTTCAAATTTGTATGGATATACAGTAAAATGGCGATAATCCGAGGAGCGATTTTCAAAGTATATGGCCTAATCCGAGGAAATTTACATGGTCCGGACATTAATGCAACAATGTACAGTGTAATCCGAGTCTCAATAATCCGGTTTTTCGAGCATGCGCCCTGGTCCCCTCAATCCATTGCTTTATGAAATTACCTGCCTAATCCGAGCATGCATCGTAGACACTTCAAAGTCAATTTATCACACCTCCTAAATTGATGTCTCGCCACTCCATGTGCCCCAAGCAATTGGAAGCTGCGCTGTGTTTGTTTTGCAACTGCACGTGAATAACACCGGGTCCAACAGTATACACGTATGTAGGCAATTTGAGCTCAACCTGTACAATGCATAATTATATATAATGCATTGATTCTTTACTCATTTGAGTGATAACGGTAAACATCATTCATAGCTGTGACCGAATTTCACTGTAGTTTGTACGGAACCGTTCAACGTACCCTTCACAATAAACTCAAAATTTGTTTCGAACTATTAGGCATAGAACAGTTGTAGCTTATATCTTTATACTTAAATAGATTTTAGCTTGCCACATTTTCCATTTGTCGACATTTCATTTAGTTGTGGATGTTAACAAACAACATCGCTTTGATCCCATGTTGTTTCGTGATAATGCAAATCAGGGCGAGTTGATCAAGTTGCGAAATTAATTAATTATCAGAACACTCAGCTTTGTTAAAATACGCAAACATATAAATGCAATTAACTGTTGAGCATTCTGTTGGCAAAAAGCACATGTACGTACGTACACTATACGATAGATTTGACACATTAAATCCAAAAAGTATGATTTCATGGATAATCGAGGGTTGCGGTAATCCGAACATTTTCTCAGTTCCCGACAATCCTCGGATTATCGCCATTTTACTGTATCCTGAAGGCCTTTGGTTAGGATTTTTAGATTAATTGTGTGGATACATCTTGGGAAGGCAGAATGTCACATACTACTGTGATGTCTCTTTGACCTTAATTCCTTATTTGATGTTTTTAATTCAAGAATTATTTAGTATTTGTAATAGGCAGAGTCTTGCATGAATATTCATAATGTAAATGGTTAAGAATTTTGCAAGTCCTTGTCTAATGTGACTACTGGCTGGCAAACTGAATAATTGTACAAGCTGAGGTGATGCATTTCTCTGCTGTCAATGAAACAAACAATAAAAAGTGCAATAAAATCTCGCTAATCTAAACACGTTATCTGTCTTTAAGACTTATTGGTGAAAGTCATCCAGAAAGCCATCTGCTTGAAAATGTCTTGACCCTTCTTTACCAAATTTGGCATGGTTTTACTGAAAGCAAACAATACATGGCAGTGAGTGTGCTAAATATGTCCTTTTAATTTGTATAGCTTGTAGAGATACAAGATGAGATGAAGTTCAAGCGGGATCAAGAGGATGCAAGGAAGAAAAGGTAAGTTTTGGATCATTCATTGTAAGCCTTTCTTGTCTGCAAAATTTGAGTTGGTTTTCCTTCTGTTTCCCCTCAGAATAGGTAAGCCTTGATCTTACGTTGCCGGTTGTAATTGTTGTCTCTTTGTCATCTACTACAAGACTCAGTTTTTAACTCAAAGTGCCAAGTTGAGCTTTTAGGATCGCCCTGTGTCTGTAGTCTGTCGTATGGCATCAACAATTTCTTTAAACAATATCTCCTCCTAAACCACTGTCACTGGATTATCACAAAATTTCACAGGAATGGTGTGTAGGTGACCTGGCAATCAGGTTGCCAAATATTGTTATTTGTAGTCTCATTTGGATCCCATCTGTTTGTTTAAGGATAGCACAAAGGGACTTGTAGGAGCCGTTTGATCAGAGTCTGCTCTGTTTTTCTGACTCTAGACACTTATGCATAGAGTAGACTTAGATCTGACAGCTAATGTAATGCAGGAGCCGTGTGAGTAGGGTCTGCTCTGTTTGCTTTTGAAATTATAATATAGTAAAGTTCCGCTATTAAGACCACCTCTGGTACCGACAGAAAGTGAGTCTTAATATCGAGTTGGTCTTATTACTGAGACCCATGAAATGGGCAAGGTTGCTTGGCCGATGGATGGATGGATGGATGGATTGATTGATTGATTGATTTTTACCTATCAATATATTTTACCTATTGTTGGACAGATCTGCACAAACAAGTCTGTTTATATTCAAATTACAAACAAATGTAAATCACCTCGAGATCTTGTATTGTGTCGGGTACATCAAAGTTGGCAAATTTCAAACAAGTACTTTTCATAAAACAAGCTTGTTCATAGGATATAAATTGTGTAAGGGAGATATGTTAATTGCCTCTGGGCCAGTCAATCCCCTAATCCGATTAAAACCTGCTGTGTTGAAACAATAAATATGGCTGTCACTGTTTTCAGAAAATGAAAGGGTTACTGTTTTCCGAAAATGAAATGTCACATGTGATGTCGCATGATTCATTGGGGTTTTAAATTTCATTTGATTGGTCAAAGAGTACACACACTTTTCTACATTAGCATATAACCTCCGACCTAGCTCTGAGTCTAGGATTTTCTAATGATGTTTTATGACGTATTTCCTGTCTCAATGTTTACAATTTTTTGCAAATGGCTGCTGAATTAAATACTGAGGCATTTACACGCATAAAATCATTGCAAAAGACTTAGACTGCATGGAAATGGAAACATACTCCTGGCAACTCAGTAAGTCCATATTGCAATGCACAGTAGTAAAACTGTGAACCCTCATTGTATTTGATTGCCAAAAACACCCGATAATTTATATAGCAACACAATGATTTCTTCTTGTCAACTTTCGGTAAAATGGTTGTTGTTTATGTTTGCATAAACTGTGATGTGTTTTTTCACCGGTGAGATGTGAATGTCTGCCCTTAATATCGGACCCTAAAACAGCACTAAGTGGTCCTTTTTTTCTGGGATTAGTGGTCGTATTATGGAATAGTGGGACGGTCTTAATAACGGACCCTACGGGCATTAAAATATGAAGGAAAATATTCCGTTCTTTTAAAAAGTGGTCGTATTTTCGGACCGGTCGTTTAGCGGAACTTTACTGTAGATCTGCCTATACAGTATGTACCAATACAAAAACATCATGTGCACATATTCTGCTATAAACATTTAGCTAATAAATATTCATCATGTCATTATTTCTTACAGGAATATTCAACATGAAAAGGGTTATGAGATTAAGAATTGGTTTTATATCATATTGACAGATTGAAGGATCTGCACAAACAGCTGGAACAGCTGATGAAGGAGTTTGACAATACAGAAGAGACAGAAAATGTCCAGGTAACACCGACTGCGGAAACGTCTCAACCTTTTATCCCGCTATTTGTGACCTGAGTCATCTGACTCGTATTTGAATACAGCTTGGATCCAGAGGAGATGTTGAGTAAATCTGTGTCTCATCAAGATCCAAACTGTTTGACACTCGGACAGTACTTTCTCAACAGTTTGATTGAATTTGAAGTAGTCAAAATTTCAGCAGATCTTCGTTTAAAGAGATATTTTAACGAGATATTACTGTTTCACAATGAGGTAAGAGTTAACCCTTTCCATCATATAAATGCATTTTCAGGCATCTGCAAACAGAGCAGACTTAGATCAGACAGCTCCTATAGGAGCCTTCAGATCAGGCTCTGCTCTGTTAGCTAATGGAATTTGATAGATCTGTTTCTTTAGTTTCTAAAATGGCTTGACTGTTCCACCTTCCATATTTCATTATTACTAATTTGTCCATGAATATTCAGCAGGTATTGAAATTTGGAATAAACATAGAACAGGGAAAGGGTTAACTGTGACAATGTTCCATTGATCTTCTCTTTCACTACACTAAATGTTTGTGTTGCTCCAGTTCTTTTTAGCTCATCTGTTTCGAAGAAAAATCGAGCTATTGTGATCACTGGGTTGTTGGCGTTGTCATCATTGGCGGCGTAAAAGTGTCAAAAACTTTAATGTAGCTCATTACTCAAAAAGTATAAGAGGTATCAACATGAAACTTCATAGGTATGTAGATCTCATTGAAGGGAAGGCCCCTACATAAGAACCATAACTCTTGATTTCAAAATTTTGGAATTATGGTCCTTTATTTTTTTCAATTTGTTTAAATTTAGCTGGACAAGCACCAAATCAGATGAGCGTTGGCGCCACATGCGGCTCTTGTTTACATATTTGTGGCCAAATTCATTTTTGTGTGGCGTATTTAACCCATTCACTCATAGGCTATTTTTAGATCCAACCACTTTGAATAAATCTACCGAAAAGGAGTATTAACTAGAAAAAAGGAAATTTTTAGAATTTTGTAGTTTGAAACCATTGTGATAAATAGAACATTTGCTCCTATAAAAAGCAAATGCTCTATTTATCACAATAGTTTCAACAGGTGACTTTTACATAGGCGTAGAAAGGCATATTTATGGAGGAAAGGGTTAAAGTCAATGTGTTACATGTGCTACCTAATTGTGCATCGTTAGGGCTGTAGATCAGATGCATATTGATCTATCAAACTCTTATAGTTCTCAGTTAAACTCTATCCTACCCCAAGTCATTAAAATTACCTCAGCAAATAGTAGCAATGGAGTAGACCCTGATCAAAATACTCCTTCCGGTGCAGTCTGATCTAGGTCTGCACTATTTGCCAAAGTTTGTCCAAATTCATTGAGTAGTTTCAATAAATTGTTTTTATTTGAAAGGAATTATACATACGGCTCTCTCAATGTTAACCCTATGAATGGGGAATTTTCATGTTCGAATAGAGAGTCCATTTAGTATGAAGGTGTAAAGTTTGTGAAAGGATTTTTACAAACAGTCCAGACACTGAACAGAGGGCTGCTATAGGAATCACCTGATCGGGATCTGCACTGTGTTTAAAAAAACCAGTAGAATATTCATCACACCCCACACACACACACACACACACATAGTTGGGAGGAGGTGGGGTAACCGTTAGGGTTTCATGTTTTCTGTATTCAAAGGGTTAGATGGTACAAGTGTTCTACTTTGATGGTTTTCTGATTTGTTTTCACCTAGCCACAAATTGACCAAGTGAACAGAGGTATGAGAACAATAACTCAACAGATGAGTGAAATAAACCACAGAGGAGACGGACTGAGGACAGAGATCGAGAGACTCAGGAGAAATCTACAAGGTAGGCAGCCATTACAAGCAACAGGCGGGCTAGAACTGGGCCACTTGACCCACTTGTGCCTACACACTACCTTAACCCTTACCCTGTTCTATGTTTATTCCAAATTTCAGTACCTACTGAATATTCATCGACAAAATAGTTAAAATGAAATATGGAAGGTGGAACATTGTAGCCAATTTAGAAAGTAATTTGTATATGTTTGTTGAAAGCACTCCAGAATTATCTCCCCTTTAACTTTGATTTAGCTCGTTTATTTTAGCTCGTTTATTTTGAAGAAAAAGGTTGAGTTATTGTGATCACTGGGTTGTACGCATTGTTGTAGGAATTGGCGGCGTGCAAAAACTTTCATGTAGCTGATTAATCAAAAAGTATAAAAGGTATCAACATAAAACATAAAACTTCATAGGTTAGTAGATCAGTGTATGCAGTGGACAAGCACTAAATCAGATGAGCGTCAGCGCCGCATGGGGCTCTTGTTGTGTTGTGGTCCTGTTACATCGGTAGTTGTGGTGTCAGTTCACAAACTAGGATTTGCAATCAGAGCTGCCTTGCGAGGGTATTCATCACCTTTAGTGATAGTTCTAGTTTCTATTGCTTCTTCATAGCATGAGTTAGTATTTTCTATTGGTACTTTATACCATAAGACAGTATTTTCTATTTTTACTTCAATTCATATCGTAAGTCATTATTTCCTTTTGGTAGTTCATACCACAAGTCAGTATTTCTTTTGGTAGTTCATATCACAAGTCAGTATTTCCTAAAATTGTAATTCATATCACAAGTCGGTGTTTTCTTTGGTACATAATAGCATGAGTCAGTATTTCATTTTGGTACTTCACAGTATCATTTATACTATTTGCTATTCCATTAGTTTCATTTAAAGTTATTATAACAATGCCCAAACTACCTATATCAGTGTAATTTAACTCTTTACTCCATAAATACGCCTTTCTTTGCCTTTGCAAATAGAGTAGACCCAGATCAGACAGCTCCTATAGGAGCTGTCTGATCAAGGTCTGCTCTGTTTGCGTATAATATAGATCAGATTCTATAGTTTCTGCCATAGCCAAACTATTCTGTGTTCATATTCCATTATAAATATTAATCTAATTAATATTCATTACAACATTAATACTTCATACATAAATATTCATGAAGTAAAGGGTTAAAGTTATCAAAATGGTGACCTTCACAAACCGATGGAAAGGAAAGATTTGGTGTTCGGATACTTCATAGCGTAATTAGGGTATGCCCCGATTCTAAGAAGATTATTGTTTATGATTTCAGGTAACCAAAATATTCTGAAGAGACTTCAAAGTATTGAAAACCAGAAGCTGGAGACTCTACGAGCTAGACACAAGGACACATACGATGCAGTAATGTGGCTGCGGGAAAACAAACACATGTTCAAAGGGACCATCCATGAACCCATCATGTTATGTGTAAGTTGAGTATTTTACTGTCAAAATATCAAATGGCTGGTGGTAGAAAGTGGTTTGAATATTGGTGGAACTTTTTAACGCCAATACAGAGGTATTTCTCCACCAAAGTGTATATTGTGACCACTCTGTAGAATTCTCTTTTCGAGACGATTCTAAAGAGTGGTCACAACATAGGGTTTGGTGGAGAAATAACGATTTTAGTATTTGTTGCTCTGCTAATAGAGCAGTACCATAAAACCCAACTCACTTACTCTGCTAATAGAACTTCACTTTTTCAATACTATTGACCAACATTTGATGACCTTTGCTAACATTGTGGATTCAGATGAGATGCTGAACTGTTGTTTGATTAGAAATTACAGATAAATGTACTTAACCCTTTCCCTGTTCTATGTTTTTTTCAAATTTCAATACCTCCTGAATACTCATAGACAAAATAGTTATAACGAAATATGAAAGGTGGACCATTATAGCCATTTTAGAGGAAAAAGAAACATATATCATATTCTATTAGCAAACAGAGCAGACTCTGATCAGACGGCTCCTCTAGGAGCCGTCTGATCTAGGTATACTCTGTTTGCAAATGCGTGAAATCATGTTTACATGAGGGAAAGGGTTAACCCTTACAGATTCTGCAGATGCTACTATGGCAAACAATTCCAGTGTCCATGTGCCATTATAAAACTTAATCTAATTGATATTCATGATTTCTTACATGAATAATTATGAAGTAAATGGATAAATGAGAGTTGGTTGGTTTGGTCATAGAGAACAAAACAGCATAGTCAGTTCTTTGGGGTTTTTTTATTGATAGGTGAATATGAAGGACCCAAAAATGGCCAAGTACCTGGAAAACCATATTAGTTTCAACGATATGCGTGCCTTCGTCTGTGATAACACTGAAGACATGAATTTGTTCATGGACACTGTAAGAGAACAACAAAGACTTCGTATTAACGCTGTCCGCACTCCGCCCAGAGTCAACATGGAACCCAAAGAGCCTGTAGCTGCTTTCAAGTGAGTTACATTTATCCAATTCAAAAGTGGCAACCAAGAAGCCAATATGACTTAAGATCGTGTGAACGAAATGGTTGTATCCTTATTTAACTCTTTCCTCATGTAAACACTTTTTCACACATTTGCAAACAGAGTAGACCCAGATCAGACGGCTCCTATAGGAGCCATCTGATCAAGGTCGGCTCTGTTGGCTAATGGCTACAATGTTCCACCTTCCATTATAACTTATTTGACCATGAATATGCAACTATGTATCGAAATTTTGAATAAACATATAACAGGGAAAGGGTTAAGACAGTTGCTCCTTCTGTGATAGCTAAAATTGTTGTATATTATTCTGATGTGCAGTAATGAGGCTAATATTCCAGTTCTCATTTCCAGTTGTGGTCATCATATGTTAGAGCTTACGATAAATTGGGTAGTTCTTTCTGTCATAGGCAGTGACCTTTCGCCTGCTAAGTGTGACCTGACTTGCATGTGCAGACAGCTTGGATCCAGATGAGATACAAGTAGTACAGTGTCTCTTCTGGATCCAAACTGGATACAACTCTGTCATCTGTTATTCAAAAGTTCAAGCAAATTGAAAGTATGGAATTGTAGCAGATCAGAGTTTGAGCAGGCATACTTTTTTGTGTCACCTGCGGAGAGGCAGTGTGTCACTTAGGGATCATTTTTCCGTTGTCTGTCTGTCCGTCCATCTGTCTGTCTGTCACACTTTCTTTTTTTGGCTGTCATTTCTGAACTAATCATTATAGAGTTTTCAAATTGCACACATGGAACAAGCATGATGAGAGGAAGTGTCATGCACAAGGGCCACAACTCTAGCATCAATATTTTTTTAGTTATTCCCCTTTTTCATATTAACAATAAGTTTTTGTGTCAGCTGTGAGCAGGTGACACATGTGTTCCTCCGACACTCTTGTTTCAGTTGGTTAACCCATTCCCTCCTATTGACGACTTTTGACGACTGTAAAAATCACTTTGTGAAACCATTGTGATAAATAGAGCATTTGCTCCTATAGGAGCAAATGCTCTATTTATCACAATGGTTTCAAACTACAAAATTCTAAAGTTTTCCTTTTCTTTAGTTCATGCTCCTTTTTGGTAGATTTATTCAAAGAGGTTGGATCTAGAAATAGCCGATGAGGTAATGGGTTAAGGGTTAAAGAAGAAAAAAAAAATCTGTATGCAATAGTGTGCCAGAAGTTCTATAATGATACTGATTTGAGTGTTTGGGTTAGTGCCAGTTTCTGCCATGCCCCAAATACTCCTGCTTTCATATATTTTTATGAACATTCACCTATTCAGGATTTCATTATTTCCTACATTAATATTCATGAGGTAAAGGGTTAAAGCTGTGATCATAATATATGTAGTAAAGTCTCTAGAGCTGCAACCCAAAACAAGTTCAGGGCTATTGTAGGAAAATCACCAAGGGGGGTAGGAACGACAGTCTAAATAAAGGGTACCACCAATAGAATTGCAATTAATTTTTATCACATCACCACGAGAATAAAAATTCATAATATACACCCACCTAAAAATTTCGTGTCCCTTCTGTAACTTTTTTATTAGCTCACCTGGCACAAAGTGCCAAGGTGAGCTATTGGGATGATCCTATGTCCGGCGTCCGTCGTCGTGCGTCGTGCGTATGTGCGTATGTGCGTTGTGCGTCGTGCGTACATGCGGGCGTCAACAATTTACTTAAACATCTTCTTCTCTGGAACTACAAAGCCAAGAGCTTTGATATTTGGTATGTAGTATGATGTAATGGTCCTCTACAAAGATTGTTCAAATTATGTCCCCCGGGCCAAAAATGGCCCCGCCCCAGGGCTTATCAGTTTTTCATAGGAAAATCTTTAAAAATCTTCTTCTCTGAAACTGTAAGGCATAGACCTTTGATATTTGGTATGTAGCATCATCTAATGGTCCTCTACTAAGATTGTTCAAATTATGACCCCTGGGCCAAAAATGGCCCCGCCCCGGGGCTTATCAGTTTTTCATAGGAAAATCTTTAAAAATCTTCTTCTCTGAAACTGTCAGGCATAGACCTTTGGTATTTGGTATGTAGCATCATCTAATGGTCCTCTACTAAGATTGTTCAAATTATGACCCCTGGGCCAAAAATGGCCCAGCCCCAGGGCTTATCAGTTTTTCATAGGAAAATCTTTAAAAATCTTCTTCTCCGAGAACGTAAGGCCTAGACCTTTGATATTTGGTATGTAGCATCATCTAATGGTCCTCTAAAAATATTATTCAAATTATGACCCCTGGGCCAAAAATGGCCCCGCCCCGGGGCTTATCAGTTTTTCATAGGAAAATCTTTAAAAATCTTCTTCTTTGAAACTGTAAGGCATAGACCTTTGATATTTGGTATGTAGCATCAACTTATGGTCCTCTACTAAGATTGTTCAAATTATGACCCCCAGGACAAAAATGGCCCCGCCCCAGGGCTTATCAGTTTTTCATAGGAAAATCTTTAAAAATCTTCTTCTCTGAAACTGTAAGGCATAGACCTTTGGTATTTGGTATGTAGCATGATCTAATGGTCCTCTACTAAGATTGTTCAAATTATGACCCCTGGGCCAAATATGGCCCCGCCCCGGGGCTTATCAGTTTTTCATAGGAAAATCTTTAAATATATTCTTCTCTAAAATTATAAGGTATAAACCTTTAATATTTGGTATGTAGCATTATTTAATCGTTCTCTACTAAGATTAATCAAAATATGACCCCCGGACCAAAAATGGCCCCGCCCAAGGGCTTATCAGTTTTTCATAGGAAAATCTTTAAAAATCTTCTCCTCCAGAACTGTAAGGTCTAGGCCCTTGATATTTGGTATGTAGCATCATCTAATGGTTTTCTACCAAGATTATTCAAATTATTACACCATATGAAAAGTTTCTCTAAAACTGTAAGGCAGAGACCTTTTATATTTGGTATGTAGCGCTATCTACTAGTTTTCTACCAAGATTGTTCAAATTATGTCCCCTGGGTTGAAAACTTCCCCGCCCAGGGGCATATCAGTTTTTTATAGGAAAGTTTTTAAAAATCTTCTCTTAAAAATCTTTAAAAGTCTTCTCTGAACTTGTAAGGCATAGACCTTAGATATTTGGTATGTTGCACTATCTAATAGTCCTCTACCAAGATTTTCAAATCATGAACCCCGGATCAAAATTGACCCCACCCTGGGGCTGAACAGTTTTTCATAGGAAAATCTTTAAAATATCTCCTCCTCCAAATCTGTAAGGACTAGACTCTTTATATTTAGTATGTAGCATCATCTGATGGTTTTCTACCAAGATTTTTCAAATTATGCAATCTGTCATTGAAATCATTAATCTGTTACGAACAGGTGAGCGATTAAGGGCCATCATGGCCCTCTTGTTTGTACAAATGTTCACCACACAAAGACGATGTGTCGCGTTCAACTCCCTGGTTCATTGGTCAAAGGCCAAGGTCATCCTTCAGGGTCAAAGTTCGGGGGCATAAGTATTTCACAAACACATTCTTGTTCATACTTAAATTTTGTCCGGAGCATAACACAAAAACTGTAATAGGTATCAGCATGAAACTTCATAGGTAGATAGATGTGAATGAGGAGAAGTGCAGTGCACAAGAATCATCACACTCTTTTGCATGTTTTAGGAGTTATTGCCCTTTGTTATTTTTCATACTTAAAATTTGTCTGGAGCATAACACAACATTCTTGATCCAGACTGTTTTGAAAGGGTCATCTCAAATTGGTCCATGGTGTTGAAAATGTTAGCCAAATAATCTTTCTTTGTTACAGGCACTATGGATTTCACAGCTACCTGCAGGATATGTTCACGTGCCCGGACTCTGTGATGAAGTTTTTGTGTGCACAGTATAGAGTGCAGAATATACCTGTCGGAAACAACCATGCGAAACAAATGGTGGACAGGATAGTAGCAGAGCGCCCCGATCTCTCATGTTTCTACACTGCCGATAACCAGGTATGAGATTGATAGTAACTGAATGTTATTGATCAAAATTTTAGATATTGTTTTACAAAATTTAGACATTGTTTGATTTTGCTGAAAATTTGTATGTTGGGATATTTCGGTACTCTGAATTAACTGTTAGGTGTTTCAAAAGTATTTGTTGCTATGTAAACTGAATGGTTGGCTCTGATTGTTTGAAATTTAGACATTGTTTGATGAAATTTATGAATTGTTTGAGTTTGCTGAAATTTGGTGTGTTGGGATGTTTTGGTTAGCCAAATGGATTGGTAGATGTTTCAAAAGTTTTTATTGCCATGGTAACCGAAGGGTGTTTGATTAACCCAAATTCAATCAAAGGTGGTTTGATATTCTTTGATTTTGCTGAAAATTTGTATGTCGGGATATTTTGGTACTCCCGAATGATTTGTACGAATTTGTACGAAAATATTGGTTGCCATGGTAACCGAATGGTGGCTTCAGTTGAAGTTTAGATATTGTTGATGAATGTTTATAGATATTGTTGATAAATTACACCATCGAAAACAAATTTTACCTGCATCCAACTCTTTTTCTCTCCATACAATAGACAATAATAACAACAATCATAAATAAGAAGGTAATAACCATATAACAAAGCATGATTAACCCATTCCCTCATAGGCTATTTTTAGATCCAACCACTTTGAATAAATCTACCGAAAAGGAGCATTAACTAGAGAAAAGGAAAATCTTAGAATTTTGCAGTTTGAAACCATTGTGATAAATAGAGCATTTGCTCCTATAGGAGCAAATGCTCTATTTATCACAATTGTTTCAACAGGTGATGTTTACAAAGGCGTATTTATGGAGGAAAGGGTTAAAATGCTAATCACATAGTGTAATGTGATTTTGCCCTGCCCAATTCTAGAATTTGCGCAAGGCAATTCTAGAATGGCCATGCATGGGACAATTCTGGAATTGTCCATATTCCAATAATGCGCAGAACATATAAACTATGGGAACTTCTTGAGACAATATATTTTCAGTTTTTTTTTTTTCAGAAATCTTAAGCTTCATACCTGAAGCTGTCATTGTTTTGACTGATAACCCCTTTATCTGATAGAAATGCCTTTTAATGCCTTTGCAAATAGAGTAGATCCAGATCAGACAGCTCCTGTAGGAGCAATGTGATCAGGGTTTGCTATGTTTTCTCATGGAATTATATAGATCTTATTCTACAGTTTCAAAATGTAACTTTTACATCTGGGCATCAAAAAGTGACAGGATGTGGAAATGGGTTAAAACAGAAAAATCATATAATGGCTTATAATATAAGAGTGACAAATTTTTTTCATGATTTGTTTAACCTTTTATATGATAGAGAGACTTTTTGATGCTTTTTAACATCTTTGCAAAACAGTTTTTAGGAAATTTAGATAAACTTATTTACATTTTATCGCCAAACACTATATCCATGACACTCATTTGAATGATCTCTCTCAGGCAATTCTAATGCATGCCAACAGCATAGGATCTGGCTAACATTTCGACAGATCTGTACACATTTATCTGCTGCTGGATATATTGTTTCTCTGTCTTTGCAGTATAACATCAGGAAGTCCCGCTATGGTGGGGGAATATCGTCACGCAGTGTCAGACTGAAGTAAGCTTAATCTTCAATTATTTTCCAGGATAATCCATCAACTTTATGCTTTATTATTTTTCCTGATAGAGACACCTGCCCTCTGATCCCTTTGCAAATGGTGTAGATCCAGATCAGACTCACACCTCCTGTAGGCTTTTAGAATTATATGGGTCTGATTTTAGAGACTCTGCCAAGGTCATAAAATCCTGTGTTCATATGCCATTACAGATATTCTGCAAATAAATCTCCTAATTACCTTTAAGTATTTGGACTCTTTGTTGCTCCTCTCCACTGGTTTGTAAAGCTGAATACTTCTATTAGGCACCTTTTCGATAACTTAACCCTTTCCCTCATGTAAATGTGTTTTCACGCATTTGCAAACAGAGTAGACCCTGATCAGACGACTCCTATAGGAGTTTGCTAACCAGCTGAATCATCTGAGGCTTTTGAGGATTGTGGCCCTTGAATAACATCAAGATCGACAAAATCAGCCTTGTCAGCTCTCTAAATTGAGCAGTTTATATTGTTTGATGCCAATTTTTTTGAAAATGTTACGGTAATTATACCTTGGCCAAGTTTGATTATTTATAATATCAGCCAGATCAATTTAGGCACTTCTGGGCTATGACCCTGGAATAACAAAAAAATAAGAAAATCAGCCTTGTCTGCTCTCTACGTTGAGCAGTTTATACTGGCTGCAACAGAAAAGAACTGTCTGCAGTAACAATGTGAAGCATGGTTGTAAACTGATGGAAGGGAAATTTATACTGAATCAAACTACATGTAGATATAGAGCAGCCCTAATCTGCCAGTGGCAGTGTTGATTTGTAATGATCTTGGAACTAAGGCCCGGCTGTTGTTTCTATTTTCAGGGAGGCTTCTTTGTTAACAATATCAATGGATGAAGCTAGGGAAAGAGAGATGTTGGATCTGATAAATGTAAGTATATATGTTTATCCTCTCAGTATTCACTACTTCTGGTCTCTGTTGGGACGCTGGGAAGCTTCAGCTGCAAACCGTTTATTACAGAATTGTGGCCCTGTTTAGGATTTTTTTTCGATGTATATAGTAGAAAAAATGTTGTATGTCCAGCTTCTCAACACTTTCAATGAGATTTGGTTCAAACTTTCCTAAATGAACAACCAGTCAGCTTCATGTGTAGATGGATATAAAGGATGTCACTTTATCTGTGATTAATTATACCCCCACAAACAGAGTTTGAGGGGGGTATACTGGAATCAGCCTGTCGGTTGGACGTCGGTCGTTGGTCTGTCCGCAAAATCTTGTACTTTCAACTCCTCCTTCAGTTCAACCCGATTCATTTGATACTTGGCATAAATGTTACTCAGGTGTAGTAGATGTGCAAGACACAAATTTCAGGTCTCTGTGACCTTGACCTTGACCTTTGGCCGTGAAATTGGTAGGCAAAATCTTGTACTTTGAACTCCTCCTTTACTTTCAACCTGATTCACTTGATACTTGGCATAAATGTTACTCAGGAGTAGTAGATATGTAAGACACAAATTTCAGGTCTGTGACCTTGACCTTGACCTTTGGCCTTGAAATTGGTCTTAAAATTGGCAGGCAAAATCTTGTACTTTGAACTCCTCCTTCACTTTCAACCTGATTCACTTTATACTTGGCATAAATGTTACTCAGGATTAGTAGATGTGCAAGACACAAAATTCAGGTCTCTGTGACCTTGACATTGACCTTTGGCCTTGAAATTGGCAGGCAAAATCTTGTACTTTGAACTCCTCCTTCAATTTCAACCTGATTCACTTGATACGTGGCATAAATGTTACTCAGGATTAGTAGATGTGCAAGACACAAATTTCAGGTCTCTGTGACCTTGACCTTGACCTTTGGCCTTGAAATTGGCAGGTAAAATCTTGTACTTTGAAATCCTCCTTCACTTTCAACCTGATTCACTTGATACTTGGCATAAATGTTACTCAGGAGAAGTAGATGTGCAAGACACAAATTTCAAATCTCTGTGACCTTGACCTTTGGCCTTGAAATTGGTCTTAAAATTGGCAGGCAAAATCTTGTACGGCAAACTCCTCCTTCACTTTCAACCTGATTCACTTGATACTTGGCATAAATGTTACTCAGGAGTAGTAGATGTGCAAGACACAAATTTCAGGTCTCTGTGACCTTGACCTTGACCTTTGGCCTTGAAATTGGTCTTGAAATTGGCAGGCAAAATCTTGTACTTTGAACTCCTCCTTCAATTTCAACCTGATTCACTTGATACTTGGCATAAATGTTACTCAGGAGTAGTATATGTGCAAGACACAAATTTCAGGTCTCTGTGACCTTGACCTTTGGCCTTGAAATTGGTCTTGAAATTGGCAGGCAAAATCTTGTACTTTGAACTCCTCCTTCACTTTCAACCTGATTCACTTGATACTTGGCATAAATGTTACTCAGGAGTAGTAGATGTGCAAGACACAAATTTCAAATCTCTGTGACCTAGACCTTTGGCCTTGAAATTGGTCTTAAAATTGGCAGGCAAAATCTTGTACGGCAAACTCCTCCTTCACTTTCAACCTGATTTACTTGATACTTGGCATAAATGTTACTCAGGAGTAGTAGATGTACAGGACACAAATTTCAGGTCTCTGTGACCTTGACCTTGACCTTTGGCCTTGAAATTGGCAGGCAAAATCCTGTACTTTGAACTCCTCCTTCAATTTCAACCTGATTCACTTGATACTTGGCATAAATATTACTCAGGAGTAGTATATGTGCAAGACACAAATTTCAGGTCTCTGTGACCTTGACCTTTGTCCTTGAAATTGGTCTTGAAATTGGCAGGCATAATCCTGTACTTTGAACTCCTTCACTTTCAACCTGATTCACTTGATACTTGTTTTGGCTAGTAATATTGGGAGTTGGTGTCGCAAACTCCTCCTTCAGTTTTAAAGTTACTGAATTTATATTTGGGATACGTAATAGTCACAAATAGCAGATGCGCAAGACACAATTTTCATGTGTTTACGGTTAGCCATTGTAGAATTATCCCCCCCTCTGAACTTTGAATATTTTTTGTCATTTTTGCATGAAACATGGGGAAGTTGGTGTCACAAACTCCTCCTTCATTTTGAAACTTATTAAATTGATACTTGCCATACATACTAAACACGAATAGTACATGTGCAAGACACAATTTTCCTGTGTTTAGTGTTAGCCATTACAGAATTTTCTCTATTTGAACTTTGGGTATTTTTGTTATTTGGTCCTATTACATGTTCAAAACTTGGATTTGCAATCAAGGCTGTCGTGTGGGGGTATTCATCACCTTTAGTGATAGTTCTAGTTTTAACAGATTTAACCATGTCTGCTCTATTTACTTATGAAATGATGGAAATGTGGAATAAGCAGGGGTCTAGATAAGATGTGTATATGTTAGGGATGTTAACGATTAATCGGTTAACCGGTTAATCGTTATAAACTCGGTTAACCGGTTTCACTTTTCCTTCAAAGGTTAACCTGAAAAAAAAAATATTTGGATAAAAAGTTTGTTGCACGTAAGTAGCATAAGACACCTCCACTGCTCACTTTTAACTGCCTTGACATCTCGTCGAGTTAACACGCCACGGGCGTGTAGGCCCTATACTTCGTCAACAGTGGTTGCCAGGGAACCCTGATATCAAACCAGTGGGATAGGACTATTGACATATCCCCAATTAACTGTTGTTATTGTGTGATTATAACAGATTAAGATTAGTGATGTACAGGTATTGTTTACAAAGAAAGATGTAGAAAACTTGCTAGGGTAATTTAGTTCAAACTGAATTTCAAGGAACATGTTCCAATTCTTAAGTTCTACATTTTCAATATGCACGCTAAAATTCGTGTGTTTTTGACAACGAATATTTTCTGTTCCATGTTTCATTTTTAACAAAAAATATATGATCAACGTCAAGAATACAAAATACGATAAAGTCGATCTTCTTAAGAAAAGTGTGTTGTTCCAGATCAGTTGTAATAACTGAGTTTGATGCAGCGTAACTATTAAAGATAAAAAAATAACACAGTGTACACCCTGAAAATTTTAATGCGATGCGGTTCCGATTCGATTGTCAATTTGATAAATTTCTGTATTGTATCATTCACAAGCAGGTTACGTAATTTACGTTTCGTATTGTCGTCTGCTACAGTCTGCATTTGCTGTCTGTTAGTGTGGCAAAAATGTCATCTGAAAATTTATTCTACTTAAATTTTGAACTTCGTCTGTTTGGTTTTATACAGCTGAACAGGATAAGGGTAGGAATTGATGGATCCAGATCCAGTGCTTACCATATCGAAGTTGTGTGTATATTCGTTGTCAGAAAACACATGAATTTTAGCGTGCAGTTGTAAAATGTAAAACTTCAGAACTGGAACATGTTCCGTGAATATCAGGTTTCAGTCGTACCTCAACCCTAATAGAACACCCCCAATACTTCATAGTTACACTTATGTGTAGTGTGTGTCGACAGTGTCGTTTTACAGATTTTTAATGAGTTTCGAAGCAGTCTGGATCCAGATAGGAAACAGTTTCACTCGATGTCTGATCCGAATTCAAGCTTTTCGACACTTGTCAATAGATTATTCAAAGAACGTGTGCCTTTCAGTAACATTTACGATAAACATCGGGTAGACAGATTATTCTCGGCAGGACAATGGTTTAATTTTATGTCAGGTTAACCGGTTCGGTTAACCGGTTTTTGCTTACGATTAACCGGTTACAGTTTCCGTAACCGTTAACATCCCTAGTATATGTGTATGTATACATGGAGAAGATTTTAGTATTTGAGTACACACCTTTGTCTGTTGTTCTGAATAAGGTAGATCTGATTGTACATTCTCTGCCATGACTACAAATTTCCATCTTCATATGCCACTGTAAAAAGTTTGTGTTCTTGATGTCATTATTTCTTATATGAATATTCATGAAGAAAGAGATTATTGCCTTGTTGTCACTAGGCAGATTGAGTGAAAATGGTAGTGCAGTGTCATCCATTCCATAGACATAATTTATGGACATCGTTATAGTTTATCCAGGTCAGAATTGCTAGTGTTATTCAAAAAACTTGTTCATGGTATTGCCACATCTCTTCTTAAACCTGTACCCTTTACTTCATAAATGCTTTTCAAAGAGAGTAGACTAGGATCAAACTGCTCTCATCAGGCTCTGCTCTGTTTGCTTACGGGATAATATAGATCTGATTATTCATTTTCTGCCATTGCTAAAACTTCTCTTGTTCATATGCTGTTATACAATTTTCAGGAAATTGTATTAATAAAGTCATTCTTTCGTGAATTTTCATCCAATAAAAGGTTAACCTGCATTATTACCGTTTGCTACCTTTAAAATGATCAGCTGATGCTCTTAGTATTTTAGACTCTGGTTGGAAGGTGTCAGACAGTTTGGATACTTCTCCAGATGAGGTATTCTAATTACCCTAAGTTATTGGACTTGCAAACTTTGCACTATTTGCCAAAGTCTGTCTGTCGGAATAGTTGGGGAAATTTGGGTATTTTGTTGTATTTTTCAGAGAGATACAGGGGTCATGAAGGATCAGGAAGAGAAATACAAGGAGCTACAACAACAAAGCAAAGATCTCGACAAGAATCTCGATGCTCTCAGGAAAGAATTGGTAGAGTATACAAGCATGTATATATTATTATAGGGCTTATGCAAAACATAGATGTGTTACATGAGGAACTTTCATAGGTGAAGACCATTGATTTGAAGCTGTACGTAAAGAACAGGACTTTTTGCTCCCACCATTTTTACAAGAGATATCTGACTTTATTGAAATTTTCTTCACTATATGATGTATGAAAAGTGCTTGATTTAGAGACACTATCGCCAGGGGGGAGGGGGGGGGGGTTGTCTCCTATGGACACAATCTTTATGTTTCAAGAGCTGCTTGTTTCTTTACAAAAATATATGTTGTCATGTGGCTACTCTTTATAATTGTCTCAGAGAGATGTTTCTAAACATAAAAAGTGGTCACAACAGAGGGTTTGGTTACAACAAGTTAGGCTTTAATGGAGAAATGTAGCCTGTCATTTTGTTTTTATTTCAGAAAGAACTAAGAATGAGAAAAGATGTCAAGAAAAAACTGCAATCTCAGATAGAATCAAAGAAACAGAAGTAAGCCACCAGTCTTAATCCTTTTCTCCATGAATAATTATGTAAGAAATGACATCATGAATATTAAACAGCTGAATGTTTATAATGGCATACAAACACAGAAGTATTTGGTTGTGGGAGAAACGGTAGAATCAGATCCTTATTATTCCATAAGCAAATGGGTCAGATCCTTACCACATGGCTCCTATAGGAACAATCTGATCTGGATTGTCTCTGTTTGCAATGGCTTATAAAATGTGTACATATGGAGTAAAGGGTTAATCTTTCTACAGCTGAGTGCAAAACAATAGTACAGTACAATAGAACCTGTCTTAAGCGAACATCAAATAGAGGTCAGATATCGGGTCTGTAGACAGATGGTAGCTTAATGCAGGCCAAAAGTAATGCAAAAAGCTCCTATATGTCTCTGTCTGTCTCTCTCTTCTGTCTGTCAGTCTCTCTGTCTGTCTGTCTCTTTCTGTCTGTCTCTCTCTCTCTTCTGTCTGTCTCTCTTTTTCTCTCTCACACACACACACATCCAATGTCTGTGTCTTAACTGTTTACTCCATAAATATGCCTTTCTACACCTTTGCAAACATATTAGACCCAGATAAGATGGCTCCTGTAGGTGTCATCTGATCTGGGTCTGCTGTTTGCTTACAGTGTAATATAAATCTGATTCTACAATTTCCACCTTGGGCAAAATTTCCTATGTTCATGTACCATCATGGAAATTACTAATTACTATTTGTGTTGTCTTTATTTCTTACATGAATATTCATGGAGTAAAAGGTTAACATTTTACATTTATTAGCTCATCTATTTTTCAAAGAAACAAATACAAGCCATTGTCGTAACTGTGGCATCTGCATTGTCGTCATTGTTGTCCGGAAACTTTGGCAATTACTTCTTTACTATTCTTACAAATCTTATGAAACTGCACGCACTTGTTCACCCTCACAAGGGCTACAATCGAACAGACAAGCATTAGCACCCACATGTGGTGCTCTTGTCTATCTCTCCTCTCTATCTACTTGTTTCTCTGTGCATCTGGCTCTTACCCTCTGCCTCCTTTTTTTAGCTCGTCTGTTTCGAAGAAATCACGAGCTATTGTCGTAACTCCGACATCCGCGTTGTCGTCGTCGGAAATCTTAACATTGACCATAACTTCTTTAATTTTTCATTTACAACCTTCATTTTTGGTATGCATGTTCATCTTGATAATGCCAGCAGACGAGCGTTCGCACCCGCTTGTGGTACTCTTGTTATACCCCCCACAACGAAGTTTGGGGGGGGTATACTGGAATCAGGTTGTCCGTCTGTCCGTCAGTCCGTCTGTCCATCCGTGGACACAATTTTGTCCGGCCTTCTTCTTCTGCAGTTTTGCTTCAATTTTGTTGAAAGTTCATGTATAGCCATATGACCATATAAACCTGTGCACCGCATATTTCCATTATGATCGGACCACTACTTCAGGAGTTATCTCCCCTTTTTAGTCCCCTACCAATGTTTTCTGGTTTTCTGGACTTTTTATGGAAGTGACTCGAGATATCAACTCTGTATTTAGTACAAAGCTAAATCTAGATAGGTTACAGCTTATGTTACAATCTCAGCCAGGTTGAATAATTATTTCCAGAGTTATTGCCCTTGAACTTTAATTTTTTTCTTCAAATTTGGGATTTTCCAGACTTTTTTTGGAAGTGGTTGCAGATATTAACTTTATATTTGGCATAAAACTAACTCTAGATGAATTACAGCTTAATTCCCAATCTCGGTCTGGTTGAATAATTTTTGACAGAGTTATGGCCCTTGAACTTTAATTTTTTGTCAAATTTTCAATTTTCCGGTCTTTCTTTGGAAGTGGTTAGAGATATTAACTTCATATTTGACATAGAGCTAAATCTAGATGAGGTACAGCTTAAGTTCAAATATGTGTCTGGTTGAATAATTTTTGTCAAGAGTTATTGTCCTTGAACTTAATGTTTTTCTGAAAAGGTACCTAGCTTTAGAACTTTGGATTTGACAAAAACCTCATGAAAGGGTCTTGTTTCTCTGAATTATTCTTCATTTTTATTACATAAATTAGGTTGGGGCATGTATTTTTTTAAATCTCTTCATTTTTCTGTATGTACATATGTTCAGATTGATGATAGGTGTTCTGACAAGCAGACAGGTGGGGGGTATTCGTTAGCCTTTGGCTTACAGTTCTAGTTGTTCATCCTTTCTGGATATGCCCTATGCCCCATTTGATCCTCTCTCCATCTTTCTCACTATCTTTCTACAATATTGTACAGGATCCAGAGTGTAGAGTCTGAAGCCTTAGATGTACCTGCTGAGGAGACTAGAGCAGCCCAGCGAGCGATAGACATCAGCAACCAGAAACTGCGGAACCTTCGGGAATACAGAGAGAACACTATGGTATGAGTTCAAAATGAGTTTAACTGCATGAACATTATGTAAGAAATAATGACACCATGAATATTTATTAGCTGAATTTTTTATTGTGGCATAAGAACAGGGGGATATTTATGTCCCCCCAAATGAAGTGAAGGGACATGTGTTTACTCCATTTCTTTTTATACCCCATGCAACAGAGTTGCACGGGATATATAGATTTTGCCCAATCAGTCCGTCCGTGTATCCCAATACATTGTTGCTCATCACCTTCTTGATCAATTTTTCTCAAATTTGCTGTAACAAATGTCCTGAATAAAAGCTTGGATGAGTTCGATTTTCAGAGGAATCTATCTTTATGTCTCCCCCCATATTTATATGGGGGAGACATATTGTTTTCGTGAGAGTTGTCTGTCTGTCCGTCCGTCCGTCCGTCTGTCCGTCACACTTTTTGTCCGGACGATAACTTCAATATGCCTGATGCCAGTTGATTGAAACTTCATATATGGAAAGAGCATAATGAGAGGAAGTGTCATGCACAAGGTCCATAACTCTGGCTTCGCTAATATTGGAGTTATTGCCCTTCGTAAAAAAAAATCACACTTTTTTGTCCGGACGATAACTCCTATATGGCTCATTCCATTGGATTGAAACTTCATATATGGAAAGATCATGACGATAGGAAGTGTCATGCACAAGGTTCATAACTCTGGCTTCACTAATATTGGAGTTATTGCCCTTTGTAAAAAATTATCATAATTTTTTTGTCCGGACAATAACTTCAATATGCCTGATGCTAGTTGATTGAAACTTCATATATGGAAAGAGCATAATGAGAGGAAGTGTCATGCAGAAGGTACATAACTCTGGCTTCACTAATATAGGAGTTATTGCCCTTTGTAAAAAAAATCACACTTTTTTGTCCGGACGATAACTTCTATATGGCTCATGCCATTGGATTGAAACTTCATATATGGAAAGATCATAATGAGAGGAAGTGTCATGCACAAGGTCCATAACTCTGGCTTCACTAATATTGGAGTTATTGCCCTTTGTAAAAAAAATCACAATTTTTTGTCCGGACGATAACTCCTATGTGACACATGCCATTGGAGTGAAACTTCATACATGGAACGATCATGATAAGAGAAAGTGTCATGCATAAGATCCTTAACTCGAGCTTCAATAAATTTAGAGTTATTGCCCCTTGTACATTTGTTTAATTCTTTCTTGTCCGGACGATAACTCCTACATGGCTCTTGCCATAGTATTGAAACTTCATACATGGAAAGAGCATGATGAGAGAAAGTGTCATGAACAAGGGCTGTAATTCTGGCTTCAATACTTTTGGAGTTATTGCCCTTTGTTACATTTTTTGGCCGATCAATAACTCCTGTTCGACTGATGCTATTGGAATGACATTTTATTTTTGGAAAGAGCATGATGAAAGTAAGTGTCATGCACAAGGGCCATAAATCTGGTATCAGTATTTTTGGAGTTATTAGCTGTTATCATTTTCTTCTTGAAAAATGTAGTGTGGAAAACGCATAATGAGGGGAAGTATCATTCATCAAGACCATAACATCTTTTAGTGATTTCCCTTTACATATTGTTTTTATTAGAGGGGAGACATTGCCATTTCAATACTATGGCAAGAGCCATGTACTTGTAGGAGACATCCGTTTTTTTTTTACAAAAACCTCTAGTTGGATACCACTTTTTTTTCTCTGACAATGTGGCAGCATGGGGTATGTTAGCTTGCTCACTAAAGTTTTTTTTATTTATATGAACACAGGAAGTGTTAGCTCGGGCAGAAACTGTGGAATCTGATCTGTATTATTCCATATGACTGTATTAAAGTTAACATAGCAGACTGATCAGACTGTTCCTACAGGAGCCGTCTGATTTGGGTCTACTCTGTTTGCAAAGGTACCAAAGGGCATTTCTATGAGGTAAGTAGTAAAATTGCAACTTTTATTTGTTATAGAAATGTGTCAAGGCGTGTGTAGAGAAGGTGTGGCTCAGCTTGCGTAGCACCGAAGTGGAGTGCCAGAACAATCAGCTACAGAATGACATCAGGGAGCAGTCGCAGTCACTGCAGCAGGCAGAGGTAACTACTGTGGACCTGCTACTAGAATATGGAGTAGATTTGAAGGATATTTGGGTTAGAAATATTTAGGCAATGTTGTAAATCCAGACCAGCTGCTATGTTTAAAACAGCATGTACCACTGGTTCTAATGAAGAACAAAGAAGAGACTCATCTGCCGTTAATTTCTTGATTTTTATGCCTCCGTTGACGTCAGGGGGCATTATGTTTTGCACCAGTCTGTCTCTCTGCGTGTCACACTTGTACTTGTAGTTGGTTTTCACAGTTTTTTCATTGTCAAACACCACCACAGGGGCATCACTGTGTCTTACAGACACAATTTTCTAGTTTTTATTAGCTCACCAGAGCACAAAGTGCTCAGGGTGAGCTTTTGTGATTGCCTGATGTCCGTCGTCTGTCGTGGTGCGTCGTGCGGTGTGCGTTGTCCCGCTTCAACAATTTGAACCTTTAAAAATCTTCTCCTCTGAATCTACAGGGTTCTCAGCTTTCATCTTTGGTACATAGCATCACCTATAGGTTCTCTACAAAAGTTATATAAATTATGCCCCTGGGGTCAAAATTGGCCCCGCCCCAGGAGTGGGAAGTTTTCAATAGAAACATATTGTAAAACTTTGAAAATCTTCTCCTCTGAAACCAGAAGGTTCTCAGCTTTCATATTTGGCACATAGCATCGTGTTCAGATCCTCTACAAAAGTTATATAAATTATGATCCTGGGGTCAAAATTGGCCCCGCCCCAGGGGTGGCCAGTATTCAATAGAAACAAATAGTGAAATCTTTGAAAATCTTCTCCTCTGAAACTGGAAGGCTCTCAGCTTTCATATTTGGCAGAGAGCATCATGTTCATGTCCTCTACAAAAGTTATATAAATTATGCCCCTGGGGTCAAAATTGGCCCCACCCCAGGGGTGGCAGTTTTCAATAGAAACATATAGTAAACCTTTGAAAATCTTCTCCTTTGAAACATGAAGGTTCCCAGCTTTCATATTTGGCACATAGCATCATGTTCAGGTCCTCTACAAAAGTTATATTAATTATGGCCCTGGGGTCAAAATTGTCCCCGCCCCAGGGGTCGGCAGTTTTCAATGGAAACAAATAGTGAACATTTTGAAGTTCGTTTTCTCTGAATCTGGAAAGTTCTTAGCTTTCATATTTGGCGCATAGCATTATGTATAGGTCCTTTACAAAAGTTATATGAATTATGGGCCTGGGGTCAAAATTGGCCCCGCCCCAGGGGTGGGTAGTTTTCAGTAGAAACATATAGAGAAAACTTTGAAAATCTTCTCCTCTGAAACTGAAAGGTTCTCAGCTTTCATATTTTGCTCATAGCATCATGTTCAAGTCGTCTACAAAAGTTATATAAATTATGCCCCTGGGGTCAAAATTGGCCCGCCCCAGGGCCGGCTAGTTTTCTATAGAAACATATAGTGAAAACTTTGAAAATCTTCCCCTCTGATTGTCTGGTGAGCGCTTCAGGGCCATTCTGGCCCTCTTGTTCATGTTTGTTGTGGTTTTTTTTTACTTGTCTCCTGGGCAATTAAGGGTATAATCAGCTACAGTAAAAACTCGATACTACTGAATTTTAGTGATGAAGAATTAATGTCTTTGTTGGCAGGTGGTTGCTTAATGGAGGGTGGAAGTCATGCAGAAAGCTATTCTAGGAGCTTTCTGCATGACTTTCACCTTACATTAAGCTGCCACCTGTGTAAAAGATCAATAATTGTACGTATTTGAGTGTTCGAATAACCAAGTTCTCACTGTATTTACCTTGACTTTATAGCTCGAACAATTTGACCTGGACCCTGACCTACTTAATTTGCATAAATTTGCTTAATATGCATAAATAAAAATTCGTAACATGATTGTATGGTTTACATATGCACTGGTTGTCACTCTCCCGTAATTTCAGCGAAAATAGACTTCACGATTTTACCGGCGGAGTGTTATTTATACAGCGTCACCTGTCTCATTATGTATTCTGCATAAAGATGAGGGTCCAGGTCAAATTGTTCGAGCTATACTGTTGTTTACAAACATATAACTATTGTAGTTATCCTTAGTTTTTAGACACCTAATCTCCCTTCTCCTTGGGCTTGTAAAGCTTAATATTCAATTTGGCACCATTCTGATAAATTTAAATTTGACTGACATAGTAGCAAATATTGAAGATCCTGATCAAACTGCTCCTAATGGAGCTGTTTGATCAGTGTCTGCACTATTTGCCTATTAAAGTTTGTCAGGCCAAATACTTAGGGAAATTAGGTTACACTAGAGATTACATGTGAGATGAAATGTCATATTTGACATGCCGTAATTGCCCTAACTAGTTTGCAAGACAAACATAGGCAAATAGTTTAGACACAGATCAAACTGTTATGAAGATTGAAGAATGTGTTTGATCAGGTCTACACTAAATGTGTTTCATTTAGAGTTGTCAAAACATTTCTGAATTGACTTATTCTGCTTTAATACAAACTGATGGAGAGTTAAATTATATGTCATTATGTTTAACCCTTACAATACTGACTTTTCAAATAGATATTTCAAAATTTGGGGTGAAACGATTCAAAAAGATTCGATTCGATTTCGATTTTTTACAACACGATTCGATTATTTTCGATTCGATTCGATTTAAGATTTTAATAAAAAGAATGCACTATGTAGAATAAATACTGTGTATTAACAGCTCTGAAAACAGAATGCTTGGACATATACAGTTGGAAAAATCATAATAGCCTAGTCACAGATATATCTGACTTTAACAGTCAAACCTTTCTGCAGTTTGTTTTTGGAAGTTCTTTTTTATAACTGGTCACTAAAACCAAGTAAAATGGTAACACTAACATAATCAGTCTTGGCTAATTGTCTAATTGACTTAACAGCCTAACTCTGTAGAACATGTAGGTTTTTCTGAAAAAAGAATTTGAGCACTTGGAGGAGATGTCATGTCTCTCTTCAACTGATACAGATAGCTATCAGTTGAAGAGAGATATGACATCTCCCTGTCTCTGAGCAAAAAGCACTAGTTTTAGCCAGTTATCAATGCACAGCTTCATAAATTTTAAGCATACACAAATTTGCAACCAAGTTTACTGGAAGAAGATGAATTGAAATGCAATACTGTGTTTCCGTTCATACGATATGACAGATTCGTCGTATTTCCTGTGTTGCAGAGAATATTTGTAAAATAATCTTACATGTTGGTTTATTTGTGTTGTTGCTCTCGCGAAATCTGAAATCTCCACATTTGGAGCGATAGTTTTTCGGGGTAGCACGTAGATTGACAGCTTCAGCATCCAACATTTTGAGAGAACACAAAGACACTTGAATAAAGCGCCCAGACGATCAGATTAAGTGCAACGATTGCAACGTGTTATTTGATTGGCCAAATAGTTGGTCTTCATCCAATCGATTTGAGTCTATCAGAATTCGAAGAGTATGTTCGTTTTGACAGCTCTAATGCGTGAAAACAAGTATTTCGAATTTTCACAGGTTAGTTTCATTTCGCTACCAATCATTAAGAAGCTAGCCATTTATAATAAAAATCGAATTGAAAATGGGATCTGCTGAACCGAATTGAACCGAACCGAATCGAGGGCAAAAGATCCCGGTTCAATTCACATCGCGATTAATCGTTTCACCCTTATTCAAAATTCATACATGTCAGGCTTACTGTTACTATTTAGGGATTTTTCTAAAGAAAAGTGCAACTTGACAAACAGTGTAGACCCAGATGAGAGTGCTCCTCTAGGAGTGTACCTAGCTCCTCTAGGAGTGTAGCTAGCTCCTCTAGGAGCCCTCTCATCTGGGTCTACACTGTTTGCAAAGGACATTAGTGACTTGTTTTCCGCACTGTAAGGGTTAACATGTTATACATTTTATGATTTATGAAGCTCAATAGAGGAGAACAACATCCAGTCAGTTGTGTCGGGTCATTCAAGGCTACATGGAGAATTGAAATGCCTGCTTTTGGCGTAGTGTTTCACATGAAGCATGGTTCATTCAGTTATCACATTACCTTCCAGATTGAGTTCGAAAATTCCAAGAGAAAACTTCACCAATGTAAAAATGTTGCTAAATCATTCCTGGATGCAGCCAAAAAAGCCACAGGCACTGGACCCAAAGAAGAGCTGTCCCCAACTCATAAAGAGGTGAGACAGAGGAGGGTTATTTTGTTATACCCCAAAAAGGAACTGTTTAGGGATATGTAGGACTCGCCATTCGGACAATGTTGTTGTAATGATTGTGTTTCATGAATACAAGGAACTGAATAATTTTGCAATATCAAACTCTGATGTCTGCACAAACAGATCCACGCATCAGTGGGCCCCATTACTTGATAATCCGACCATTTTACATGCTTGTAAAATGAGTAGATTTAGATCAGACAGCTCTAGCGGGAGCAGATCAAGGTCTGTTGCTTTCTGATATGTTACAGATCTAATTCTATACTGATTGCCATTGATATAGATTTCCTTATGTTATGATTTAAAACAAGAATAACCCTTTTCTCCATGAATATTCATGTATAAAGAAATAATGATGTCATGAATATTTATTAGATTATTTGTTATAATAGCTCATGGACACAGGAATTGTCTGCCATGGCAGAAACTGTAGACTAATATCTATATTATATATCATAAGCAAACAGAGCAGACCCTGATCAGACAGCTCCCATAGGAGCTGACTGATCTGGGTCTAGTCTGTTTGCAAAGGCATAGAAAAGCGTATTTATGGAGTAATGGTTTAAATCAATATATATTCATAATTGGCAGTCTTACATACATGAATAATCATTAAGTAATTATTTACTACTTTGAATATAACAAAGTTTTATTCTTGTCCTCACAGATGTTTCAGTCTTTACCAAACACATTGGAGGAGATCGAGAGCAAGATCCATGAGCATCAAGTACGAGCTGATGTCACTGTACAGACAGATCCGCGGGTAAGAGGACCTACGAAGTTAACCATTCTCGTGCTGAACACTCAAATGTGAATCTATTAATTATGAGTATTACCCTTTCCTTCATACAAACGTATTTTCACGCATCTGTAAACATAGTAGACCCAGATCAGACGGCTCCTATAGGAGCCGTCTGATCAGGGTCTGCTCTGTTTGATAATCAAATTTTATAGATTTGTTTCCTTAGTTTCAAAAATGGCAATGTTCCACCTTCCATATTTAATTATAACATTATAACAGTTTTGTCCGTTATTATAGGTAATGAAATTTGGACTAAATATAAAACAGGGAAAGGGTTATTTACCTGTAGCTGATAGATAGATAGATTTATTTCGGTAAAAATTGTACATCACATGGCAATAACAACAAGAAGCATTAAATAATAATAATAATAAAAAAGCCATGATATGCACATTAATACCAAGGATAACAATAAAAAGGAAAAAACATTTTCCTTATTTCCATCGTGGTCCTTGATAATAATGGCATGACAGAATCATTCTAAAGTTAGGTCTGTTGAAGCCACTGAATTATAATGGCAAATCCTGCAGACCCATAAGAGACATATCCCTTAGGAGCTGTCTCTTATGGGTCTACACTATTTGCAAATGTAGATATACGCTAAAAGCATGAGAAGGTTTGAATCTAGGAGCTCCTCTAGGAGCTGTCACATATGAATCTACACTGTTTGTAAATGCAGATATGTATGTTGATAGCATGAGAAAGGTTGAGTGTAGGAGCTCCTCTAGGAGCTGTCTCATATGGATCTACACTGTTTGTAAATGCAGATATGTATGTTGATAGCATGAGAAGGGTTGAGTGTAGGAGCTCCTCTAGGAGCTGTCTCATGTGGATCTACACTGTTTGTAAATGCAGATATGTATGTTGATAGCATGAGAAAGGTTGAGTGTAGGAGCTCCTCTAGGAGCTGTCTCATATGGATCTACACTGTTTGTAAATGCAGATATGTATGTTGATAGCATGAGAAGCGTTATCTGATGTTGCTTTACTTTATGAATGCTTCAGACAGGATCCACTTTAACCCATTCCCTCATAGGCTATTTTTAGATCCAACCTCTTTAAATAAATCTACTGAAAAGGAGCATTAACTAAAGAATGTAGGAAAATGTTAGAATCATGTAGTATTGAAACCATTGTGATGAATAGAGCATTTGCTCCTTAATAGGAGCAAATGCTCTATTTATCACAATGGTTTCAAGAAGTGACTAGTTCTCAAGTTTCTTATACATTTGTAAGTCAATCAGAAAATTGACATTTAACTACATGTATTACCCTGCTAAGCAGGACCTGACTTGTATTTATGAACAGTTGTATCCACATTAAACATCAAATAAAGCTGTTTGTCACTTCTCGAATCTTTAAATGAATGGGTACAGAGGTCTAGATAAGATGCGTAATTTAAAACATTTTCAAACTCCTTTCTTTTATTACCAAACCCTATGCTGTGACCATAGCCACAACATAGGGTTTGGTGGAGAAATGAGGATTTTAGTATCTGAGTACACACATCTGTTGCTAGGGGGTAAGTAAGTAGCAGATCAGAGTTTGATCAAGCATAAAATGTATCAGCTTGATAAGGGGATATCCTTTTGAAAGCTGAATAACCTGTCAGTTTTCAAGAACAGTAAAGCCCCACTAAACCGGATATTCAATTTAGTATAAATATCGATCTTGGAGACAGTAGGCAGCTTAATGAAGGTTGAAAGTCATGCAGAATGAGCCTCTTGGAGCATGACTTTCACCCTACCAATTAGCCACATGCCTAAAAATATCTAAATTATTCTCTTTATTAGAATTCTGGTTTAGAGGGGTTTTACTGTATAGAGTCCATTTCATATGAAAGACTTAAATTTACTAAAAGGATTTGTTGGTTTGACAAAAACTGTAAAATCAAATCTATATCATGTCAAAAGCAAACAGAGCAGACCATGATCTGACGGCTCTTATAAAAGCTATCTGATCTGGGTCTACTCTGTTTGCAAATATGTGAAAAAGGCGTTTATATGAGGAAAAGGTTTAATACATCTTTTCCTGCAGTAAAAAATGACATCCGCTCCAGCTTCAATCTTGTGTGAATTTTACTTTCAATTTGTTCTGACGTTTGATAAACCTTTGACTCTCAAGTGACCGACATCTGGATCCTGATCTAGTGTCTGATATAGATCTAAGTTATTTATAATCTACTCACACTGTTGATTGTATTTTGGAGCATTTGTCCCATAATCACATTCCACCTTCTTTACATTTTGCAGATAGTGGATGAGTTCAGGCAGAGAAAGGAGGCAATTGAGCGGTTAGAGTTGAAAATACGAGAGAAAGAACTGGAGCGTGACTCGCATCAAGAGTCCATCAATGAAGCCAAGGAATTGTGGAAGAAACCCCTTGAAGAACTTATTGGTCGCATTAATGAAAGCTTCAGCTATTTTTTCCGATGTCTCAAGTGTGTTGGTGAAGTGGATCTTCATGAACCAGAGAACAAGGTGGGTTACACATAGATCCAAAGGGAATGGAGGAAGCTTTCATACCATAGAAAAGTGAGCCTTTGAATTGCAGCAATGTTGATCTAGATCAGCTGCTGTGTCTGAGTGTCAAAACAGTTTGGATCCAGATGAAATGCTGAGTTACTCAACATGTCATCTAGATTCAAACTGTTTGTAACCCATTCCCTCATAGGCTGTAATTAGACCCATCCTCATTGAATAAATCTACCAAAAAGGAACATTTACTAGGGCAAAGGAAATTTTAGAATTGTGTTGTTTTGGAACCATTGTGATAAAAGGAGCATTTGCTCAAAAGGAGCATTTGCTCCATAGGAGCAAATGCTCTATTTATCACAATGGTTTTGAACGGCGGGTGGGAGGCATATAGCCTTGCTCATGTCCGTCTGTACATTGGTCTGTCTGCCCATATGTCCTGCAAATCTTGTGCATCCAACTACTCATACACCAATGGTAGGATTTACTGCAGACGATTACATATGAACAATGAAGATGTAAGTAAAAAAGGGAGTTCTTACCACAGTTATGGGACTTTGAAAATTTCTTCAATATATTATGTATAGTGAAAAGTGCTTGATTTAGACACAATATCGCCAGGGGGCATCTGTGTCCTATGGACACAATTTTCTAGTCTGTCATACTCATGATACTGCAGCTCATTGTCTTATGAACTTTCCAGGAGGATTACAGCAAGTATGGTATAAGAATACGAGTAAAGTTTCGTGACTCAGAGCCGTTGCGGGAGTTATCTCCTCATATCCAGAGTGGGGGTGAGAGAAGTGTGACCACGGTATTATACATGATGGCGCTACAGGAATTGGCCAAGTGTCCATTCAGATGCGTTGATGAAATTAATCAGGTTTGTAGATGTGTCGGTTAAATTAATCAGGTTTGTACCAGAACTGTGCAATGTTCCGAATTTGTCAACCTGCATTTTACAAGTACTAAATAAATGCATGTACGAAATATTCAGACAGACAAACTTAAGACAAACCGCTAGATCAGAGCCACAGTCTAATTTAAAGCTACAAATATGGTACCAAGTTGACTTATTCATAAAGTGGTGAAGAGGAGAAATTGGTTGTCAGAATACTTAGGGTAAATAGGGTACTTTACTCAGATGACTGTGCTAGTAATTTGGGTACTTTAGCCACATGGCTGCGCTGCTTATTTGGGTACTTTAGTCAGATGGCTGTGCTTTGGTACTTAAGTCAGATAGTTGTGCTGGTAATTTGGGTACTTAAGTCTGATGGCTGCACTGGTAACTTGGGTACTTTAGTCAGATGGCTGTGCTATGTAATAATTTAAGATAGAACATGAGACAAGTTCAATGAAACCCTCATGTAACCCACATGGAGTATAGTGTTAAGCACCAAATTTTACATTAAACAGTTTTAGTTTGTTGACATTAATTTCTTTTAATTTTTAGGGAATGGATCCAGTAAATGAGAGAAAAGTGTTTGAGCTGGTAGTACAAACTGTGTGTAAAAAGTCACAGTCACAATACTTTCTACTAACACCCAAGGTACGTGGTTTGACCTTTTTTTTGTTGAGTATAAATGACTCCATATGTTGTTTTTTATGTAGCAGCATGAAAGTGTGTAAGATGGTTGAGTATGATGTGAATTTGCATACATGGGGTATATTTTATCACATGCAGTGAGTTATGACCCCTGTCATATGTCTTACCATCAATGCAGTTATACTAAGGTGGGATGTTTAACCCTTTTCCTCTGACAGAGATAGCTGATAGAAATGCCCTTGCAAATAGTACACCGAGATAAGTGTCTGTCTGATCAGGGTCAGCTCTGTTTGCTTTTGGAATAATATAGATCCGATTCTGATGTTTCTGTCATAGCCAAAACTTTTTTTGTTAATATGTGATTATAAAAATTCAGTGTATGACTATTCATAGTAAGTTTTGAAATTAATATTCATGGGGGTGGGGGGGTTAACCTTTTACTCCATAAACACGCCTTTCTACGCCTTTGAAGACAGAATAAATCCCATAAGAGCCGTCTAGTCGTGGTCTATTCTGGTTGCTTTTCACACGATACAGATCTGATTCTACAGTTTCTGTCAAAGCAGAAAATTCCCTTGAAACTTTTACATTATAAAGATTCAGCGAATAAATATTCATAATGTCATTATCTCCTGCATGAATATTCATATAGTACAGAGTTAATGGATATATTTCTAGTTATTCCCCCGCAAACAAAGTTTGAGGGGGTATACTGGAATCATCCTGTTCACCGATCGGTCATTCTATTCATCCGTACTTGAGCATCGGTAGTTGGTGTCACAAACTCCTTCAATTTGAAAGTTATTGATTGATACTTGCCATATATAATAACCACAAATAGTAGGTAGATATGCAACACATAATTTTCATGTGTTTTGCGGCAGGCATTGCAGAACTGTCTCTTCTTGAACTTGCTGTGGGGGGGGGGGGGGGGGGGGGGGGGGGGGGGTTATTCATCACCCTTAATGATACATGGTAATAATGTTTTATATAATGCAAGTCTTTGTGCCATTTTCCAGTTTTATAATTTTCCTATTTGAAAAAAAATGGTTAAAAAAAAAATATGCCAAAAGATCTATACAAAACCAAGATAGTGCACATGCCCCCTTGTTGGGAGTTTACAATTGCAATGAGTTTAAGGCCTAGCAGCAATACATGTACATGATTTAATTTCATAAATGATAAATGACCAGAGCTACAGATAAGGTAGCGTACCCAAATACAAAAATTGTCATTTCTCCACTAAAACCTATACTGTGACCACCTTTTAGAATCGTCTCTTGAGGATTATAAAGAGTGGTCACAGTATATGGTTTGGTGGAGAAATAAAGGAGCTATTGTTGAAAAAGTTTAAATTTACGCATCTTATCTGGAGCTCTGATGATACTACAGTATTCATCAATTGAGACATGTCCACTTTTGTTTTGCAGCTGTTGCCAGATCTGGAATATGCTGACAATATGACTATACTGTGTGTTACTAATGGACCTTACATGTTGAACCATACGGAGTGGAAGTTAGACAGATTTCTGCGCAGGCGAAATAGAGTGGATTAGAGCTAGTGCTTTTACCTTGCGTCAGTGTCTTCATACATGTATGAGGGTCGAGTGACTGTTTAACCCTTTACTGTATAAATACGCCTTGCTGTGCCTTTGTAAACAGAGTAGACCCAGATCAGATGGCTCCTGCAAGAGCAGTCTAATCAGGGTCAGCTCTGTTTGCTTTTAATATAATATAAATCAGATTATGCAGTTTCTGTCATGATAAAAAAAGTTATTTTTGTTCAATTGACCATTATAAAAATTCAGTGAATTAATATTCCTGATGTCATTATATCTAAAATGAATATTCATTGAGTAAAGAGTTAAAAACTATGTTATTTTACCTTGTGTTAGTGTCTTCATATGAGGATTAAGTGAAAAACTAGTCCATACTTTATTTTACCTTATGTCTGTGTCTTAACCCTTTACTCCATTAATAATCATGTCAGAAATAATGCCATCATCACTACTAATTAACCCTTTACTCCATTAATAATCATGTCAGAAATAATGCCATCATCACTACTAATTAGATTATTTTTTACAATAGAACATTAAAATTTGGCTATGGCAGAAAATGCTGAATCATATCTGTTATTTCATAAGCAAACAGAGCAGACCCAGATCAGACGGCCCCTATAGGATATTTATGATCAGGGTCTACTTTGTTTGCAAAGTCATAGTTATGGAGTAAAGGGTTACTATGACAATATTATTTTACATTTGTGTCCGTTTCTTCATATAGCACTATGAGGGTTAGGTGCAAGACTGTAGTAACTAAATTTTTAACCCTTTCAATATTGAATTGTCAGGGTGGAATAGTCCATCATTGTGTATTGGTAGAGTCTATACAGCAGGAGAGGGTAGAGTCTATACAATATGAAAGGGTAGAGTCTATACAATATGAACAGTTAAAATTGGAGGGAGGATTTTGAATGACAAATAGTGCAAACCTTGATCAGAAGACATCTCTAGGAGCCCTCTGGTCTGGGTCAAATGACTGCATTCATAGCTTTGCAAACAGAGTAGACCCAGATCAGACAGATCCTATAGGAGCCGTCTGATCAGGGTCTGCTTTGTTTGCTTATATAATATAGATATGATTCTACAGTTTCTGCCCGAGCCAAAACTTCCTCTTTCCTTGCTATTATAACAAATTTATCTAATTAATATTCATGACATCATTATTTCTTACATGAATGTTCCTAGAGGAAAGGGTTACAGAGTTAAGCTGTTCAGACATTTACTATTATCCCTGTACTCCATGGATATTCATGTAAGTAATAAAAACACTATGAATATTATTTAGATTAATTGTTGTAATAGCACATGGGCACAGGAGTTTTTGGCTATTGCAGAAACCATAAAACCATATCCATATTATATGATAGGAAAACAGAACAGACCCCAATCAGAGCCATTATGTGCTTCTTAACTGGATCTAAACTGTTTTCAAAGAGCATCACTAAGTTAGCCCTATAGACCGTAGTTACAAGTTTAACTAACCCGTTACTCCATAAATATGCTTTTCTACGCCTTTGCAAACCGTAGCTCCTGTAGGTGCCTTCTGATCAGGGTCTGCTTTGTTTGCTTATGATATAATATAGATATGATTCTTCAGTTTAGCCATGGCTGAAAATTCCTATGCCCATGTGCTATTTTAACAAATTAATCTTAATTACTATTTATGATGTCATTATTTCTTACATTAACCCATTCCCGCATATTGATGCTTCTGTAAAAGACACTTTGTGAAACCATTGTGATAAATAGAGCATTTGCTCCTAAGGAGAAAATGCTCTATTTATCACAATGGTTTCAACACTACACAATTCTGAATTCTTTTCTCTAGTTAATGCTCCTTTTTGGTAGATTGAATCAAAGGGGTTAGGTCTAAAATAGCCTAAAGTGGGAATGGGTTAATATTCATGGAGGAAATGGTTAACACTCAACCCTCAACTAGTGTCTTCATATGACACCACTGCAGTGATGGAGAACTTTTATGTGGCCACTAGAGAGAGTAACCGTCTACTCCATGAATATTCATGTAAGAAATAACAATGTCGTAAATATTAATTTGATTCATTTTAGTAATGGTTTTGGCCATAGCAGAAACTAGTCATATCTATATTATTTCAGAAGCAAACAGAGCAGACCCTGATCAGACGGCTCCTACAGGAGACATCTGATCTGGGTCTACTCTGTTTGCAAAGGTGTAGAAAGGCATATTTATGGGGTAAATGGTTAACCCTTCACCCAAAGAACATTTACCCTTTTCTCCATAGAAACTGCTAAATTTTCAAACAGAGTATTAAAACCCATATTGGAGGTCTGCTCTGTTTGTTTATAAAATAATATAGATCTGATTGTAGTTTCTACAATGACCAAACGTTATAAAAATTCAGTCAATTAATAATCTGATATGATGGTTTTTATTTCTTTCAAGAATTATCATTTCATACAAGGTTATTTACTTATACTGTTATATAAAACAAATAGAACCAGGTCCCTAATGGGACAGCTTCTACAGAAGCAAACTGATCTGAGTATACTCTGTTTGCAAAAGGCATCTATCGGGTAAAGGGTTAACCTGTTATTCCATAAATATGCCTTTGCAAACAGACTAGACCCAGATCAGATGGCTCTTGTAGGAGTCATTTGACCAGTCTTTGTTTGCCGTCGATGTTGTATGAATATGATTCTACACTTTTTGCCATGGCCAAAACTTCCTGTAGCCATGTGCTATTAACCCAATACATATCCATGATGTAATTATTTGTTACATGAATCCTCATGGAGAAAGGGGTTAAGAATTCTCAGTTTAATGAGAAGTGACATTTTAGTTTTATATGTGCATGTCTACTGATGTAACATTTTATGGATGGGAACAATTAGCATCAGATTCTGTCTCAAACGTTCAAATTTTCATTGCAACAATGTTTCATGGTTAGGCAGAACAAGTTAGCCAAGTTATCCCTTTCCCTGTTCTATGTTTATTCTAAATTTCAATACCTACTTAACATTCATTAACAAAATAGTTAAAAAGAAATATGAAAGGTGGAACATTATAACCATTTTGGAAACTAAAGAAATAGACCTATCAAATTCTATTAGCAGCAAACAGAGTAGAACCTGATCAGACAGCTCCTTTACGGTTACCCGTCTGATCTGGGTCTACTCTGTTTGCAACGTTTATATGAGAGAAAGGGTTATGCAATCAGTCATTATGCCTCTTGAATTTAACAAAATGAATATTTTTATACTCTTACTTTCATCCTTTACTCCATTGAAAGACCTTTGCAAACAGAATAGAATTTAATGACTTGTTGATCTGCTCTGTTTGCTTTATATGGAACTGTATATAGATCTGATTCTACAGTGGTAACATTTCTGTGTGCACAAAAATTCAGCTATTAGAATTAAATATGGAACTGTATTGATCTGATTCTACAATGGTAACATTTCTGTGTGCACAAAAATTCAGCTAATTATTAGAATTAATTTTTGTGTCACCTGCAGTGTGTCACTTAGGGATCACTTTTCTGTCGTCAAATTTCACACATGGGACAAGCATGATGAGAGGAAGTGCCATAACTCTAGCATCAATAGTTTTTGAGTTATTCCCCTTTTTCATATTAACAATAAGTTTTTGTGTCTGCTGCGAGCAGGTGACACGTGTTCCTCCGAACACTTGTTAGAATTAAGTAGATTTTAAACCATATGCTCATATGGATCAAATGCTCTATTTATCCCAGTGGTTTTTAAAAAGTGTCAATATGAGGGAACGGGTGAACTGTTATAGACAAATTTATCTGAGTGCTCCTCCTTACAAATTCGGCCAGATGCTGGTGGGTAGTAGTGATCCTTGGTCTATCAGATGCACAAGAATCTGTTCATAATTTTTAGGAATTTTGTTTGGATAGGTTGCACTGAAATATATTATTTCTCTTTGCCAGAAAAAGATTTTGTATGATGTTACTCCTCCTCTGGTGACATTTTTGTGTTGCAGTGGCATTCGAACAATTCCTCCACACCATCTAAATAATCTTGTTGGCATGCTGACTACTATTTTATTCACTTTTTCCAAAATACATGTTCAGGAGAAATTTCTATTCAAAATTTTAGATGATGTGCTACCAGTCTTAACTATTCATTTATTGCAGGTTGATGCAGGGCAAAAGTAATACAGTTTGAGCTTTCTGTATTACTTTAATTCCACAGTGAAGTAATCATTAAAAAAGTGGTCTAAATATGGGTAGTGTTAATGATTACTTCACTGCCTATTGACCTTGTAGTTCTGTCAGGATTCAACTACTGTTTTCACGTTTTATACATAAAACAAAACAAAACTGATTGCATCTTTGTTTATTATCATTATTTCCACTGTCTCCATTTCTATCACTTTTCCCCTTTACTCCACCAATATTCATGTTAGAAACCATGACATCATTAGATAAAACGTTAAAAATAGCACATGGACAAGAGGTTTTGGCCATGGCAGAAACTGGAAATAATATCATAAGCAAACAGAATGATCAGTCTGATATAGGTCTACTTTGTTTGCAACTCATTCGCTCCTAGGCTGTTTTTAGACCCAACCTCTTTGAATGTTTGAAGGGGCATTAACTAGAGGAATTAACAATTTAGAATTTTGTAGTTTGAAACCACTGATAAATAGAGCATTTGCTCCTATAGGAGCAAATGCTCTATTTATCACAATGGTTTCATAAAGTGACTTATAGATGCGCAAAAATGCGTCACTAGGGGATAATGTATTAATGGAGTAAAGGGTAATAATGTTATATTTAATAATAAATAAGCCCTCATTTGCCATTATTACTGAAATCCGTATGCCCGATAGCGGCAAATTTGTAGGCAGCTTGGATCATGGCCAGCAACTGTTTGTCTGCATAGATCGGATGATACAGGAGCTGTCCAATCAGCTAAATGTTACAGAATTCTGCATTGTCATGGCAATGAGCTGTATATATGATTTATATAAATATTCACAAAGTCAAAAGTTGATGCAGGTCAAAAGGAAAGCATTACTTTGGGCCTGCATTCCACTTCCATCTTAAAGCACTAGTGGCTGCTTAAGAGAGGTTTTAACTAGATTTGTGCAAGCTAATTTATCTCATTTGGTGTAAACTCCAGTAGACACAGGAATGAGCTTGCAAACATAAAACCTAGAGCATGGCCATTTCCTCGTCAAAGTCGTCATCCATTTCATCCACTTGGTTAGGTTTTGCCTGTGACTGGCTGTTTCCCGTTGACTTGGGTGTACCATTATACTGTGAGGACTGGGAACCACGGAACTGGCTTCTTGGTGTCTTTGGTGTCCCAGACGAGGTAGAGACTAAGAAAAAAGATACAGAAATACATGTTTGATGAAGACCCTGTACCTAACATATGAATTCTGAACTTGCCGTTAATACAATGGTAATGAGGTGGTCAATAGTGTTATCCTCACTTTCATATGAACTTTGACCTTGTTAGAACAATGGTAAAGAGATGGTCAATACAGGGTTATCATTACTTTCTTGTTATAACCCTTTACTTACTAAAAAAAACTGACCCCCTCACATTAAAAAATTGTATCACACTTCATCACTGAAGAACAAGATATTAATGACAGATTGCAAATTCTTAGGGGAGTCCTTTGATCTTGGGTCTAGGCTATAGAGCAAGCAGTTTGGATCTAGTTTGGACAACTCGGCATCTCATCGGGGTCCAAACTGTTTGACACAGTTCTCTAAGGAAAAGGAAGAAACTAGAATTATCACTGAATGTGATTAATACCCCCATACAAGCACTTGTCAATACTTGTCAAGTTCAATACCTACTGAATATTCATGGGCAAAATAGTTATAATGAAATACGTAAAGTGGAACATTGTAGCCATTTTAGCAAGTATAGAAACAGATCAAATTTCATTAGCAAACAGAGCAGACCCTGATCAGACGGCTCCTCTAGGAGCCGTCTGATCTGGGTCTACTCTGTTTGCAAATGCGTGAAAACGCTTTTCTATGAGGGGAAGGGTTAATAACCAAGGGACTCTTAACTCTGAAAAATCATTCAACCATGATGTAATAATATGTGCATCTCCTTTTGAAGACAAAACTTCCCATAAGGTGTTTCTGAAATCGTGTTAGTAGTTGCCAAGTTGCCAAAAAAAAAAACCTACAAAGGGACACACATATTCCACAAACTTTGTGGAAGTATCAAAATACCTAGAGTATTGTAGCAGACTAACATTAGTGTTGAAACTGTAAACAACTTTGTGATCACACCCAATGAATAGTTTCAACTAGGGATGTCAATAATCGTGTTTTTCACTAACTGATTAATCTTTCATTCTTTCGACCAGTTAATCGGAAGATTTGTGACTATTATTCAATGATATTACAAATTTGACGAAATTTAATATGTGTGGATACCCCATAACAGCAGACTGCAAGTGTATTGGTCCCAGATGTTTAATATATTGTTCAATTAAAACAGGTTTTCAAAAAATTCCGACCGATGAATAAATGTAATGACTTGTTTTCTCAAAAGATAAAACGGACACAACAAAAAAGTATCAGCATTCCAGCTGTCAGATTTTCATCAAGGGGGTATAATGCAAACGCACTTCCGGCGAGTTCTATTCTGTGACTAAAATCTCACTTTCGAGTCCATTTGAAAATTATTATTTTCATACTGCTGCTGCATCTATTAAAAACTCAAAGGTATAGAAGTTAACACCTATTTTATCTGCCATAACGTGTGTTTAGCGCAGGAATTCTACAACGTCTGCCATGGCCAACGATCCCTCTCTAATTAATATTCATGATGTCATTATTTCTTACATGAATATTCATGCATTAAAGGGTTAACTTACATTTACTTTCACCATTGTAGAATCGCTGGCTTTCATCAAACCATTGGTTAGGGTGACTGAAGGTCTGTAACTGGGAGTCCAAGGGCAGTTTATGCATAGCCTCATAATACCTGGTACAGGCAACATTGAACTTTCCCATCTTAACATCTCCAAGTATCTGAAAATTGTTGTTATTATTACTATACCACATTTATATAGCCCTCTTTTCACACAGGATATGTGCGTTCAAAAGCGCTTCATATGAATAAACTGCATGTACAATACCAAGCATATTCAATGCAAGTGGCAAATGGCCATGTGCGACTCCAACGCTTGTCTGACTTGGTCCTTGTCCACTGCATACACTTCTCCTAAAAGAGATCTACCAACATATCAAGTTTCATGTTGATTAATCAAAGTATAATTATGATTTATATGCTACATTAAAGTTTTGCCGCCACCAATGCTTACAACTACGACCCTGTCACCCAGCGATCACAATAGCTCGACTTTATTCTTCGAAAACTAAAAATAGAAAATAGAACTGTTGGGATACAGAAATTAGTTATTGACTGAAATACCATTCATTTTCGTTCTGAAAGTATGTTTGATAACAAGTACATGACATAGCCAACAGGCCAGTCACTGTGTGATAGATAAGCTGCTCGTCCTGCTCGTCTTCACTTTGAATGGACCCATGCTGTTTTACATGCATTCCCAGAGATATACCTTTTACTCCATACATATGCCTTTTAACCCACTACTCCCTGAATATTCATGTATTAAAGAAATAAATAATGATGTCATGGATATAAATTAACTTAAATAGTTATAATAGTACATGGACACATGGATTTTAAGCCATGGCAGTAAACTGTATAATCATATCCATATTATTTGATAAGAAAACGGATCAGACGGCTCCTATAGGACGGAGGTATCTAAGTAATATCAATATTCTTTCTTACATGAATATTCATGAGGTAAAGGATTAATACAACATTCATTAACCCATTACATCATAGGCTATTTTTAGATACAACCTTTTTGAAAAAATCTACCGAAAAGGAGCGTTAACTAGAGAAAATGAAAAATTTAGAATTTTGTAGTTTGAAACCATTGTGATAAATAGAGCATTTGCTCCTATAGGAGCAAATGCTCTATTTATCACAATGGTTTCACAAAGTGATTTTTACAGAGTCGTCAATAAGAGGGAACGGGTTAAAAGCAACTAGAATTGTATCCACGTCATGATGTGATACATGGATGGCCCCACTGAGACAAACTTGCCATAGAATGCTTTAACTTCAAGGTCCAAAACTCAAGTTTAACTGGTCTGGTCCCATATGAAAATTAAATCCAGGTGCACAACTTCTAGTCCCAATTACCCTTTACTCTATAAACATGCTTTCTAACAGTTGAGCAAGATCAGAAGGCTCATATATGAGCCGTCTGATCAAGGTCTGCTCTGTTTGCTTATGATAAAATATAGGTATGATTCTACAATTCCTGCCATGGCCAGAAAATCCTGTGTCCATGTGCTATTATAAAAATCAATATTTCTATAAGTATGGACATAGCCAATCTAGTCCCCAGCAGCCCTAAACATTTACACAAAGTTTCATAGAAAAACTCCAAACACAGTGTTCCCGTTTACGTCGTAGTCATATCTAAATACGCACCGAAAATCGTTGGAATGCAAAATAGTCAAGTACGTTGCGTCCGTGGGACGCAAGATCGATGATCGAAATTTTACCGATTTAAATGAATCCAGGTAAATTAACAACTGAAACTCGGTCTTACATCAGTCCGGATCAATAAACAAAGTGAATCTCAGTCCGTTTTCTTTTTTTCCGAAATTGCAACGCATCTATAAATATCGAGTCCTGGGTTATTCCAGGTACGTACGATAGGAGGGCACCTGCATTGACTGGTTAAGATTTCTACCCTAGTGTCAGCACCTAAAATTATGTAATTCTACGAGAACCGTTCTGTCGCGTAGTAATGACATTTGGGTGCTGAAAAAAGATGGCGTCTGCTAGTAAACAGTTGAACACGCCAGGAACTTTAAAGCGTTATGGGTGCAAGACCGAGGGTTTAAAGACTTGTAAGTAAATGATGTTAGCCCTGAAACCAATAGCATTACCATGTGATGCTTTGTATGCACTGAAAATGAAGTGAAAACCGCTTTTACCAGCGGATACAGTGATGCTCAGATCAGTTCACTCAAACGATGCTCATCGTATCTGGGACTCAGTTGAATTTGTTTGGGACGCAACTTTTGCTGATGCCCTGGGTCCCAGGGACTCCGTAAAATTCAACCCTAACGAGAACACTGAAACAGATTTTGAGATATGGCTCCATACAGACAAAAACCTTATATTTTTTGCAATCAAAGGGCCATAACTCCTGTGTTTCAAGGTCACTGTGAATAATACTTGCAGGGCTATATTTCCTTATTCTACTTAACATTTACACAAAGGTTTAAACAAAACAAACAGTTTCTGAGAAAAAGTTCTAGACAGACAAAAATGTTAAATTTTTAGCAATAAAAGGGACATAACTCTGGTGTTTCAAGGTCATCATGATTGATACTTGCAGAGCCGCATTTCTTTATGCTTCTTGACACTTAAAGTTTCATTTGAAAACTCCATACAATTTCTGAGAAATAGCTCCGGACAGACATTTTCCGTAAATAACCGTTTCTGAGATATAACTTCAGGATGCACGGGCGAACGCATACACACGGACAATGCCAAAACTATCCCTCTGCCTTTGGTGGGGGAAATAAAATTCTAGAGTCCTGTATCTGATTCTACAGCTTCTGCTAAAAGTATTTCTGACGTGAATATTCCTGAGGTAAATGGTTAAAATCCAAACTGTGTACATCGGTAGTACAAAAATAAAGATTGAGAATAACTTTGTCAAAAACAGGCTAATTCGACACCTCCCATTTTTAAGTGTATGTGGATTTGGAGCTTGTGATACAGACACAGCCCCCACATAAAAAAAAAACAATTTCAAGTGCTGCTACCTTATCCAGGTAAATGTCTGCTACTCCCTGAGATTTCAGTCTCTGCTTTAGCAAGTCAGTATCCGTATGCTTGAAAGGGCAGCCTGAAAGTTAGAGATCAGATTTAGGGCTTTGTGCAACTGTTGTAACTTCAATCTATAAGGCAAGGTCATGACCTTAGTAATAAGTTTGGATCTAGATGAGGTGCCAAGTAATTCTGTGTCTCATTCAGATCCAAACTGTTTGATTACCTGTTAACTCTTTCTCTCTTCTATGATTATTCCAAATTTCAATACCTACTGAATATCCATGGACAAAATAGTTATAATAAAATATGGAAGGTGGAACTTTTTACTAGTTTTTAGACATTTTAGAAACTAAACAAGATGTGTTTGTGAAACATTACACTATGTATCCACGGTATAGCGAATGTAAACTTTGACCTATACATTTGTCCTCTGACCTTGAAGAATGACCTTGACATTGACATGTCACCACTCAAAATGTGAAGCTTCATGAGATACACATGCATGCCAAATATCAAGTCTCTATTTCTATTGGTTCGAAAGTAAGTTATTTGACCTATATATCTGGCCTTTAACCTTGAAGGATCACCTTGACCGTAAGATGTCGCCCCTGAAAATGTGCGGCTATAAGAGATACACATGAATGCCAAATATCAAATCTCTACTGATTTAAAAGTTATGCCCAATGTTAAAGTTGCTGAAAAAAACCATCTGACCTTTGACCCTGAAGGATGACCATGACAGTCATGTCGCCCCTCAAAATGTGCAGCTTCATAAGATACACATGCATGTCAAATATCAAGTCTCTATCTCTACTGGTTACAAAGTTATGACCAATGTTAAAGTCAGTGATTTGACCTCTGACCTTAAAGGATGACCTTGACATGTCACCCCTAAACATGTGCGGCATGCCAAACATCAAGTCTCTATCTGTGCTGGCTCAAAAGTGATGACAATTTTAAATTTGATGACAAACAAACGGCAGACGGATCAAAAACTAGAGGTGTAACAATAGATCGAACTATCGAGCTTTCGCAATAGTTGAGCTTGCAATAGTAATAGTTCAATAGTAATTCTGACTATCAAGAACTATCGCCATAGTTAATTCAACAATTGATAGTTTCAATAGTTTACTTAAGTACAGTAAAAAGAAAACATCCATCTCTAATTTGAGTCTACCCTGTTTGCAATGATATGAAAAATTGTTTATATCATTTTAAATGGTTAAATGACATGCACATGTATTTGTGTTGCTTTGTATGCTGTTTTTATAATTATAGAGACTAGAAGGCTGATCTTATAGTCACCCCTAGCAAAAACAATATGCCCCACCCCCGATCTGATCTGGGGGGCATAACAAAAACAGACTGATCAAATTCCATTAGCAAACAGAGCAGACCCTGATCAGACGGCTCCTATAGGCTCCTACTCTGTTTGCAAATGCATGAAAACATGTTTATAGAGGGAAAAGGTTAAGCATTTTCAATGGAAAAGAAAACAAGAGCTGTCCGTGGATAGCGCGCTCCACTTTTCTTAGTGCTGGATAGTGTAGTTTAAGTCTTAGTGGAAAAAGGGACATAACTATGGCAAAATTAATTTTATGGTTACCTGCCCTAGTGAAATTGGTTCCCCTTCTTATAGTAAACATGCATACCAAATTTTAACCAAATTTCTTTGATGGTTTCCGAGAAATAGACCTTAATTAAAAGGTTAACCAATGCCAACACTGACGAGAGGGTCATGACAATAGCTCCACTTTTGAAAAAGTGGACCTAAAAATGACTTCGAAATTTCAGAACAAGTTATCCATGATAGAACAAGATCTTGCAGGAGACGTCTAATCAGTGTCTGGCCCATTTACTTAAATGACATTATATAGATCTTATCCTACAGTTTCTACCAAAGTCAAAACTTCCTGTGTTCATCATATAAACATTCATCCAATTAACATTCAGGGTGTTATTTCTTACATGAATATTCATGAGGTAAATGTTTAACATTCTTATTAATGTTAAATACAGTAGTTATTACAACAGTCTTGCATTAATCCTTCAAAATGAAGCTTCCTCAAGCAAACAACAACTGAACCATAGTCTGGACTTTAACAACAATCCCAAACTAGCCAGTATAGTAAATATAGCATCTGATCTGGACAATATCATTTTATAATAGCATATGCAGTAAACTCCCTCTAATGAAGCACAACTAAAATGCCTAATTATCCTGTCACGTGCCTATTTTCCTGACGGATAACAAGGTGCCTGATAAACTTTTTGTTATTATGCCAGTTGGTCACATGATGGATGTTATGTCAGTTGGTCACATGACCTGTAGCCAAAACTACTTTTTTTTACCGAGACGTTTATTTCGTGAATACACAAATTTACGTCTACCGAGTACTAGATCTACTGAATAAAAAAAGTTTAACAAAGCGAATTTGTTGATTTCAATCGATACCCATTAAACTAAATAGATCTAATTCTTTAACTTCATTCTTCCAAACTTAGGCCCTAGCATATTCTTAGGCCTAGACTAGATCTAGATCTAGACTAGATCTAGTTGTTTGTCGGGAAATTACCGTGTTTAGATAAATCCACATCAATAATCATAAATCGTCTAGATATCGTCAAGTGACAGGTTCTTTTTCTCACATAACCAACCGGGGCAACGGTTTTGTTTTGAGCATTTTTTTTAAAGCAATGTGACTTTTAGGAATTCCAGTGACGTAATAACGCCTTTATAGTGACGTCATCAACAGTCTAGAGCCAGTAGAGTCGGGTATACTTTGCGGTGCATTTTGTGGTGCATTCGGTACAAAATAATTATATGTTGCTGTCGTGACAAGGATAAATAGAATATTTGGTTCCTAGCTTTGAATGAGAAATGTTATATGGCTCGGCTTCTGAATATATCAGGTTCGCCTTCGGCTCACCTGATATATTCATACGCCTTGCCAGATAACATTTTTCATTCAAAGCTAGGAACCAAATATTCTCTATTTCTGGATCAGAAGGGCAGGTGGTAGCTTAATGCAGGATGAAAGTTATGCAGAAAGGTCCTGTAGGAACTTTCTGCATTACTTTCCCCCTGCATTAAGCAGCCACCTGCTTTTAAAGACACCCATGCTTATTTATCAAGAGGTCAATAAAATTCTTAGAGGGGCTCTACTGTATGTTATATGATCCAACTTGACCATGCATACCCTGGTCAGATCTGCCCAAGGTGATCTTAGTCAAAACAGAAAAACTTGACATAACCCCGACTTAATTCATGTATAGTTTAACCCTTCCCCTGTTGTAGTATTCATGTAAGAAATGACAACATGAAAATTTATTTGCTTAATTTTTATAATGTAAACTTTTCAAGGAAATGTTCTGCTTTGACAAAAACTGTAGAATCAGATCTATATCATGTCACAAGCAAACAGAGCAGACCTTGATCAAACGGCTCCTATAGAAGACGTCTGATTTGGGTCTACTCTGTTTGAAAATTGGTGAAAAAAGCGTTTATATGAGGGAAAGGGTTTATAAAACTTGCACCATGATTTCCTATCCAAGTACAGCAGCAATAGAGCAGTTTGGATACAGATGAGACAATAAGTATCTCAACATATCATCAAGATTCAAACTGTTTGGAAAGACTTACCTACTGTACAATTTAAAGTCTACTCTAATTTAGATCTGGTGAGTTCTTCACATTCAATGAGAACCTATGACGGTATCCAATAATCTGAATCCTGATGAGACGCTTAGTTACTCCACGTCTCATCTGGACCCAGGTCGTTTGCAAATGTGAGACAGGTCGTGAATAGCAGGATAGGTTAACATTAAAGCTTTTAGTGTGTAAGAAAGAGGTTGGTTATTACCGTGATTATCGCCAGGTCCTGGGGCGTTGGACATTATGACCTTTGCGCAGCTGTACGGTGTGTAGTCAGCTCGTTTACCTTCCTTACCATAGTTGTGGCGAATATTGTATGAGTACTGCTTATCAAACTGTGAACAGTAAATATAGAAATAATTGTATTTCATTTGTTAAAAACATGGAACTTATGTAGTCTTATGTATTGTAATCAAATTCACATAATACTGAGAAGAATACCTATGTCCATTTGGGATGCAGAGTTACTTCCACTTGAAAACCCTTAACAACTGCCTACACAATTCTTGACTTTATTCTAGATCTTCATATAAGAGGAGTACATGTATAGTAAAAACCGTCTACACTGAATGGTCAAATTAGTATCAATGCCAGTCTTCAAGACAGGTGGCATCTTAATACAGGGTGAAAGTTATGCAGAAAGCTCCTAAGAGAGCCCTCTGTCACAGGCTGCAGCTTAATGCAGGTTGCAAATCAGGCAGAAAGCTCCTAAATTCTGCAGGACTTTCATTTTGCATTTTGCAACCACCTGCCTAAAAAAGACAAATTCTTAAGAGTAAAAACTTCGGTTTAGAGAGATAAACTGATTTTCTACCAAATCCTATATTGTTTATTCTCAACCTGGGTCCAGCCTTATAAAGGTTTTTAGATGAGTCTGAGTTTGTTCTCAAGTTTTTGATTGGGCAGATTTGAGCCTTCTGCCCTTCTGAGCCTTTGGCTCAAATCTGACCAATCAGAAGCTTGAGAACAAACTCAGACTCAACTGAAAAGTTTTATAAGCATGGATAAAGGTGATTTTCACAAATACTTCTTGTATCTAAAGCTTTACTTACAAGTGCATAATCATTCATAAAATATTTAGTTTACCTTATCGACATCCATTAATTTGGTGAATTCAGACCTCCAAAACTTGAGAGCCTCATCTAGTGAAAGCCCAATGCCTTTGAGAAAGAGCCCATACTGCTGCCTGCCACCGTGTTTTAAGTGATGATTTTGGCGAAGTGAAGAGTGCAACTGCTGCATGCAGGGTGGAAAAGACTTCTTGGACAGCTGTAAGCAGAAGGGAGAAACACAGTCACTGCAATGTCACATTAACCCATAATTTGATAGAAATGCAAACAGTAGACCCATATCAGACGGCTCCTGTAGTTGTCTCATCAGGGTTCTCTGTCTGCTTTTTGAAATAATATAAATCTGATCCTATAGTTTGTGCCGTGGCCAAAACGTTGTTTGTTCATAATGCCATTATTATAGTTCAGCTTTCATCCAATTTGTTTAACCCTTTCCTTCATATAAACTTGTTTTCACACATTTGCATACAGAGTAGACCCCCATCAGATGGCTCCTAGAGGGACCATCTGATCAGGGTCTGCTCTGTTTGCTACTGGGATTTGAAAGATTTGTTTCTTTACTTTCTAAAATGGCTACAATATTCCATCTTCCATATTTCATTATAACTATTTTGTCCATGAATATTCAGTGGTATTGAAATTCAGATTAAACATAGAACAGGGAAAGGGTTAAAAACATGATCAAGATGTAAAATAGTTTGGATCTTGATAAGAACATAGTTACTCTTCATCTCATCTGGATCAAGACTGTTTGCATATAGATCACAAGAAGTTCACCATTAGTATGGTAATGATTAACAGACTTACACTCAAGGTGACTGAATAACCCAGCAACAATGGGCCATAAGCCTGTGAAACAGCTTGGTGGTAAATGTTTAAAAAACCCAGTTTTTTTGGTCATGATATATCCTTCTATCTTATTCAAAATTCATATAATACTACATTCAAGTTGTAATAAAATGCAAATGAAAACGTGAAGAAAACATGTAGCAATTTTGTCTATAGGAAATTATTGTAATGGTGGTTCACCATGTAATCACAAAGTAAAAAACAAGAGCACCACAAGCGGGTGCCAACGCTCGTCTATTGTCATTGTCAAGATGAACATGCATACCAAAAATGAAGGCTGTAAATGAAAAATTGAAGTAGTTATGGTCAATGTTAAGATTTCGAATGACGCCGCCGGAGTTACGGCAAAAGCTCGTGATTTCTTCGAAACTGACGCGCCAACAAATAATAAATCACATGATACAAGACAATATGAAGGGGATAAGTTTTACAGTAATTGGAAAGATAATATACATACCTCAACTTTGACCCACCGTCAACTTCCAGGCCCACTTACAGAGTCAGACCCACGATCAACTTACAGAACCTAGTCAACTCATATACTCCATAGTCAACTTAGAGACCCTCAGTCAACTTAGAGACCTTGTCCACTAACAGATCCTCAATCAACTTAGAGGTCCACAATCAACAAACAGTTGCACCCCCATCCACAATCAAAACTGGGTGGTTTGGAGTGACAAATTTTACCTTACAAACATGTGTTAACCCTTTCATTCATAAAAATGCTTTTTCACCGTTTTGCAACACAACAGACCCAGATCAGACTTCTCCTACAGGAGCCATCTGATTAGGGTCAACTCTGTTTGCTTATATTAGAATAAATCAAAATCGTGTGTATATATGTCATTGTAAAATTTCAGCTAATAAATATTAACTATGTTTATTTCATTCCAGAGGGAATATTAATAAGTATTAATAAATCTGATTCCACAGTTTTCGCCAATACCAAAACATACTGTGTACACATGCTATTATTAAAATTCAGCTATTATTATTATTACTTAGTATATGAATATCCAAAAAGGAAACAGTTAATCAGACATTCAATATATCCTTGAGAATTCCTACAGAACCATGTTATACAGAACAATGACTTGTCACACTGCATAGAAAGTCTAACCATGTTATACAGTACAATAATTTGGTCACACTGCGTAGACAGTCTAACCATGTCTAGCAGTCTAACTGCCAAGTCCTAACCATGTTCATACCATTTCAATCATGTCTGCTGTGATAAGGCCAACATTGTTTTTCTTCACGCTGTAGTCTGCTCCAAGGTAGCGTTTACTGAGACCACATAGCATTGGCAGAAGACGTCCATCCTCTTCAAGGTGAGGTAGAGCTCGTGCTGTCAGCTGTTAAATAAAAAGAAAGTCAGAAGGCTCCAGGAATAATTCATGTGATTTGTGCAATAGTCAATAGTTGATAATAACATAAAAACCTGTTGTACAATACTGAATCGGAATTAAACAAGAGCCGCGTGCAGAGCCAACGCTCATCTGATTTGGTGCTTGTCCAGCTAAATTATAAAAAATTGAAAAAATAAAGGGCCACAACTCCAGAATTTGGAAAGCAAGAGGTATGGTTCTTATGTAGGGGCCTTTCCTTCAATGAAATCTACTAGCAACCTATGAAGTTTCATGTTGATACTTCTTATACTTTTCGAGTAATGAGCTACATTAAAGTTTTTGCATGCTGACATTAAAGTTTTTGCACGCCGACAACGCCTACGACCCAGTGATCAGGGTTTTTATGCAGTGTCATTGGCTTCCTTGAGATCTATCATCATATGAAGTTATGTGGTCATAAGTTAATTTAGAAATAAAGAGTTTAGAGTTCATATGTAGGGGCCTTCTCCTGAATGAGATCTACTAACCTATGAAGTTGATACCTCTTATACTATTCAAGTAATGAGCTACATTAAAGTTTTTGCACACCGACATTAAAGTTGCCTACGACCCAGTGATCAGGGTTTTTGTGCAGTGTCATTGGCTTCCTTGAGATTTATCATCATATGAAGTTTTGAGCTTAATGAGCTACATTAAAGTTTTTGCATGCCGACGACAACCCAGTGATCACAATAGCTCGACTTTTCTTCGAAACAGACAAGCTAAAAATGCTGATGATTTCATATTCTCCATAATAAATGCCCCCTAATTTATGAATGTAAACTAATAATCAATAAAACAACTAAGACCCCAGGTAGTAACCAATAAAGAAACTGGTGTTTCAAAATACAGGGTGTAGCTTAATGCAGACTGAAAGCAACTGCTTTCATTCTGCATTAAGCAGCCACCTGTGAGCCCCCAGTAGTGTTTATTAGAGATTATATGGTAACTTTATATATGTCTGTTGGTACTAACCTATCTTATAAACCTGGTAGCCCTATAAACCTTTCACTCCATAAATACCCATTTCTACGCCTTTGCAAACAGATTTGAACCAAATCAGATGACTCCTGTATGAGCCATCTGATCAGGGTCTGCTGTTTGCTTATAATATATATAGATGTGATTCTAAAATTTCTGCCATGGCCAAATATTCCTTGTCCATGTTAAGAATTGTAAGAATAAATGTAATTAACATTCATGACATCATTACCTTTACCTCATGAATCATTACCCAAAACATTCAAACATCCAATATCCCCTTTCCACTGGTTTGAGCCCCCAGTTTGACCCCATTTTCATTATTTTAAATTAGACTGTCAGACATAGTAACAAATATTGAAAACCCTGACCTATGCAAGAATCTGTAATCTCATGCTTATTCAGTGACTGAAATTTTATGCTGGTACCTAAAACAAAGAACTTTTGGTCATAACAGAAACATAACACTCAGTTTTATATAACTTTGTAAGAAACAGAGCTGACAATATTCAGACAACTCCTTTATTAAAGCGGATTTCATAAGATTCTTATGCACTGATGAAGATGTAAATCAAAACATCCATGCAGTCAAATAAAAATCGTGTTGGTTGTTAATTTACCCCATATAAGATTGTTTTGAAAGTTGACCTTAACCCTTTCCCTGTTGTATGTTTATTCCAGATTTCGATACCTACTGAATATTCATGAACAAAATAGTTATAATGAAATACAGACGGTGAAATACTGTAGGCATTTTAGAAAGAAAAGAATCAGATCTAAGTTCAAATTTCACTAGCAAACAGAGCAGACCCTGATCAGACGGCTCTTATAGGAGAGTCTCATCTGGATCTACTCTGTTTGCAAATGCTTGAAAAGGTGTTTATATAAAGAAAAGCGTTTAGTCATAATTACAACATAAAGTAGGATGTAAAAGAGCTTTTTCAAGCCTTTAGTGTTATCTTACGAGAATATTTGTCACCATATTTGTAACAATATATGTAAATATTACCAAGTTTGTGCCAGTTAGCCCTCTGAATCATCAATGCTGTATTTTCAAAGTGGAATTACCCTCCAGTGTGTAACCCTTTCCCTATTCTATGTTTATTCCAAATTTCAATACCTACTGAATATTCATGAACAAAATAATTATAATGAAGTATGGAAGGTTGGATATTGTAGATATTTTAGAAAGCAAAGAAACATATCAAATTCTATGAGAAAACAGAGCAGACCCTGATCAGACGGCTCCTCTAGGAGTCGCCTGATCTGGGTCTACTCTGTTTGCAAATGCTTGAAAACACATTTATATGAATGTTTATAACCCTTTCCATGTTCAGTATTCATATAAGAAATAATGACATAATGAATATTTATTAGTTGAATTTTTATAATATAATTTTCTTTAAGGATTTTATTTTGCTTTGACTAAATCAGACCTATATCCTGTCAAAAGCAAACAGGAGACTCTAACCAGATGGCTCCTATAGAAGCTGTCTGATCTGGGTCTACACTATTTGCAAATGTGTGAAAAGGTGTTTGTATGAAGGAAAGTATTAATGATACAACAGATTCAGTGTGTAAAGGATCTAGTGAGAAGATTTTCGATGACAAACACTGACCCTGATCACAGGGCTCCTTCAGGAACCCTCTGATCTAGATTTAAAACTGTTTGCAAAGGCCAGTGCACTTGCTTCCAGCATTCATAGGGTTAGTGAAGGAGGCAACTTACAGACAGAGATTGGGACAGATGTTCTCTGTAAACAGTGACCAGCAGGGACAGCATCTCATCATATGGAACAAAGGCCATGCCACGTGCAAGGAACACACGCCGTTTGTGCACAAGATCCAGTACCTCTGTGAACTTTACCTGGAAATGTTAAAAAGTACATCATCATTATAGCCAGTCAGTTTTTATCACACATATCTGTTTAAAGCTTCTGGAAATTTGGAAAGAATGAATTATGTAATTTACAAAGTGCATCCCTAGGATGAGGATGCCCTCACAGCTGTATTTTCTCTAAATCTGCAGATGCTGTTACAGTGTACTCATAACAATGGTTTCAAAACTAAAACATTCTGAAATTTTCCGTTTTTCTAGTCAAGTCTCCTTTCCGGTAGATTTATTTAAAGAGGATGGGTCTAAAACAGCCTATGAAGGAATAGGTTAAAAACTATCATTGGAATAGGTTAAATTATGTACATATGGCTAGAGGACTTGTTAGCTGCAAAACTTTGAATAAACTTAAGAATGATGACATCCTCCAACATTCAATGTACAAACTTAAACCCAATTTCATGCATTTGCACAGAGTAGACCCAGATCAGACGGCTCCTATAAGGGCCATCTGATCAGGGTATGCTCAATGTTCCATCTACCATAGTTCATTACAACTAATTTTGTCCATGAACATACAAGTAGGTATTCAAATTTTGAATAAACACAGAATAGGGAGAGGGTTAACTAAATACAGTGGTCAGCCCTAGATAAAATGTGCTGGTCTGTCTTCATCTCTTATTTACAAGCAAAACCTTGTCTTTTGACATTTGTCCCTTTACAGTACTCCATGCCTTTTAACACCTTTGGTGGGGGGTACAGTTTTTAAAAGGAACTTCTTGCATTTTGTACACAGGTGGTTGCTTAATGCAGAATGAAAGCAATGCACAAAACTCCGAAAAGTTCTCTGCATTGCTTTCAGTCTACAAAGGAGCTGTCTGCATTGCTTTCATTCTAAATAAAACTACCACATGTATTTTAAAAACCTCTATTTCTTCATTTAATGGTTATTATATAGGATTTTACGTATTTTATTAATCTTTAGTTTCCCCCCAGAACTATGGGGGCATTTATTAGAGTGGGGGCATTTATCAGGGAGAATATCATACACCTTTTATCTATTACACTGCAGTTTACCTTGAAGAATTCCATAGTCTCCACTGTACTGGCTGTGGTGTTGGCAGCAGCTGCAAGTTTCTCCTGTAAGTCTGCTTTCTCTGCTCTAGTAATCTGGAACATTACATCATTAGCATTCAACTTTAATCCTTTCCCTTATTATGCATTTGCAAACAGAGTAGACTCAGATCAGAGGCCTAGTGTAGGAACCATTTGGTCAGGGTCTCCGCTGTTTGCTTATGGATTTTATTTATATAGCTGTGATTCTACAGTATCTCCCAAGGTAAACAAACACTATGTTCATCTACCATCATAAAAGTTCAGCTAATACATATTCATGATTTAAAATATGAATATTGAACAGGAAAAGTAGGGCACAAAATTTTTCAAAATTTTCACTCGTCCTGCAATATAGACAAAGAAGAGAAAATTACATGCAGGACAAGCGGACAAGTGAATTTTTGTCCCCTGAAAAGGTTTATTCTGTTAAACCTACACTCTATGAATATTCAAGTGAGAAATAATGCATATATGAATATTAATTAGCTGAAAGTTATAGTCTCTACAACAGATGCATAAGGTTTTGTCTTCTTTAGCGTTACAAGATCCAGTGCCCCAGATAAGAAATTGTTAAATAGGGTACTTCACTCCTCTCTTTCAAATTAATAGAGTGAAATGAAAAATAATAGAGAACCTGTTGGTTTTCGTAACTCGATCGCGTCGCTATAATAAGCTGTTTCAAAGTGAAAATTGTGGCTTCCTCAAGTATTAATTAGCATTCATTAATCTAAAAGGTATGCTGTTTATATATAGAAAAGACATAATTATACTGAAATATTGCATGGACACTTCCGTCACCATGTAGTGCTGGTCTTGTCAAAATCAACTGACGACATAAACCAATGATTTATATTAACTATTTGGTATACATGGTCGCTACATAAACACACACTGCGATTTGTAACTGATGTTTAACAGTTGTAACTGTAGCTAGTCTAACAGTTTAATACAAGCAGTTATCTAACAATTAATTTTTCAATTGTCAGCATTCATCAGTCCTTGCTGCTGCATTCAGGTTCCCTTCTACACATTGTTAAACTTAAATTTAGTGCAGTTAACATATTATCGTTGACTTCCACGTATATCTAACCAGGGGGAAAACGTCTAAAGTGTCTCATCTTGAACAGGAACGCTGTACGTAATCATAATGTTTAACTCTGAATCTAGTCTGATCGTGATTCTGATTTATCCACCGCCGATTTAACTACAATCAATTAATAACACTAGCTTTACTATACTGGCTAGGGAAGTCTTTGATTCAGATTGAAAATAACATAAAAAGATGGTTTTAAAAGCCAGAATGAACTGTTTACTTACCATTTCGATCGCGGTGCGACGTTTTAACAGAAACCGCGAAAACAAGTGACAATTAGTCTAATCGACCAAGTTATCGAGACGCTTATGGAGATAAAGATCAGTAAGCGTCTAGCAATGGATTGGTAAATTATCAAACACAAGCAATCGGAATACTTCAGCTATTTCCGCATTGCCCCTCGTAAAAAGGTGTTGGAAATCAGCCGAGAGGTAAAATTTTCGAAGAAAATGAAACTAAAAGCCGTTAGCGAAATCGGCCTAGATTGTAATTGTACACATCTACGGTAATATGTTTAGCGTATTCTATAAAAGGCTTGCGTAATTGATACGCACTGACTTGATTTTCAAAGCGTATTTGGCCATTTTTAATGCGTAAAATACGCTGATACGCAGCTTATCTGGGGCACTGAAGATCAGTATTTTTTTCAGCATATAAACAATTTTTAGGCAATGGGCGTCTTTTGTGGGTTATCTCCCCAAAGTCAATTTATAGATGGCGCTCGCACCGAGTAGGTCAATCATCCGGACAACTTCTGATTTTATCGATCACCATTGTGTGTGTTTACTGAATTTATTCATGATAAGATTGATCAAAAAATGATTTAAATCATGCAGATGAAATGAAAATTCCTTACATTTTGACCATAAATATTGTTCTTTCAACCGTTTTGCACAAACACAGAAGGGGGTACACATTACACTTTCAAGACCGGTCATTACACTTCCCCTGTCATAATGTACAAGAGGGCCAAGATGGCCCTTAATCGCTCACCTGATTACCATAGATTTAAGATTTTTGCAGGGTAGCCCATGGGTAGGGTCAATATTGACCTTAGTGACAATATATGAACAATGTTGATAGTGGATCATGAGCAGTGGATCATGAGCAGTGGTTCTGGAGAACAAGATTTTCAAAGATTTAGTATATTGATTTTATCAAGAAAATGATTCTGACCAATGAAGATTGGGCTAAAAATGTGATCTCTAAAGTAATTTTTCAAAGATTTGACCTAGTGACCTACTTTTTATTCCCACCCAACCCATGATCACACTCAACCTTGATATCACCAAGACAAACAAGTTTGAGGAAGACTGGGCTAAAAATGTGGCCACTGGAGTGTAAACTAGATTTCTCTAAGATATGACCCAGTGACCTACTTTTTGACCTCACATAACCCACTTTCAAACGTGTACAAGATTTTATTAGGACAATCATTCTGACCAATTTTCATGAAGATTTGGCTATAAATGTGACCTCTAGAGTGTTCACAAGGTTTTTGTACTGTTTGACCTAGTGACCTAGTTTTTAACCCCACATAACCCACTTTCAAACCCGTCCGAGATTTTATCAAAACATTCGTTCTGACCAAGTTTCATGAAAATTGGACTAAAATTGTGACCACTAGAGTGTTCACAAGGTTTTTCTACTGTTTGACCTAGTGACCTAGTTTTTAACTCCACTTGACCCACTTTCGAACTCGTCCGAGATTTTATCAAGACATTCATTCTGACAAAGTTTCATGAAGATTGGACAAAAATTGTGACCACTAGAGTGTTCACAAGGTTTTTCTACTGTTTGACCTAGTGACCTAGTTTTTTACCCCACATAACCCATTTTTGAAACTCCGACGACATTTTATCAAGACAATCATTCTGACCAAGTTTCATGAAAATTGGGCTAAAAATGTGACCTCTAGCGGGTTCACAAGGTTTTCCTACTATTTGACCTAGTGACCTAGTTTTTGACCCAACTTGACCCACTTTCGAACTCGTCCGAGATTTTATCAAGACATTCATTCTGACCAAGTTTCATGAAGATTAGACTACAATTGTGACCACTAGAGTGTTCACAAGCAAATTGTTGACGACACACGACGCACATTCAAGTCTCCCAAAAGCTCACCCTGAGCTTTGCTCAGGTGAGCTAAAAATCTAACTTCAATGATATTGTGTATATGCCCTTGACAATTGTTTGTTCGATATAGTTTTAATTTTAATATTTCTTCCTTTTTGTTCATTTGAGAGTCCATACTTACTTTAATTATATAATTGCAAGTAAAAGTTTGCCTTTGCATACAGGGTAGACCCAGATCAGATGGCTCCTGTACAGTGTAGGGGCTTTCAGATCAGGGTCTGCTCTATAGTTCTAACTTTTGCAAAACATTCATGTGTTAATCTGCCATTTAAAAAAAATCTAATTAATATTCATGATGCCACCATTTCTTACATTTGTATCAGAAATCACCTCAGATATCAAATAAAATTAAAATATTTAACCCTTACAAAATATAGGAGACCAGTCTATACGACATCAGCTAATTGTAATGACCGTGACGAGTGTTTGTTTTTAAGAGGTTTTCTCATCAGCGTCTGCAATGTTTTATTTTTGCAAACATCATTCGGTTGCACCACTGTAGGTTAAAATTAAACTCTTTCAGTCAGAAATTTGACAACTTCAATTAAAAATTAAGCCTTCAAGACATTGAACTTCTCTTGCAAATTTCAGTGACTAAATAAAACGGTATGGACCCAGATAAGACGTTTATTTATTAAAACAGAACAGACGATTAGTATTCTTGCTAGTGACACTCATTTATTTAACAGCTTCTGATCAGTATCCAATATGTATTGTTTGTTTCTTCTTTGTGTGTGGTCTGTTTTTGTTTGCTTAAATCGGACAATCAAACTTTAATTGCATAAGTAAAACGAAATATTAATAAAGCTAAAGGTTTTTTTTAATTGTGATATATGTCAAGTAGATACCACTGTTCCCTGATTTCCGGTTTAGCCCCTTTCTCCTCATAATTGCATAATAAACAATACCTCCCTAATTAAATTTGGAGGTTATGACACAAAAGGGTCTCAGCAGGGTGTGACATATGGTGATAACTTATCTATGACACTGGGGGCCCATGCCACTGTTAGACTGTTACACAAACAATACTGAACGTCCCCTCCCCTCCCAAAAAAGTTTATAACTTTTCGATTTTATTAACCCTTCACTCTATGAATATAAATGTAAGAAATAATGTGATCGTGAATATCAATTAAACTATTTTTATAATGATATATTAACATACATGTGATAACCTGCTGAGGCATGTCAGGTAGATTTAGGAAATTTGTCAGGTAGATTTGACTTTTGTCAGGTAGATTTTACTGACGCGACAAAATTATTATTAAATATATGGAGGAGAAAAAAGAAATTTGCTTGATACCTATGTTTGTTATACATTATCATTCATACTTTACCATAAATGCATACCATTCCATTATTAAACCTTACATTACACACATAACATTTACACACTTAACCCTTTCCCTCATATAAACATCTTTTTCACGCATAAATTTGCACAGAGAATTGACTCAGATCAGGTGACTCTTACAGGAGCTGTCTGGTCAGGGTCTGCTCTGTTTGCTTATGATATATAGGAATGATTCTACATTTTCTGGTTTGGCAAAAAAAATTTCCAATGTGGAGTTAAAACCTCCGTTAAGCCTTTCCTTCATATAAACCAAGGTTTTGTGCATTTGCAAACAGAGTAGACCCAGATCAGACAGCTCCTATAGGAGCCATCTGATCAGGGTCTGCTCTGTTTGCTTTTGAAATTTTAACAGTGTTTCTGTACTTTCTAAAATGGCTATAAAGTTCCAATCTCCAAATTTCTTTATAACTACTTTGTTTAAGAATATCCAGTAGGGACTGGAATTTGGAATAAAAATGGAACAAGGAAAGGGTTAAAAACAAATACTAGTAATTGACATGCAGTAATAATTCTAGATAAGATTTATTAGTTTTATCATATAATGAAAAAGATATTCCATTTTATCTTATTTTATAATAACATTTTTAGGGTGGGGTTTTTTTGGGGCTTATTTTATAGCCCTTATTTAGCTATACTCCCAATGACAACCTTTACTCAGTTCAAGTTAGTTAAACCTTTACTCAGTTCAAGTTAGTTACTGCAAACATTGAGCAGACACAGAAATGTCGAAATCCCATCAGGTCCAGAGTCCGTGTTTTAGCCCGTATCTTTAATCGTCGCGAAAACTGATGACATTTCAACTTATATAATTATTATTTTTTGAAGAGTTTGCAATGGTAGATAATAATTCATGGTGTTTTCAATTACTTCTTTAGTGTCATTACCACTTATTATACTAATGAAAAAGTAATTTAGTGTACAAATCAAATTCATGATTATCAGTCCAAGCAGTCTTATTTTCGAAGTGTTTCGGCCCATTGCAACAACGAGGCCAAGCACAGCTGTCTTTGACAAGGAAGCAGAGAAGCACTTCTATGTCTTATAACTTAATTATGAGAATATAATTCCTATTATAGGGTCATGACACTCCCATGTCGCCTCGCTTGAGTAATAAACCTGCTGCATGTGATATTTGTGGTAGACGGTTGCATTTTGAAACGACTGGTTCCCGAACAATTTATTTGGTAAAGTAGTAGAGTGAAAACCGGAACCACCTCGTGATTATGTAATTCGGGAATTCTCCATGGTCTCCACTGGGGATTTCCTTGATTGGTCCCTACCAAAACAGACCAAGCATGGATCACAGCATGATAGCAAGCTAAAGGCGGTCTGTGTATGTAGAGAACTAACAGATAAACTCTGTCAGGGAGGAAAATACATGTCACTAAAAAAATTGCCTTGGTATTTCAAAAACGGTAGATCGTTAAAGTAGAACGGTAAACCACCTCTGAAAACGGTAGAATTCACCTGCCGTCGGTAGTTATCACATGTATGTATTAACACAGGAATTTCGGGGCATAGCAGAAACTGTGGAATCATATCTATATTCATCATAAGCAAACAGAGCAGATCCTGATTAGACGGTTCCTAGAGGATCTGTCTGATCGGGGTCTACTCTGTTTGCAAAGGCATTAAAAGGCATTTTATCTGTTAAATGATATAATAAAGAGATTTTAACATTTAAGTAGCAGTCTGAAATGTAGCCATGTATTTCTATCGGTTTCTTAGGTTTAGGGTAAACTTATCATTTATCTGCATTATTTTTAAAGAAAAGTGCAAAATAAAACAAAAATAAAACTTCAAAATGCAAACAATATATTTCCACATGCTTCGTTATTCTCGTTTTAAAAAAAAACTTGTGTAATCAAAGTGAAAACAATCAATAATGGATAACAAAAGTGTAACAAAGGACTAGAGACATATACATGTATGTTTCAGAAAGGACCTACTCTGTGGCAGCGCCACCTGGTTGGACAGGGGCAGATAACCGACAAAAGACGCCCATTTCAAAAGGCATTGCATGAAAAGATTATCACTTTAATATTTGTAATGGTACATGAACAAGAAAAGTTTTAGCCCTGGTAAGAATTGGAGAATCATATCTAATTCCATAAGCAAACAAAGCAGACCCTTATGATATAATATAGATATATGATTCTACAGTTTCTGCCATGACCAAAAATCCCGTGTCCATGTGCAATACTAACAATGAGTCTAATTAATACTCATGATGTCATTGTTTCGTATATGAATATTCATGGAGTAAACGATTAATATTCATGAAGCCATGAAGTCGCAAAGTCTTTAAAAGATGAAGATAAAGGGTTATGAAATTTAGAAAATAGTTTCTCTCTGCCAAAGCCCAGTTTTGCTAATAGCAACTTGGTACAGTAAAACCTCTCTATAACGGCCACTAAATTACATCAAGTATTTTGTGATAAAGGCAGGTGGTTGCTTAAAGCAAGGAGAAAGTAAAACAGAACGCTCCTATAGGAGTGTATTGTTTTACTTTTACCTTGCTTTAAGCAGCCACCTGCCCTAATAGACCAACTAATTTACACAATTTAGTGGTCAATATAAAGAGGTTTTACTGTAGTTATTAGCTCTAAGGCAAGTCCAAATATACCAGCAAGATAGAATTTGGCTGAGATATTAGGCTGAGATATTAGATAAAGTAACACCTTGATAATTCAAAATTTTAGTATAAGAATTCATACTTTTAGGCAGGTGGCTGTTTAACTTAAAGGCAGGTAGCTACTTATTGCATGGTATGTTGTGCAGAAAGCTCCCAGGAGCTTTGTGCATGACTTTCATCCACAGGGGCAAGACACGTATATGTATATATAGAAAGAAGGGATCCGACTTCAAAAGATCAAAATTACCCACTCCTCTACTTTAAACCCTTCGCACTGCAAGAAATGCACCAATTTCGATCAGATAAAAAGCTATTCCGTAAGCAAAGACATTTTTATTCGAAAATGCAAAGATTTTCCTGGTCAATTAGGGATAAATTTAAAACGGCATCAGAAATATGAGCAAAATGGCCAAAATCTGTTAGTCGGACATGACCTCGTCCCTGAGCGTGAACCGCTGATAGCTTTGAAACGATTACTTATATGTCAAACACAATAAAATTTGGCGTTCATATCAGCATATATTCAATGATAGAACTTTCTTACTGCTTAGGTTTTAAATTAGAGGAGTGGGCAATTTGGATCTTTTGAAGTCAGATCCCTTCTTTCCCTACATATACTGACCCAAACATGTCTTGCCTCTGTGCTTTCACCCTCCATTACGCTGCCACCTGTCTTACAGATCAATATATGTATTTGAGTGTTTGAATAATAAATATATTTAGCTACATCATTATGTCTAATATCTACAGGTTGGTTGTTACACGAGGTAAATAAACATACCGATTCATAGTTCAAATTGTTAACTTCCAGAAACTTTTGTTTTTCATCTTTATTGCGTTCACACTGGAACCTCAATTTGAACAGATCAAGCTCTTGTTGCAGAAACCATCTCCGTAGCTCATCCCTGAAACAAACAAAAGTGGACCATAACCCTTTCATTCATAACTACGCTTTTCTACTCTTGCAAACAGAGTAGACTCAGATCAGAAGGCTCCTATATGAGCTGTCTGATAAGGGTCTGCTCTGTTTGCTTATGAAATAATATAGATATCATTCTACATGTTTGCCATAGCCAAAATTTACTGTGTTCATGTTATTATAAAACTTAATCTTAATATTCATGATGTCATTATTTCTTACAAAATCTTTCATGGAGTAAAGCGTTTATTAACCCTTTACTCCATAAATATGCCTTTCTTCACCTTTGCAAACAGAGTAGACCCAGATCAGACTGCTCCTATAAGAGCCACCTGATCCGTGTCTGCTCTGTCTGCTTAAATAATAATTTAGATAATAGTCCACAGTTTCCACCATGGACAAAGGTTCACCTGTTCTGTGCCATTATAAAAAATAATTTAATTAATATTCATGGTGTCATTATTTTTAACATGAATATTCATGGAGTAACAGGTCAAATTGAAAAACAACAATGCATTAACCCTTTACATCATTGAATTGCTTTTTAACACTTCACAGACAGAGTAGATCCAGATCAAATGGCTCCTGTAGGAGCCTGGTTTGCATATGGAATTTTCTAGAATTTGCAAATGGAATAGACCCAGCTCTGGCAGCTAATTTAGGAGCTGTCTAATTAGGGTCTGCTGTGTTTGCTTAGGAAATAAATATAGATTATGTTTCTACTTTGGCTAACAAGAGTGCCAATAAACTAAGTCCAATTGTGTGACCAAGTTTCAAGACTTTATCTCAGAGTTGTAAATAGGCGTACTTTAACAAAAAACCTTAACCAAAAATTCTAAATTAACAAGAGCTGTCCGCAGACAGCGCGCTCCACTTTCTTTAGTGCTGGATAGTGTAGTGGAAGTCTAAGTCAGAAAGGGGAGATAACAACAGCAAAATTAATTTTAGGGTTACCAGCCCTTGTGAAATGGGTCCCCCTTGTAATAGTTAATATGTATACCAAAGATGAACCAAATATCTTGGACAGTTTCTGAGACATGGACCTGAACATAAAACTTAACCAACAATGAAAATTCTATTAAGTGGAAAAAGGGGCATAACTATGGCAAAATTCATTTTAGGGTTACCTACCCTTGTGAAATGAGTTCCCCTTGTGAAAGTAAACATACATACCAAATATGAGCCAAATATCTTTGATGGTTTCTGAGAAAAGGTTAACAAAAAGGTTAACCAACGTTGACAAGAGGGTCATGACAATAGCTTTTTGAAAACGTGGAGCTAAATAGGGCCATAATTCTGTCCAGATGCTTGACAGGATTATTTACTCTTGCCTACAGATGAAGCTTCTGATGGTGAACAAGTGTTCCAAGTTTCAAAGCTTTATCTCAAAGGGTTATGTAAATAAGTGGACTTTAACAAAAACCTTGACCAAAAATTCTAAGTTAAAAGGGGCCATAATTATGTCAAAATACTGGACAGAGTTATATACTTTTGCCTACATGTGAAGGTTGTGACGGTGAACAAGTGTTCCTAGTTTCAAAGCTTTATCTCAAATGGTTATGTAAATACGTGGACTTACAAACATGTGTTCCACATAAATTGAGGTTAACATTTTTGCTTAACGCAAATGCTAAATGCAAATTCTAAGTCCAATTGTGCGACCTTGACCTTAGATAAACGTACCGTGAAACACCCATGCTACTGTAACATGTCCAGATAAACATTGTGGTGAAATTTGAGAAGGATCCACCAAGCAGAACCTGAGTTAGAAATGTTACAGACTGACAGACAGGTTAACATATTGCTAAATGCAAATTCTAAGTCCAATTGAGTGACCTTGACCTTGGATATACGTACCGGGACTGGGCATGCTACTGTAGCATGTCCAGATAAACATTGTGGTTAAATTTGGGAAGGATCCACCAAGTGGAACTTGAGTTAGAGATGTTACAGACAGACGGACAGACAGACAGCGACATTCCATAATACGTCCCGTTTTTTCAAACGGGCGTATAAAAATTAATGTGTTCATGTGCTATTATACGTAAACTAATTATTAATTATTCATACTCATGATGTCATATCTTACATGAAAATTCATATTAAGGTTAACCTTTTCCTTCATATAAATGCATTTGCAAACAAAGTAGACCCAGATCAGATGGCTCCTATAGGAGCCGTCTGATCAGGGTCTCCTCTGTTTGCTAAGGGAAAGGGTTACCGTATGTGTTAAAGAGTGGTTTTGCTGTAGTTGTGTTCACCCTTCGTAATTGATCTACCCTGCTCAATAAACATTCAATAATAAGCGTACGATCTACAGTAGGCCAGTCTCAGTATGAAGTGTGATATATAGTCCAGTTTCCGTAGAATCAGCTCATCTGCATCTTCTTCATTGTCCTCCTTACTCGAGCTTTCCTGAAAAGATACAATAAAACGCTGTACTTGTAGTATGATGTACATCTTAACCCGATACTGCATAGGCTATTTTTAATTTTAGATCCAACCTCTTTGAAAAGGTTTACTAACAAGAGCTGTCACAGGACAGTACACTCGACTATTCTCAGAATTGTTAGTGTAAAAATACTTGATAGTGGACTAAAATAGTGTCCAATGATACTAGAAGCAAGTAATCAAAGTCTCAGTTAATATCTTTAATAGTATTCAGGATGTAGGATCTCTTTGAACTTTTTAATGAAAGAGAAAAACTTATGCAAACAAGAGTACCGCATACGGTACATAATACGCCCACTTGCAAACTTTCTCCGATTCAACATGCCTTATAAGTGTTGACATTTTCTAATCTGTGCTTCAGATCTTGATTTCCATATTAAGGTGATACTATTTCTTTAAAAAATGAAGTGACTATCTTATTAAATAAAAAAGTTACAGCTAATCCTCATTTTTGCAGTGCAACGGCCATAACTCTGTAAAGACAAACTGAATGAACCTCAAAATAAACTCAGCTTCAAATTTTGTTGCTTAAAACGTTTGTGTTAAGTTTCATTTATATCATTTTAATAGTTTTCCCAGAAAACAACAGACAAACTAAAAGTTGACCGACTAACAAAGCAACGAACACACGAAGTTCAAGGACCATAATTTTAGAATAAAATGACATATCAAAAGCCCCCACAATATATGTGAAAATTCACATTAAGGTTTAACCATATAAAACAAGTTTGAAATAAGTGAATAAATATCCAAGATATGAGCATGGTAAGAACAGTGTACATAGCAATCATTTTCAGACTTTCAGACTTTTTTGAACTTTGGAAAAAAAGTCGAGAAAGTTTAAACCGAACGTGACATAAGTGCGTTTAACCTTTCACCTTCAAATATGACTGACCTTAAAGGTAATGATGTAGGTCTAGTTAGCTACAGCCAGGACACAAAATTTGCTAACGCTCTATTTGTGACCTTGACCTTGAAAGTTCACAATTGGGTTTTGTATGCAACACACCTTCAAGTGATACTGAAGCCCTATTTGTGACCTTGACCTTGAAAGTTCACAATTGGGTTTTGTACGCGACACACCTTCAAGTGATACTGAACATATGTGTGAAAGAATTTTGAAAATCGGAGAAAAAATGAGTAAGTTATAGCCAGGACACGAATTTGCTAACGGACGGACAGAATTGCTAACGCCCTATTTGTGACCTTGACCTTGAAAGTTCACCATTGGGTTTTGTACGCGACACACCTTCAAGTGATACTGAACATATGTGTGAAAGAATTTTGAAAATTGGTGAAAAGATGAGTAAGTTTTACCAAGGACACGAAAATTGCTAACGCCCTATTTGTGACCTTGACCTTGAAAGTTCACAATTGGGTTTTGTACGCGACACACCTTCAAGTGATACTGAACATTTGTGTGAAAGAATTTTGAAAATCGGAGAAAAAATGAGTAAGTTATAGCCAGGACACGAATTTGCTAACGGACGGACGGACAGAATTGCTAACGCCCTATTTGTGACCTTGACCTTGAAAGTTCACCATTGGGTTTTGTACGCGACACACCTTCAAGTGATACTGAACATACGTGTGAAAGAATTTTGAAAATTGGTGAAAAGATGAGTAAGTTTTAGCAAGGACACGAAAATTGCTAACGCCCTATTTGTGACCTTGACCTTGAAAGTTCACAATTGGGTTTTGTACGCGACACACCTTCAAGTGATACTGAACATTTGTGTGAAAGAATTTTGAAAATCGGAGAAAAAATGAGTAAGTTATAGCCAGGACACGAATTTGCTAACGGACGGACGGACGGACGGACAGACAGACGGACATACTAACAAATGGGTAGTTGTGTGACTTTTTCCTTTGATCTTTTCTTGTGTGACTAGTCCCACAAGAAAAACTATTTTTGGCTCTAACTTTGGAAAAGAATGATCTGGAAGCTAACCCTAACCCTAACCCTATGTCCCACAACTGGCCAGGTTAATGTCACAAGAAATGGCCAGGTTAATGTCACAAGAGATGGCCAGGTTAATGATTTTACTTGTGGGACTAGTTAGAAAAAGTCACACAACTACCCTTTGGTGAGTGCGGACGGACAGACAGACGGACAGACAGACAGATGGACACCCAGCCAGACGATGGAGACCATAACATAATACGACCCTTCGGGCGTATAAAAAGGCCAATAATTCCTATTAAAATGCTTCACAGAGTAATGTACTATTGCCTACAGATGAAGCATGTGATGGTGAACAAGTGTTCCAAGTTTCAAAGCTTTATCTCAAAGGGTTATGTAAATCAGTGGACTTTACCAAACACCTTAACCAAAATCTATAGGTTAAAAGGGCCATATTTCTCTCAAAATCTTTGACAGAGAATGTACTTTTGCCTACATATGAAGCTGGTGGTGGCAAACAAGTGATCCAAATCTCAAAGCTTTATCTCAAAGGGTTATGTAAATAAGTGGACTTTAATGAAAACCTTAACCAAAAATTCTATGTTAACAAGAGGACCAGAATGACCCTGAAGCGCTCACCAGACAATCAGAGAAGATTTTCAAAGTTTTCACTATTATGTTTCTATTGAAAACAAGCCCGCCCTGGGGCAGGGCAGGGCAAATTTTGACCCAATGGGCACAATTTATGTAATTTTTGTAGAGGACCTGAACATGATGCTATGTGCCAAATATGAAAACTGAGAGCCTTCCAGTTTCAGAAAAGAAGATTTTCAAAGTTTGCACTATGTTTCTGTTGAAAACTGGCTACCCCTGGGGCGGGGCCAATTTTGACCCCAGGGATATAATTTATATAACTTTTGTAGAGGAACTGAACATGATGCTATGTGCTAAATATGAAAGCTGAGACCCAGTAGATTCAGAGGAGAAGATTTTCAAAGTTTTACTATATAAGCTTCTATAGGAAACAAGGCACCCCTGGGGTGCGGCCTATTTTGATCCCAGGGGCAAAATTTATATAACTATTGTAGAGGATCTGAACATGATGCTATGTGCCAAATATATAAGCTGAGAACCTTCTAGTTTCAGGAGAAGATTTTCAAAGTTTTCACTATATGTTCCTATAGAAAATAATGTACCCCTGGGACGGGGCCAGAAGATATTCAAAGTTTTCACTATATGTTTCTAATGAAAACTGGCCACCCCTGGGACGGGGCCAATTTTGACCCCAGGGCCATAATTTACATAATTTTTGCAGAATAACTGAACATGATGCTATGTGCCAAAATATGAAAGCTGAGAACCTTCCAGTTTCAGGAGAAGATTTTCAAAGTTTTCACTATATGTTCCTATAGAAAATAATGTACCCCTGGGGCGGGGCCAATTTTGACCCAAGGGCCATAATTTATATATATTTTGTAGAGGACCTAAAGATGATGCTATGTGCCAAAGATGAAGGCTGAGAACCCTGTAGATTCAGAGGAGAAATTTTTTAAAGGTTCAAATTGTTGACGACTGACGGCGCACGCCGACGGACATCAGGCAATCACAAAAGCTCACCCTGAGCACTTTGTGCTCTGGTGAGCTAAAAAGGGCTATAATTCTGTCAAAATGCTTGACAGAGTTATATACTCTTGCCTAAAGATGAAGTTTGTGATGGTGAACAAGTGTTCCTAGTTTTAAAGCTTTATCTCAAAGGGTTATGTAAATAAGTGGGCTTTAACAAAAACCTTAACCAAAAGTTCTAAGTTAAAAAGGGCCATAATTCTGTCAAAATGATTGACAGAGTTATGCACTCCTGTCTACAGATGAAGCCTTTGGTGGTGAACAAGTGTTCGAAGTTTGAAAGCTTTATTCCAAAGGGTAGAGGCAAAAAAGGACTTTAACAAAGACCTTAACCAAGGTGTGACGCGGACGCCGGCGCCAGTAGGATGGCTCTACTATTCTTCGAATAGTCGAGCTAAAAATAGGGAAATTTTACAGTTCAGTGATTAATCTAGAAATTTGAACCATGAGTCCCAGGACTCACTAATCTGAAAACAATGAGTCCCACAGGAAAACTATGAGTCCCAAACTAAATTGATGAGTCCCAAAGCATAAGATTATAAGAAAACTGATGTTAAATCGTAATTTTGCAGTTACATTCTAGTTTTGGAACATTTATTGCATTATAGTTATAAGTATAACCAGGTTTCCTGGCTAGTCTCATCAATTAGCTGTTAACATTTCCCTGTTCTGTTTATACCAAGTACCAGTACTGTACCTAGTGAATATTCATGGAAAAAGTAGTTATAATCAAATATGGAAGGTGGAATATTGTAGACATTTCAGAAACTTTAAAGAAACTGATCTATCAAACTCCATTAGCAAATAGCAGACCCTTTTCTGACAACTTCTATAGGAGCCGTCTGAACTGGGTCTACTCTGTTTGCAAATGTGTGAAAACACGTTTACATGAAGGAAAGGGTTAAGACAGCATGGATGTCGAATATTGTCAAAATCGAAAGTAGATCGATACCACCATTCAGAGTACCCATGTGTGGACTACTTACATGGCAAGAAGCAACAAAATGATATTTTCGATAGTGTTTCGATAGTGTGTACATTTACCATGCAATGTTTGGCCTGATATTTGTCGCATATGCAGCAAAACATGAAATCAAGTCGACCATCCGTTGCCTAACAGAAGTCAACTAGGAGTAAGTCGCCAACCACTTTGGTCAGAACTCTTTCTCTCTTTAAGCTGACAGTCGTTATTTTCCTCCATTACATCGGATTCGGGATCCTTATTTTGATCCACGAACGTTGAAATCATGTCACTGGGACACAACTGACCTAACATCGTTTGATTTGAGTCGATCTTAGCGACTATTTTCGGTAGCAGCATCATGGATTATCCGGGGTCTTTCGGTGCTGCCATTTTAAAAGGAACGTTTTCATTGGCTCATTACGAACATCCTGCTGCATACTAGCCAATCAAAATCATTGTTGTAAAATACATACAACAGTCGGATGTTGATATTGCTACGGTGTTCTAGTAGTTTCACTACGTGGAATTAACTTCAACGGCTACACACAGCCATATTTTAATGCGTCCTTTAGGACGCATACACTTCAGAATGATGCGTTTCTTGCTATTTTAATGCGTCTCTGACGCAGGACGCAGACCTAGATTAATCACTGCAGTTGTTTAATTTTGAAACCAATAAGATAAATAGAGCATTTGCTCCCATTCTCAAGGTAAAATTCTTTTGGGAAAAAATCTAAACACAAGCATAATTTTGATTAAAATGCTAACAAGATGTGTTTGTGAAACACTATGCCCCCTCATATATTTGACCTCTGACCTTGACCTCTGACCTTGACATGTCACCCCTTAAAATGTGCAGCCTCATGAGATACACAAGCATGCCAAATATCAAGTCTCTATCTCTACTGGTCCAAAAGTTATGGCCAATGTTAAAGTCGGCGATTTGACCCATATATTTGACCTCTGACCTTGAAGGATGACCTTGACACGTCACCCCTCAAAATGTGCGGCTTCATGAGATACATATGTATGCCAAATATCAAGTCTCTATCTATACTGGCTCAAAAGTTATGACCAATGTTAAAGTTGCTGACAAACAGACAAACAGACAGGGCAAAAACAATATGCCCCCCGACTATCGTCTATGGGGGCACAAAAAAACAAGAGCTGTCCGAAGACAGCGCGCTCCACTTTCTGTAGTGCTGGATAGTGTAGTGGAAGTCCAAGTCAGAAAGGGGAGATAACAGCAAAATTAATTTTAGGGTTACCTGCCCTTGTGAAATGGGTCCCCCTTGTAATAGTTAATATGTATACCAAAGATGAACCAAATATCTTGGACAGTTTCTGAGACATGGACCTGAACATAAAACTGAACCAACAATGAAAATTCTAAGTCGAAAAAGGGACATAACTATGGCAAAATTAATTTTAGGGTTATCTACCCTTGTGAAATGGATTCCCCTTGTGATAGTAAACATACATACCAAATATGAACCAAATATTTTTGATGGTTTCTGAGAAAAGGACCTTAACAAAAAGGTACTGGATAGTGTAGTTGAAGACTAAGTCAGAAAGGGGAGATAAAAACAGCAAAATCCATTTAAGGGTTACCTGCCCTTGTGAAATGGGTCCCCCTTGTAAAAGTTAATATGTATACCAAAGATGAACCAAATATCTTGGACAGTTTCTGATACATGGACCTGAACATAAAACTTAACCAACAATGAAAATTCTAAGTCGAAAAAGGGGCATATGATAACTATGGCAAAATTAATTTTAGGGTTACCTACCCTTGTGAAATGGGTTCCCCTTGTGATAGTAAACATATATACCAAATATGAACCAAATATCTTTGATGGTTTCTGAGAAAAGGACCTTAACAAAAAGGTTAACCAACGCCAACGCAAACGCCGACGAGAGGGTCATGACAATAGCTCCACTTTTTGAAAAAGTGGAGCTAAAAAACGCAAAATAAAATAAAATCAGGTCAAAAGGCTTTCCAAATCCAAATCATTGTGCTTTATGGGCGAAAATATTCCTAATTATTAGCTAGAAATGTGTCCATAGGACACTGATGCCCCCACTTCAGACTTTTTGTCACATGAAAGAGTCAAGAGTGGTCACAACTTTGGAGAAATGATGATTTTAGTATCCGAGTACGCACATTTATCTGTTGCTCTGTAAACAAATACTAAAATTATCATTTCTCCCCCACCCCGTATGTTGTGACCACTCTATATAATCTCCTCTTTAGTGGTTAAAACACAGGGCTTGTAAAGAAATAAGGGAGCTTTCTTAAAAAGGTTTCAAATTACACATCTTATCTGGGCCTCTCACCATATTTTTTCGTTATCAAATCAAATGTTGCGACTTCTTATGAGAACCAAGTCCCATTGACACAATTGAAATTTGTCATAAAGGTTTGGTGGAGAAATGTTTACCCCTGAAATATCTTCAGGACTCCGACTTGAGGGCAATCTGTGAGAAAAGATCTCCATTACTTTTCTCACTTCTCCCTAGTTTAACCCTTTCCCTCATATAAACGTGTTTTTACACATCTCCAAACAGAGTAGACCCAGATCAGATGGCTCCTAGAGGAGCCGTCTGATCAGGGTCTACTCTGTTTGCTAATATAATTTCAAAGATCTGTGTTTTTACTTTCTAAAATGGCTACAATACTCCACCTTCCATATTTCATTATAACCTTTTTGTCCATGAATATTCAGTAGGTATTGAAATTTGTAATAAACACAGAACAGGGAAAGGGTTAACCTTTTTCTTCATTTCATACAAATGCTTTTTCACGCCTTTGCAAACAGAAGACCCAGAAGCAGATGGCTCTATCAGGGTTTTCTTTGGTTGCTTAATAAAGTTACTGGACTTACTTCCCTCATGGTTATATTGAACACCATTTTGTAAGATGGCAAATGCATGTAGTTTGTATACCACTTACCTTCAACAAGTTTCTAAACTTTGTCTTTCGCAGTTCACCTTTTACAAATTCAGCATATTCAGTTTGGCCTTTGATAAATTTCTCCCCTGCAGTTTCCACAGCTTTCAAAACTGAAACAAAGAAGGCAAACGAGCCTGTTAAGTCCCTAGAAGCATTTACACTTATATTCTGTCGTGTATCAGCCCTTTTTCAATTTTTGTGGGGAAGTGTGGTGGGGCTTTTTCACATGAGAAATATGTTATTATATATGTATCTTAAAATGTCAAATTTGGGAATCAAAATTAAGAACAATGATTTATTTAATTAAATGACTACAGTTTCTACTATTTCTTAGGTTTTAAATGTTGTCATTAGAAATGTCGGAGACTAATCAGATCAATTTGAAATGAATGTTTTCAATGGATGGGGAAAATGCAACAAAGATTTGGGGAAAATATATACTTATTGAATAGGGCAATGGGGCTGAATTTTGGCACCGAAAATGCCATAAAAAAGGCATGCATACAATTTTACCATGGTATATATATATATGTATTCAGCTAAATATTATTTGATATCTGAATACTGCTAAATCCATAGAAAATCACTGACCTTTAAAGAGACGAAAACTGCGGAAATTAACTGATATATAAAAATAAAAAATGAAAGAGAATGTCTACTTAAGTGACATCAAACCGGGTTTTCCTTCACTATTAACTAGTGATTTCTAAGTTCAAAGGGGCATAATTCCCAGAAAATTGCAGAGGGAAAAATCCCTGACAATATGCACATCTACATATTGTGTCCTTGCTACATGCAAGGTTCAGCGTTTTTTCCCCACACAATTGGGAACAGGTTCGGTACCCTTCAGAATGGGAATTGTAAACTCTTGACAATATCTGTAGTTTTATTATCTTTGAACGTAAACCAGTCTCAATGAAGGGGCATGTATGTCTTTGTTAACCCTTTAGCGACATGGTTAGAGTGTCGGACTATTATCCAGGAGTCCGGGGTTCGAATCCCGGTAGAGGCCTGTAACTTTTCCTCCCTTAGAATTACTTCATTGGCGACGAGGATAATTCGGATCATATGTGGGGATGCATGTAAAGTCTTAGGGGCATGCGGGTTTGCAGGGCATGGGTATATGCCTGGCTCCTAAAAGTTTAAGAGGGAGGGGAGTGTAGTGATCGGCCCAGGGCTTGAATTTAGTATTTTTTTTCACTCGCAAAAAATTGCAAGTGCCCAAAGTTTCAACTCGCAAATTTTGGAATTGACTAGCAAAAACAAATATAATATATTTTAGGTTCATAGCGTTCATTTTTCATCATACATACATCAACTTTTCTAATTTTGGGGAAACAATTTCTGTTTCAGACGGCACAACTTTATTACTTTCTTTTTCCCAGCCCTTCTTCCAAATGCCGGTCTTCACTGTCATGTTGTAACTGTAGTAAACAATCGAAAGGAAACCAGTCATTTGATATCCTCGTCGAGTATCGTTACAATGTCATATCTCTGAGAATATGTGATTACACAGAGAAACTTGGAAATCTCGAAGTTACCATCTGGCCAGATACGGTGGCTAGTTTCATTTTCATTGAATTATGCAAGTGAACATACGTTTCAGGAATTTGCTTTACTTTTTTCCCTCTACATACACGTCATGTAAAGTTTATGCATTCTTTCATAATGTATATGTTATTTCAGTGTTCTGAACGTGAAAAATGTACATATATGAGTGAATGGGAACACTGCTGGCATTGGACTTCTAGATTACAATTCAGTTACGAAAGCAGCTAAGTCCGAGTTTGGTAATGTCTGAACAACTACGTTGAGATACTTGATTATACTCGACATTAGACAGTTAACTTGTTTTTCATTTGAAAAAACTAGTCTTTGTCTCGAGTCCAATATTATTAGAATAAAGAGGTTTTTTTCTCTACTTGCAAAAAATTGCGAGTGGTTTAAAAATCTACTCACATTCTGCTAAAACAACTTATTGCGAGTGTTAAATTCGAGCCCTGCGGCCTATGTAAGGCATCTCCAACAACCTTGCTGTTGGGTTAACCCTTTAAGGCTTTAGCGACGTGGTTAGAGTGTCGGACTATTATCCAGGAGTCCGGGGTTCGAATCCAGGTAGAGGCCTGTAACTTTTCCTCCCTTAGAATTAGCATGGTCTTGTGCATGCGTAAAAACACAAAAAATGAAAGGTTCGATAGAAGGTGAGTCTACGATACTTCAGAACATGTAGCATTACAGTACCTTTCAATCGTTCTAAGGCATACTCCTCGAACTCGTACAGTGATATAATATCAGTGGGAGGTGTTTTATAAAACTGAAGTCTATGATTATAAAAACTGACATCTATTCCAATGTCTTTGTTATTGCGTTTTCTGCCCCGTCTATTGGTTGGCTTCCTTGCGAAATCCATGTTTGTTATTCCCGCTAAATGGAAAACAATCCAACTTCCGGTCAAGGAGATGTCTAAAACACGACCAAAATAAGATGAATGCGGGTCAAAAAGGCCCGGTCCATGACGGTCCGGTCCAAAACGGCGCACTTTAACATAAACTAGAACTTGTTTTTAAGAAAAAAACATATGTCTCCCACCTGCTCCTGTCTCAAAAATGATTGGATGCATTTTTATAAAGTTTGTTGGAGACTGGATGAGGACTTTTTTTTATTTAGAGAGCAGACAAAGCTAAAAAAAAAAATAAGAAGAGAGAGCTCAGTTTTCAACAATTCAATGACCGTTACTCTTTGAGTACTTCAAAGTACCTGTTCCAAAATTGCTAGTTATTCAACTTGGCCTAGATATTATAACCATAAACATTTTCATAAGGTTTGGTGATGATTAGATGAGAACTTTATTACTTAGAGAGTGGACAAGGCTAAAAAGGCTAATTTTGTATTATTCAAGGGCCACAACTCTAAATTGCCTAGTTCAATCTCGCTGGTTATTGAACTTGGCCTAGATATTATAGCCATAAACATTTTTATAAGGTTTGGTGAAGATTGGATGAGCCTTTTTACTCAGAGAACGGACAAGGCTAAAAAGGTCTGATCAGGGTCTACTCCGTTTCCTTATGGAATACAGTAAAACCTCTCTAGCTATAACGGCCACTAAATTGTGTTAATTAGTTGGTATTTAGGGCAGGTGGCTACTTAAAGCAAGGTGAAAGTAAAACATAACGCTCCTATAGGAGTGTTCTGTTTTACTTTCACCTTGCTTTAAGCAGCCACCTGCCTTTAACACAAAATACTAAGTCTTGATGTAATTTAGTGGCCATTATTGAGAGGTTTAACTGTATAAAGATTGATTCTACAAGGTCACAAACTCCCGTGTTCATATGGCACTAATTAATATTCATAATATCATTAATATAATTTCTTACACATACATTAATATCAATATATAATTTCTTACACATACATGTATATTCATGAGGGAAAGGGTTGAAATATGAAGACAAATTGGGATTAAATAATTTTATTTAAAATAAAATCACTTTACATTCCATATATGACAAATGATAATATAACAAACAAATTCGCTGTTCAAATTGATATCCCCCGCCAGAGACATAAATGTTTCTGCCCCCACCAAACAAGTTATTGACCTGAGGGACAAAAAGGTTATGTTTTCACAAACAAAGAGCAATAACTCTGGTGTTCCAAGGCATATGTGAATGATACCTGCAAGGCCACATTTCTTTAAGATACTCAACATTTAATCAAAGTTTTATTGAAAAAGTCCACATAGTTTCTGAGATATGACTTAGACGGACAAAAACGTTAAGTATTTCACAAAGGACTATAATTCTGGTGTTCCAAAATTATTATAAGTGCTACTTGCAGGACGAAATTTTCTTAGCGTTCTAAACATTCACATAACATTTCATAGAAAAACTCTAAATCATGTCTGAGATGTGACTCCAGATAGAAAAAAAGAAAAAGGTAACAAAATAGCCAATGGCAAAGGAGAGCAACTCTTGTGTTCCAGGATCAATATAAGTTATACTTACAAGACGACATTTCCTTACGGTACTTAACACTTACACAAAGTTTCATAGTATAACTCCATATAGTTTCTAAGATATAGCTCCGGACAGAAACAACTGTTACGTTATTGGCAAACAAAGGGCCATAACTCTGGTGTTTCAAGGTCAATGTGAGTGACACTTGAAGGCTCACATTCTGTTATGGTAATAAACATTTACACAAAGTTTCAATGAAAAACTCCAAAATATCACTCTGGGATGCATGGACAGATGCATGCACACACAGACACATGGATGCACAGATGGACAGACATTGCCAAAGTATATCCCTCCACTTTCAGCGGGGGATATGGATCTGGATAACAAGGACATATCCCATTTTCCCCAGATATTCAAACATGCATCATTCCCTCTAAACCAGTTTGTAAAGCTGAATAAGTCAATTCCACCCCATATTCATCACTTTGAATAAACTGATTATGTAACAAAGAAATAGTGTAGACTCTGATCAAACTGCTCCTGCAGGGTCTGCAATAGTTGCTTAACCCATTCCTCCAAAGGCTATTTTTAGATACAACCTCTTTGAATAAATCTATCCAAAAGTGAAAAGGATTTTTTTAGAATTGTGTAGTTCTGAAACCATTGGAGCAAATGCTCTATTTATCACAATAGTTTCAAAAAGTGACTTTTACAGAGGCATAGAAAGGCGAATTTATGGAGGAAAGGGTTAAGTATGTCTGCATGAAATACTTAGGGTATTTAGGATACACAATTTCTTCAGCCGTAAATTTGTAACTAATACACACTTTTTATCTGCCAAAACTCTGATTTGTTACATTTTTTACTTCTGATTCGTACAAGCATTTGAAACACTGTTGACGGAGTGTGAAATAGCTCATACATCTGCCCCGTTTGCTTATGATACGATAATTTTAGATCTGATTCTTACATTTTTTGTCAATGCAAAACATTTCCTTGAAAATATTTTACATTCTAAAAATTTAGCTAATGAATATTCATCATGCCATTATTTATTACATACAGAAAAAACCCCTCTAAACTAGAATTCTAGTAGAGCAGAATTTACATACATTTTAGCAGGTGGCTGCTTAATTCAGGGTGAAAGTCATGAAAAAAACTCCTAGAGGAGCTTTCTGAATGACTTTCACCCTAAATTCAGTTGCTCCTATGGAGAAAATGCTCTATTTATCACAACGGTTTCACAAAGTGACTTTTACAGAGGCATCCAAAGGCATCAATTATGCGAGAATGGGTTAATAAGATTTTTACTTGATCAAATTCAAGCTGTTGAGAAACTATTGTCTGAATGTTAAACAGCCTGGATATTGATGAGATACCAACTTACTTGCCTGTCAGATGGTACTGATTAGCATAACAAAGATTAATAAGCCATTTTGTTTTCAACATTCCATATTGATGAGTTTTGCTATATGGTATATGATACACAAAGTTAATTCCTTTGTCATAATACAAGATTGAATCATCAGTGTTTTTTTGTTGTTGTTGTTTTTTATCTCTTTACTCAGTACGCCTTTCTATGCATTTGCAAACAGAGTACACCCAGATCAGTACTACAGCTCTTGTAGGAGCCATCTGATAAGGGTTTGTTCCATTTACTTATGAAATAATATAGATATTATTCTACAGTTTCTGCAATGGCCAAAACTTCATGTGTGCATGTGCCATAAAAAAACAAACAACAATATCCATGATGTCATTATTTCTTACATTAACATTTATGGAGTAAAGGGTTAACTCTTTCGCTGTCAAACATTGATTTTATCATGTGCAAAAGTTGTCATCTGTTTAAATTTCATTACCAAATTTCTTTTCTTTTTCTTTTGAAAACACAACCACAGTATTAAATAGCTATGTTTTTCATGAGACCCTGAGTTACTTCACGTCTATCTGGATCAACACTGTTTGCAGATGGTCATAATAGTTGGTCCACTGTGTTGACCCATTCCCTCATAGACTATTTTAAGACCCAACATCTTTGAATAAATGTAATGAAAAGGTGTATTTACTAGAAAAACAGAAACTTTAAGAATTGTGTAGTTTTGAAACCATTGTGATTAATAGACCATTTGCTCCTAGGGTGCAAAATTTATGCTCTATTTACAACAATGGTTTCAAAAAGTGACCTTTACAGAGGCATCAAAAGGCACCAATATGAGGGAATGGTTAACCCTTTCCCTCATATAAACGTGTTTTCACACATTTGCAAACAGAGTAGACCCAGATCAGACGGATCTGTTTTTTTGCTTTCTAAAATGTCTATAATGTAACACCTTCCATATTTATTGATAACTATTTTGTTAATGAATCTTCAGTAGGTATTGAAATTTGGCCTAAATACAGAACAGGGAAAGGGTTAAAAGAATTAACAAGAGCATTGCATGCTGATGTCAATGCCTGTCTGTAACTGCAAAAATCAATATTTCTGATGGCCATAATTCTTTAACTCCTTTCATTCTTTACCTTTACTCTTCACTTTGTTATGCCTGTGAAAACTGATATTGTACCCAGACCAGACAGTTGTTGTATGAGCCATCTGATCAGGGTCAGCATGGTTTCCTTATGGAGTAATAAATATCGGATTCTACAGTTTTTAAAATGGACAAAAAACCTTGTTCATTTGCCATTATAAAAATCAATTAATGAATATCCATGAAGTCACAACACCCGAAACAACAATGACAGTAACACAATTCTATGGCAATACCTCCATATGTTTTCCTTAAATAACAGTCAAGCTAAAATTCTACAATACATGTATATCTAACATGCACATTTACAAATATATGTATACACAAACAAGTCAGCTTAGTCAAGTATTTTTTGATACCCGAACTATGGGCAAACCTGTACAAATCTTTGCAAAAAGTTTGAATCAGTAGCTTGCAACCAAAACCATTTGTACAAATCTTTGCAAAAAGCTTTAATCAGTAGCTTGCCACCAAAACAAAAAATTGTACAAATCTTTGCAAAAAGTTTGTTTCAGTAGCTTGCAACCTAAAAAGCTAACACACAGATCAAATAAATTTTTTGAAAAAGAATGGTGGACAAAATATTTATTTAAAATTGAAGTAGACAATAATATTTGCATACAAGTTTAACCCTTCAAATACAGTACAGTAAAACATCTCTAAACCGGGCGTTTAATTTAGTATAAATATTGGTAGACTCTTGGAGACAGGTGGCAGCTTAATGAAGGGTGATAGTCATACAGAAAGTTCCTCTAGAAGCTTTCTGCATGACTCTTTCACACTGTATTAATCAGCCACCTGCCCAAAAGTACCAAATTTCTTCTCTACTAAAATTCAGGTTTAGAGGGGTTTTACTTTAAATGACATGCAGAAAGGTGCTATGGAAGGTGTCTGCATAATGTTCACCCTGCATTAATCCTTTACTTGGTAACACCTAATCATGCCTTTGCAAACAGAAAGACCCAGATCAAACAGCTCCTGTGGGAATTGTCTGATCATGGTCTACACTGTTTGCTAGTGAAATCATATAAATCTGATTCTACAGTTTCTGTAAAATTAAACAAGTTATTGGTGCACTGAGAACAATGCCATAATCCCCTACCGGCTGAACTGAAAAGCCCTTCCATGCTGCACATTCATGCAAAATTCTGTATATCATATTGAATTAAATATACCACTTCTGACACATAATATTCAATCAAAGATTTCAAACATGAGTAATAATGTTCATAACACTATCCCTTTTACCAAATACATGTATTGTAAGTCAAAAAGGGGGATAACTCTATTAAAATTCAAAGGAGAGTTATGTCTGCTGCCACACAATGGCACCCAATAAGCTCAAGCAGGTTTTTTTTTGTGAAATGTCAATTCCAAAGTTCAAAACCTAGGTATCGTTTCGTAAAAAATCAATTTCAAGGCCCGTAACTCTAACAAAATTATTCAACAAGACTGAGATTCAAACTTGAGCTGTAACTCATCTAGATTTAGCTTTCTGCCAAACATACAGTTACTATCTAGAACTACTTCCAAAAAACAAAACAAAAAGTCCATACAATTAAAAATGTGATGAAAAATTTAGAGTTCAAGGGCCATAACTCTGGCAACAATTATTCAACTGCACCGAAATTTGAACTTAAGCTGTAACTAATCTAGATTTAGCTTTATACCAAAAATAAAGTTGATCCCTCAGACCACTTCAAAAAAAGTCTATACAATAGAAGTCCAAGGGCCATAACTCTAGCAACAATTATTCCACCGGACTGAGATTCCAGCATAAGCTGTAACTCATCTAGATTTAGCTTTATACATAATATAAAGTTTATATCTCAAACCACTTCCAAAAAAAGTCCATACAACCGACTGATTGCGGAATGATAGATGGACAGATGTGACAAACCAGAAATGGTGTCAAAGCCACCTGATGCCCGCCTGTTTAAAAGTTAAGTCTAAAACGTGTCATATTGAACACACACAAAAATCATTCAATTTTCAATTTAAACTTAACTGCATCAATATCACAACCAAAAGGCAACCAAATACCAATTTTCATCAATTTAAAAAGATTATTAAACAAAAAAGATACATACCAAATATGGAAACCCTAGGTCTATTGGTTCCAATGTAATAGGCAGTTAAAGATTTTTGCAAATGTAGGTCAAAGGTGAAGGTCAGAAGGGTAAAATTGTTGGCATGGTCATACCAAGTATAGAAGTCCTATGCCCATTGCATCCAATAGTATAAGCATTTAAAGATTTTTGCAAAAGAAGGTCACAGTCAAGGTCACATGGTAAAACACATTGGTATGGTTGTAAAGTCTTAAGACAGGAAATATACAAAGTATGGAAGCCCTAGGCCTATTGGTTCCAATGTTATATGCATAAGACTTTTGCAAAAGTAGGTCAAATGTTAAGGTCAAGGTCAGAAGGGCAAATATGTTTGCATGGTCATACCAAGTATGGAAATCCTAGGTATATTGGTTCCAAATTATAGGTACTTACACATTTTTGCAAAAATAGGTGAAATGTCAAGGTCATATGGTAAAACAATTTAGTGTGTTTGAATACGTCTTCAGACAGAAAAGATACAAACCAAGTATGGAAGTATATCATCATTATGCATTTAAAAACTTTTTCAAAAGTAGGTCAAAGGTCAAGGTCAGAAAGGCAAACATGTTGGCATGGTCATACCAGGTATGGAAGCCCTAGGCCTATTTGTTGCAATGCTATAGGCATTTAAAGAAGTTTGCAAACGTAAGTCAAATGTCAAGGTCACCTGGTAAAAACAATGGTATGGTTGGAAAAGTCTTAAGACAAGAAAGTTGCATACCAAGCCTATAAAAGTAGGTCAAAGTAACATGGCAAAACCAATATTGTTGGAAAGGTCTTAACACAAGAAAAGTTGCATACCAAGTATGGAAGCCTTTGGCCCATTAGTTCAAATGTTAAAGGCATTTAAATGTGTTTGCAAAAGTAGGACAAAGGTCAAGGTCAAGGTCAGGAAGGCAAAAAAAAGTGGCATGATCATACCAAGTATGGCAGTCCTAGGCCTATTGGTTCCAATAATATAGGCATTTAAAGATTTTTTCAAAAGTAGGTCCAAGGTCAAGGTCAAGGTCAGAAGGGCAAACAATGATATTGTTGGAAAAGTCTTAACACAAGAAAGTTGCATACAAAGTATGGAAGCCCTAGGTCTATTGGTTCAAATACTATAGGCATTTAAAGATTTTTAGTCGGAAGGGTCTCGACAATATGAACCTTCTCACCAAATTTCAGCATCATAGCACAAATATTACGCTTTATACCATCCCGTCCCAAAAACTTTAACCTGGTGATTTTTGGCCCCCCCAAAAAACCCAAGTCCAAAACATGTCAAAAATTGAATAAAATTTAAACACATTTTGAATGTTTAACTTCATAACAGTAATAGTTGACCCCAAATGAGCCTCTATACAAAATTTCAGCATCCTAGCACAATTATTAAATTTTAAAACTTAACCTGGTGATTTGTGGACAAAAGGACTAAGTCCAAAACATGTCAAAAATTGATAAAATTGAAAAATATTTTTAATGTTTAACTTCATTACAGCAATATCTGACCTCAAATGAACTTCCATACAAAATTCCAGCATCCTAGTACAAATATACAAAATTTCAGCATCCTAGTTCAAATATTAAGCTTTAAAACAACCCGTCCAAAAAACTTTATCCTTGGCCATGCTCACGGCCAGGCTCACACTTACGCAGGGGGTATAGCATAAGCTCTACTTTTCTACGAACAGGCGAGCTAAAAACTATAGTCCCCTTTGGTTTCGCAGGCTGGGGATTAAAAACCCATGATATCCATATTTCTTACATGAATATTCATGACCCGAGAGACCCAGCAACAACAAACCCTGTCGGTGCAAAGCTTAAGCTCACATCAAGAGATGTTTGTTGCGCTATATATATACCGCCACTTCCCAAGATACAATGATCTGGTCAGCTTCATTTGTATTACCAACGTTCTACGAACGTTACATTACACTCCCCTCCGAGAAGTCTCGTCCCGAGACTTGGACCCTGGTAGACCCGTGGGTAAGGCAACTCCGGTCTGGCAGTTGTCTTTATCCCACCACGCTGCCACCATTTGTAACGTGCAAACCGAGAGACCCAGCAACAACAAACCCTGTCGGTGCAAAGCTTAAGCTCACATCAAGAGATGTTTGTTGCGCTCTACATATAGCCACTTCCCAAGATACAATGATCTGGTCAGCTTCATTTGTATTACCAACATTCTACGAACGTTAAAACATAAAGGTTTACTAAAATCATTTTGCAAACAATGAAGACTCAGCTAGACCAGTAGCCACATACAGAGGCCTAAATAAATTAACCCTTTCCCTCATATAAACACCTCTTCACACATTTGCAAACAGAGTAGACCCTGATCAGACGACTCCATGAATATTCAGTAGGTATTGAAACTGGACTAAATATAAACATACCAAAAGACAGTTTTCTGACCCAACCAAAAAATAAAAAAAATGGAAAAAAAATATTAGCATGAATAATAATCTTCTAAAACTCTCTACAAGTTTGATATTGATATTGATGAAAGTCACTACTTTCGGGTTTAAAGACTTACAAACCAAAAGTAGTGACTTTCATCGATATCAATATGAAGCTTGTAGAGATTTTTAGAAAATATTATTTGAAGAAAGTGTGAATACACGATATCCATTCATGCTATCAGACCGGGGCAATGCCTTATAGACCAGTTATATGGTGTTTCGACTTGAATTATAGCGTATTTCTATTTCGAACCTCAGAGTCAACCTGTGTCCCAGAGAGGTTGGTTGTCACTTTGGCGACTCATTGTAAAAGCGTCACGCTTTTACAATGAGTCGCCAAAGTGACAACCAACCTAAGCGTCACAGTCCTTTCATGCATTTGCAAACAGAGTAGACCCAGCATCTGCTCTGTTTGCTTTTGACATGATATAGATAAGATTCTACAGTTTTTGTCAAAGCAAAATAATTCCTTGAGAAGTTTACTTTATCAAATTCCAGCTAAAAAATATTCATTGTGTCATTATTTCTGAATAGGGAAAAGGCAACAATGACATATACTATTACCGTTTGAAAATTCAGCATGTTTGCTTAGCAGTCATGTATTCATGATAACCTATGCAACAGTTTGGATCCTAATGAGATACTGAGTAGCTCCTCAGTGCATCAAGATCACCAGGATCCATACAGCAAGGCATTCTGATTTGTAGTTATGAGGAGAAATTTTAAAAACCTTAATCCTTTACTCCACGGAAATATTTAGGCAAGAAATAATGACATCATGAATATTAATTCACTTAACCCTTTCCCACTTAGGCTATTTTTAGATCCTACCTCTTTAATTAAATCTACCGAAAAGACCAATTTACTACAGAAAAGGAACCTTTTAAAAATGTGTAGTTTTGAAACCATTGTGATAAATAGAGCATTTGCTCCTGTGGAGCAAATGCTCTATTTATCACAATGGTTTCAGAGAGTGACTTTTACAGAGGCATCAAAAGGTGTCAATATGCAGGAATGGGTTAAGCTTCATGGTATTGTGAACAAAATAGTTCTTTATTGTGACAGAAACTGTAGAATCAGATCTCTATTATATTAAAAGCAAACAGACCAGACCCTGAACAGACGGCTCCAATAGGAGCCATCTCAGCTGGGTCTACCCTGTTAGCAAAGGTGTAAAAAGACGTACGTATTTATGGAGTAAAGGGTTAATTGTGAAAATTTTAGCAGAAAACATGTTTTGCAGATGACAAATACTTAGTATACAAAAAGTTACATATGAAGAAGTAAGCCATGCACCTGACCACTGATAACATTGGAACCAGACTCATCAATGTTGCTGTCCATAAATGTCACAGTCAAGCGACCCTTGATGACATTCAGTATGCCATCTCTTCCGCAGTATGTTTTTTTTCCTCGTAGCTGAAGTTTCAAAGTATAAACTGTGTTCTTTTTAAGTGGAACTGGATCTTCAAAAGACAAAAAGTCATATTTACTCTTCGTGAATGATACCACAAGTCGCTGATGGTCAGAGTAAATGAGATTGCTTCCCTCCAGTAAGTCCAGCGTGCCTTGAAGAAGACCTGGATTGCATGGAGTGAAAATGCTTACTCCACGCATATAGGTGTCTTCAGAACACTGAAAAGAGATTGCGTCTATCTGCTTGTTTTCATAAGTATAGTTCTCTTCAATTTTTTCATCAAACCTTGCAAATAGAACTGGGTCCTTATGAAGACGATTTCTGTAATTAAATAACCCAGACATGGATTCGCTTCCATCCATTTTATCTCTGAGGAAAAGTGAATGCTCTTCTTCTGTTAAAAGCCTCTTGGGACCTTCAAGTTCTCTCAGATTAATTTCACTCATACAGGGGAATCTGATCACATACAAAACATCTCCTAGTGCACCCCTCAAATTCTCATGAGTGGTCTCCACACCCTGTCTCTGACAGTTTTGCTCTGCCCATTTCAAACAGAAATCACAAACCTGCTCCTCATCCATAACCAAAAAATCTGACTGCAAAATCAGCTTCAGAGCTAGTCTGTCAAGTAAAACAAAATCATCACTTTCAAAAACTTCTATAGGCATTTTCAATATATACTTCAAACAGATGTCAATCAGCTCAGTTGCACCAACTGTTACTCCTTGTTGCATAATTGCACAAACCGTTTCCGTAGTGATGTACTGTTCCAGGAAATCTGAACATGTCTGTAACAAATCCATGAGCTCATATTTGCTGGCTGCATACAACACTGGTACAACATTCTCCTCAGAGATGTTACATTCATCTGTATACATGTACCTGAAAAAGATCAAGCAACCAAATAAGGCCATGATGTTACAAAACTTTTTGTTTTGCTTAACCCTTTCCCTGTTCTGTATACAAGTCAAATTTCAATACCTACTGAATATTCATTAGCAAAATAGTTATAAAAAAGTATCGAAGGTGGAACAGTGTTGGCATTTTAGAAAGCAAAGAAACAGATCTATCCAATTCTATTAGCAAACAGAGCAGACCCTGATCAGACGGCTCCTCTAGGAGCTGTCTGATCTGGGTCTTCTCTGTTTGCAAATGTGTGAAATGCGTTTATATGAGGGAAAGGGTTAAAGTAAGTCTGAGATCATTCTAAAGCATCTGACCCTTTAATGTGTAAATTAACCCTTTACTCTATAACTATGCCTTTCTTTGCCCTTGCAAACAGAGTAGATCCAGATCAGACAGCTCCTGTACAGTCGGCTGAGCGGTCATTCGGACTGAAAGTAGACTATAACTAGGTACTTTACTTTACTTTTTTTTACCCTATCACTTTTCTATACATGTATTTAGTTGAAATATCAATACCTACTGAATATTCAGACAAAATAGTTGTAATAAAATATGGAATGTGGAACATCGTAGCCATTTTAGAATCTAAAGAAACAGAGCTATCATTTATTAGCAATCAGAGTAGACCCTGATCAGACAGCACAGCTCCTATAGGAGCTGTCTGATCTGGGTCTTCTGTGTGTGTAAATGTATGAAAATACGTTAACATTAAGGACAGGGTTAATTTATCGTAAAAATAAAATAAAATACCTAAGCAGACTTGCAAATGTGTCTGGTTCTATGTCAGGTATAACAATGACATCTCTTGACTCATGCAAAGGACCACAAAACATGGCAAAAAACACTGGACTCCGGCTTGTGAGAACATATCTATGGGCTGGTTCCCTCTGCTGCTGCTGTCCCACTATAAAAGTCACATCACAGGAAATTCGATTTTCCAACATGTACATATTGGCCTGTGTCACTGATTTTCCTTTCTGCCAATGCTCTTCCATCACTGAAAATGATCAAGTAAAACATCAAAAAGGAGAGCAATTACAGTTTAATCTCTGTTCGGTCTAATTCAGGGTCATGAATATTCTTGTAAGAAATAATGTATATGTCTGACTATTATTGTCACAGCAATGTGTAATATCTATAATGGAATATGAAGTTTGGCTCTATTAACCCATTCCCTCATATTGACGCCTTTTGACGCCTCTGTAAAAGTCACTTTTCGAACCATTGTGATAAATAGAGCATTTGCTCCACAGGAGCAAATGCTCTGTTTATCACAATGGTTTTAAAACTTCGCAATCCTAAAAGTTTCCTTTCCTCTAGTAAATGTGCCTTTTCGGTAGATGTATTCAAAGAGGCTAGTTCTAAAAATAGCCTATTAGGGAATGGGTTAAGATGTAGAGTCAGATCCATATAAGTCCATAAGCAAACAGAGCAGAGGCCCTGATCAGACAGTTCCTACAGGACCAATCTGATCTTGGTCTACTCTGTTTATAAATGCATTAAAAGGAATATATATTATGGACAGGAGTACAATGTTAACCCTTCGCTTGCTGAATTTGAAAACACATTTCTCCTTCTTTACCCATGCCCTGTGGTATAATTACATATATCTTCACTGTGTACAAGTATTTCGCTGTGCAATCACTGCTGTGGAGTTCACTGGTCACACAATCAACTTGTAAATAGTGCAGACCCTGATGAGACAGCTCCTGCAGGAGCTGTCTCATCTGGGTTTTCACTATTTACAGGTAGGTATATTGACGTGAACAGCAAGTGAAGGGTTAAGATTTTCTCTCATATTTATAAATGCTTTTTCATGCCTTTGGAAACAGAATAGACTCAGATTGCACAACTCCTGTTAGAGTATTCTGATCAGGGTCTGCTCTGTGTGCACATGGAATTATATCTGACTCTACAGTTTTTAATAACCCTTTTCCGGCCTGTTCATTTCAAATTTCAATACCTACTGAATACTCATGAACAAAATTGTCATAATGAAATATGGAAGGTGGAACACTGTAGCCGTTTTAGAAAGTAAAGAAACAGATCTTTCACATTCCATCAGCAAACAGAGCAGACCATGATTAGATAGCTCCTATAGGAACCGTCTGATCTGGGTCTTCTCTGTTTGCAGTTGCACGAAAACATGTTCATATCTGAGGAAAGGGTTAACCCATTCCTTCATAGGCTATTTTTAGATCCAACCTCTGAATGAATCTACCAAAAAGGAGCATTTACTAGAGAAAGGAAAATTTTAAAGTTATGTAGTTCTGAAACCATTATGATAAATAGAGCATTTGCTCCTATGGAGCAAATGCTCTGTTTATCACAATGGTTTCAAAAAGTGACTTTTACAGAGGCGTATAAAGGTGTATTTATGGAGGAAAGGGTTATAGCAACCACTGTGTAAAAAATGAGGAATTATTACTTTATTAGAGATGATACAGTATAAACCCATCAGCACACAGATCATACTCTGATCAGACAGCATCTACAGGATACAGATCTACTCTGTTTGCAAAAGCAAAGCATTGCAAACGTTTGACAAAGAAAAACAAAAGTACATGTATGATTCTGATGTGTTTAGTCATCCAATCTGGTTAAAGCCATTTTACAAAATCTTGTTAATCAAATTTTGAAACTAATGAACACTGAATCTACTTCACTGATTTTGAAAATAATATTTCAATGAAGTGCAGTAAAATCTTGCAAATCCGAATAATATAAATATCATTATCTATCTTTAACCCTTAATTTCCTTTATAATATAAATGCATGTTTTCACGCATTTGCAGAGTAGACCTAGATCAGACGGCTCCTATATTAATAATTATCTATCTTTAACTCTTTCCTTCGATATATGATCATATAAACAAAGACCTATGATAACACATGTGTTATCATAGGTATTTGATATAAACGCCTTTTCACGCATTTGCAAATAGAGAAGACCCAGATCAGACGGCTCCCAGATCAGGGTTAGTCTCATCAACGAGCTGTAAGACAGCATGCTAATTTTGTGATGGTTGCAGTATGTATTACAGAATCCGGGTCAAATCGGATCAAAACCAAATCGGCCTGGGTCAAATCAGACCCTACCGAACCAGGTCAAATCCAGGTTTTTTTTTTTATTACGGGGAAGGGGGTCACTACCCTTTACTTTTGTGAGAGGGGAAAATATGAGCGCCACAGGCGCGAACCGAGTGCCAAAGGCACGAGGGGGGGATAGTATGAGAGGGGGTTTAAGGTAATTTTTTCTGAATATTTTCATCTAAATTAGCCTGAATATTCACAGATCAGCCTTAAAACCAGTGCTCCAAGAACATTTTTTGACTGGCAGGCCCAGAGCAAGTAAGCTTATAAAATTAACTTGCCATGGAGGGGAATTTTTCCAAAATTGGGGGAAAAAAACATACTTTTCAGAGGGGGGAACACTACCCAATATCGCCGGATATTTTGACCAAAAAAACCCCTGAAATCAGACCACGTTATGTATTGAATAGAATGCCCAATATGATTTATTAGTCCGATATGACAACCATGCAATTGAATAGATACCTAAATTTGGACAAATAAGAAATGGTGCTATGCATTGATTTATACGGCCTATGTTTGAATAAATAAATGTTCAATTCATGATTAAAATCTTATTATTATCATACTTTGGTATTCACCAGCAAAAATAGTTGGAAAACATAAGATTGTATGAATAAATTACCATTATAAAAAATGGTCCGATTTGCTTTTGGTCCGATTTGACCCGGGGTCCGATTTGCTTTTGGTCCGATTCGACACGTTACCGTCTTACAGGATTAAAACCGAAAGTAGCTCGTTATCACCATTTAGAGTACACAAATGTGAACTAGATCAGGGTCTGCTGTTTGCTAATGGAATTTGATCGATCGGTTTCTCTACTTTCTAAAACGGAATGTTCCACCTTCCATATTTCATTATAACTATTCTTTCCATTAATATTCAACAGGTATTGAAATTTTGAGAGAAAAACATAAAACATGGAAAGGATTAACCCTTTACTCCATCACGAAGTAAATAAATGTATTTACTTCGTGACTCCATGAATATTTATGAAAGAAATGACATCATGAATATTAATTTGAATAAATGGTTATAATAGCTCATTGGACACAGAACTAGTTGGTCATGGTAGAAACTGTAGACTCATAACGTTAAATGTGTCCAAAATGGAATTGCAACGTGTCCTTTACATATATAATGTCTGTGACCCGTGTCCAACCAATGTACTTTCGTTTTCTATTTTTTAGACAGTGTGTGTTTGAATTACAGAAAATTGGCCAAAATATTAATGATGATTCGAATTAAGGCTTATTGTTGTTGTTGTTGTTGTGTAAGTTTCCTCCCGGGGGGCTCCGCTGACTTGTCGGAGTACCCAAGTAGTCTTGGTGATGTGGCCTCCAGTCTGAATATGGTCTCAACACTAAGCACAAGAGAATATGTACGCGTTCACCGTTTTAGCATGCCTATATACAACATTAAGCTGATAAAATGATAAAAGTCATAAGACCAATAGCTGAACGAAATGTTACCTTATTTTGAAATTGAGAAATACCCAGTTGTTTCAAACACACCAGTGGATATCGTCCCGGCGACTGTTTCGTTTTTCTCAGAACTTTCTACAAAGAGGAAGTCGGATAAATATATAAAAAAGGAAGTAGGTGTTTTATACCAAACCAGTGACCCCCAATCGTAACTACTCAGCAATTTCCGTTAATTTACGTAGAAATAGCCGAAGTGTTCCGACTGGAATAGCGCAGGTAAACTGTAGACTGTGCTCAATTCTGAAAGATCATATTATTTATCAGAAGTCGTTATCATATAAAACATTATCCAATATTTCCATAATGAGTTTTACCACAGATTGTCTTATTTCTCAATTGAAATTCTAATGCAGCACTTTTCGTACCCTGGCCCATTCGAGCTACCTTGTCATTTGTTGTCCTTTCATTATAGCTTGTTTTTAATAACCAATAAAGAATTATTAAACATATGTTTTTAACCCGTCCTGTATACAAAAGAATAAATGTTTATATAACAAATGTGCGGATTTCAATAAATGCAGCAATGCCCTCTGTCTGTTGGAGACTGTCGGTTCGTTTCGGACCCAAGTCGTTTCGGCTACTAGTCATTTCGGATGCAAGTCCTTTCGGCCTTCATCATTTCACCAATGGTGAAACAAGCAATGCCGAAAGGGATTGGGACTAGCAAACAATAGTCCCACACAAAAACTCCTGTAGGAACTGTCTAATCAGACTTACAAATAATACAGATGTCATTCTAGTTTCTACAAATGTAAATTAACTAATATATCCTCACGTCATCTGTTCTCGACATAAATGTATTGTACTTCTAAAATTTTCAGTATAACAAAATAAGTAAAACATGACTGTCGGGGTGATAGAGGATATTTTCAACCCTTGAACTGGCATTTTTAACCCTTGGCCGTGCCTTGGGGTAAATATACCAATTCTCGGGTAGACAATATCCTCTATCACCCTGACAGCCATGTCTGTAATATTTAATGTCTTAATCATCTTATTATACCGAAAAACTTTGATAATAATATTAGTTAATTTAGCAATTAAAAGAAATTTATAAATATTCAATTTAATCACGCATGGAAGTAATCACTAGCTCTGAGGGTGATATATCCAGATATATTCACGTAGAAGTTCATTCTGAGGTAGTCTCATTAATGACCCGTAAGACAGCATGCTAATTTTGTGACAGGTGCCGTCTTACATTAATGACCGTAAGACAGCATGCTAATTTTGTGACAGGTGCCGTCTTACACTCCGGGATAGCGTTAAAACCGAAAGTAGCTTGAATCTCGATATCACCATTTAGAGTACACAGATGTGAACTAATTCTGAGGGTGATAAATTCTGATATATTCACATGGATATATCATCAGATCACATTTTAGGAGTTTTGCATTGAAGGATATATTGAGGTATGATAATCCTTAATATGAAATAATGAATCAAAGACCTATGATGTGTTATCATAGGTCTTTGAATGAATGTAGGAATACTTATTAGCTGAAAATGTAAATGTATAATGTCATTATAAAGAAAGTAATATTTTACCATGGCAAAAACTTGTCATAGAGTCAGACCTATATATTAGTCCATAAATAAACAGAGCAGACTCTGATCAGATGGCTCCTACCATCTAGTCTGGATCCATTTAATTGCTCTAGGCATCATAAGTTTTTTATTGAGTTACAGTTACTATTTGTTATATGTATTCTGACCTGTCAGTATGTTGAGACTAGTTTTGCAGAAAACATATGAAGACCAATCTGAAGCAATCTTTGCGCTTTGAATATGTGTACTGACATTTGCAAACAGTTTAGACCCATATCTGTGAGCTCTCGGAAGAGCAAATGATAATCATATACTCTTTCATACTGAATGAATTCTTTCTATAAATTTAGCACTATTCCAATTTGATATTTAAGCATTCAAAGTGTGAATTGCACCTAGTTTTCAGACATGTATGTGGTTCTCCAGTGTGAGTAAAAATGTTGTGTCAAAATTATTATGTAATTATATACCCAAACTGATTCAAACACTGAGAAACAATAGAACACCATTAAAACAAACTCTTTTAAAAATGAGACTTAATTTGAAGTGTGTCCGTAATCTCAGGGAATAACTTAACTGAACCCTTTGCTCCATAAATATGCCTTTCTATATGTTTGCAGACTGAGCAGACCCTAATGAGATGTCAAAGAATCCTGTATCCATGTGCTGTTATAACAATTAGTCTAATTAACCCTTTCCCTCATATAAACGTGTTTTCACGCAATTTGCAAACAGAGTAGACCCAGATCAGATGGCTCCCAGAGGATCATGGTCTGCTCTGTTTGCTAATAAAATTTGATAGATCTGTTTCTTTACTTTCTAAAATGTCTACAATGTTCCACCTTCCATATTTCTATGAACTATTTTGTTAATGAATATTCAGTAGGTATTGAAATTTGGCCTAAATACAGAACAGGGAACCAGGGTTAATGTTTATGATGTCATATTATTTCTTATTCAGTCATGGAGTAAAAGATTAATGCCTGGAATTTGGATAGCCTTCCAACTGACTTGCAGCACTGGTCAGTGATTCTACCCAGGTGGTCTTCCATGTACGAAACTGTGCAATCTAGGATCTAGGATCTCCCTTCAACCTTGACTGAGTAGACCCAGATGGCTCATGTAGGAGCTGTACGTCTGACCAGGGTCTGCAATGTTTGCTTATAAAATGATACAGAACTGATTCTATAGATTCTGCCATGGCCCAAAGTTATTGTATTCATAAACCATTATGAAAGTCATTGTCAGTATAATGAAATAATTATGATGTCATTATTTCTTATATGAATATTCATCAGATAAAGTCTTAAGCATTACAACACTTAGTCACTATTGTCAAATTCTAAACAGAAGACTCCAATTTTTCCATGGTAACATTTCTATAATAAAAAACAATGTAGATATGATATAAATTTCAGATTTGCGATGGTGCGGACACAATGTAATAAGTGTGAAGTTAGTTCATGATCAAGCATCTAAAACAGGGACATTTGCCCAGATTTCAGCCACAAAATGGAAACCAGGTAAGCTCTGAAACACCGTAGATAAGAGACTATACAAATCTCTTAATTCTCAGTCAAACCCTATCTTATTAGAATCACCTTGGAGATGAATAATGAATTTATGAGTATTAATTAAGTGAACATTCATAGTTGCATCTAAACAAGGGAAGTTATGGCCCTGGCAAAAACTGCACAATCATGCAGACTTACATGTATATTATTCCAAAGGTAAACTAGCAGGGTCCATGCTTATAAAACGTTTAGTTGAGTCTGAGTTTGTTCTCAAGTTTTTGATTGGTCAGATTTGAGCCTTTGGCTTGAGAACTCAAATCTGACCAATCAAAAGCTTGAGAACGAAACTCAGACTCAACTAAAAGCTTTATAAGCATGGACCCAGATCCTCATTATGACAGCTCCTACTGGAGCTGTTTGATCTGGGTCTTATCCGTTTGTAAAAGCGTAAAAATATGTATGAGGAAATAATGGATAAATGGACTGAGTTTCTCCTCTTAACCCTTTTACTCCATAAATACACCTTTCTATGCCTTTGCAAACAGAGTAGACCCAGATCAGATAGGAGCAGTCTGATCTGGGTCTGCTATGTTTGCTTATGATTTAATATAGATAAGATTCTACAGTTTCTGCCATTGCCAAAAATTCATATATCCATGTGTTTTAATAACAAATTAATCTTTAATTAATACCTATGACATCATTATTTCTTACATGAATATTAATGGAGGAAAGGGTTAATTTCTTTACCCTTTGCCTCATAGAAATACCTTTCATGTCTTTGCAAACAAAATCCCTGTATCCATATGGCGTTTTAAAAGTTCATGTAATTGATATTCATGATGTCATTGTTTCACATGAATATTCATGAGGTAAATGGTTAATGTACCTTTTCTCATGGAGCATCTCTTGTATCTTTATTTCTAGCTCAAACAACGAGACAGACAAATGGCAAACAAACAAGTCACTAGCACAGACTAATCTCCATTTGTTAGAGCAGGAGGTTCTCAGTGACATCACATTTGAGGTGGGCAGCAACAGGACGCAGGTTCGAGCTCACAAGTGTATCCTGGCAAGCCGCAGTCCTGTGTTCTACGCCATGTTTTGTGGACCATTAGCTGAGTCGAGCAAAGCAATAAGTGTTCCAGACACTGAGGCAGACATCTTTAAAACATTGCTACGGTTAGATCTTATAATTTGACATGTCTTTTCCTTTCTGCCAAATATAATAGGCATATCTTATATAAAATATATGTATCCATGTGCTGGTTTTGCATTTGTCCAGTAGAATGTGCAATAGAACTTCTATAAAGCGGCCACTAAATTACCAATCTACTCATTTTGCACATACATACAAAGGCATATTTATGGAGTCTGTTTGCAAATGCATAAAAAGGTGTATTGATGGAGTAAAAGGTTAAAGCAGGTGGTTGCCTAGCCCTATACCCGTAACCGGATGAATATTATATAAGAAATGATTATGAATATCAGTTGGCTGAATTTTATAATTGCATGATGAATAAGAGAATTTTTTACCATTGGAGAAAATATTCCATGAGCAAACAGAGAAGACACTACTCAGAGCTCATGATAGCTCTTGTTTTGTATGAACTCTTTGCATTGTAGAGATTCCTTGGATACCTTTACAAACAGAACAGATGCAGATCAGATGACTCCTGTTGGGACTGTCACCATCTGATTAGGGTCTGCTCTGGGTTTTTAGCTCACCAGAGCACAAAGTGCTCAAGGTGAGCTTTTGTGATACCCCTGTGTCCGGCGTCCGGCGTCCGTCTGTCCGTCTGTCCGTCTGTCCGTCTGCTGTCCGTCTGTCCGTCTGCTGTCCGTCTGTCCGTCTGTCTGTCTGTCCGTCTGTCCGTCTGTCCGCACTCACCAATGGGTAGTTGTGTGACTTTTTCTAACTAGTCACACAAGTAAAATCATTAACCTGGCCATCTCTTGTGACATTAACCTGGCCATTTCTTGTGACATTAACCTGGCCAGTTGTGGGACATAGGGTTAGGGTTAGGGTTAGCTTCCAGATCATTCTTTTCCAAAGTTAGAGCCAAAAATAGTTTTTCTTGTGGGACTAGTCCCACAAGAAAAGATCAAAGGAAAAAGTCACACAACTACCCATTTGTTAGTACGTCCGTCTGTCTGTCCGTCAACAATTTCAAACGACTTCTTCTCTGAAACCGACTGCTCAATTGTAACCAAACTTGGTCAGATACATACTGTGGGTGGGTGCTTCAAAATTTGTTAAAAGATAGTGGGCGGGGCCATCGGTCTTGTCGCCATGGCAACCGGACACAATATCTAGAAAAATCTTCTTCTCCAGAATGACTTGTTGGATTTGAATATAGTTTTCACCAAAATGTTTCTCAGTTGATAGACCAAGGGCTTATCAGTTTTTCATAGGAAAATCTTTAAAAATCTTCTTCTCTGAAACTGTAAGGCTTAAACCTTTGATATTAGGTATGTAGCATGATCTTATGGTCCTCTACAAATATTGTTCAAATTATGACCCCCGGGCCAAAAATGGCCCCGCCCAAGGGCTTATCAGTTTTTCATAGGAAAATCTTTAAAAATCTTCTTCTCTCAAACTGTAAGGCTTAAACCTTTGATATTAGGTATGTAGCATGATCTTATGGTCCTCTACAAATATTGTTCAAATTATGACCCCTGGGCCAAAAGTGGCCCCGCCCAAGGGCTTATTAGTTTTTCATAGGAAAATCTTTAAAAATCTTCTTCTCTGAAACTGTAAGGCTTAAACCTTTGATATTAGGTATGTAGCATGATCTTATGGTCCTCTACAAATATTGTTCAAATTATGACCCCCGGGCCAAAAATGGCCCCGCCCAAGGGCTTATCAGTTTTTCATAGGAAAATCTTTAAAAATCTTCTACTCTCAAACTGTAAGGCCTAGACCTTTGATATTTGGTATGTAGCATGATCTTATGGTCCTCTACAAATATTGTTCAAATTATGACCCCTGGGCCAAAAATGGCCCCGCCCAAGGGCTTATCAGTTTTTCATAGGAAAATCTTTAAAAATCTTTTTCTCTGAAACTGTAAGGCCTAGACCATTGATATTTGGTATGTAGCATGATTTATGGTCCTCTACAAATATTGTTCAAATTATGACCCCCGGGCCAAAAATGGCCCCGCCCAAGGGCTTATCAGTTTTTCATTGGAAAATCTTTAAAGATCTTCTTCTCTGAAGCTGTAAGGCCTAGACCCTTGATATTTAATATGTAGCATGATCTTATGGTCCTCTACAAATGGTGTTCAAATTATGACCCCCGGGCCAAAAATGGCCCCGCCCAAGGGCTTATCAGTTTTTCATAGGAAAATCTTAAAAAATCTTCTTCTCTGAAACTGTTAGGCCTAGACCTTTGATATTTGGTATGTAGCATGAACTTATGGTCCTCTTCAAATATTGTTCAAATTATGACCCCCGGGCCAAAAATGGCCCCGCCCAAGGGCTTATCAGTTTTTCATAGGAAAATCTTTCAAAAAATTCTGAAACTGTAAGGCCTAGACCATTGATATTTGGTATGACTAACATGATCTACTGGTCCTCTATAAATATGTAGCTGTGGCTTGTGGTCCTCTGCCAAGAATGTTTAACTTACGACCCTGACCACAGGGCGAAACTTGGCCCTGCCTCAGGGCTTATCAGTTTTTTCGATGGGAAAAATATGAAATATTACTTTTCTCTGAAATCATAAGGCTTAGACCTTTAATTAATGGCATACTGCTTTGCCTTGTGGTTCTCTACCAGGTTGTCCACATGATTTCTTGTGGTCAAAAAAGGCCCTGTCCCTGGTGTTATCTCAGGTGAGCGCTTCAGGGCCTCATGGCCCTCTTGTTTAATAATACAGATCTGATTCTTCAGTTTTTGACACGGTCAAAAAGTCTCTTGTTAGTATGCCATTATAAAATTTGAGGCATATAATATTATTAAAGTCACCATTTTTTATTAGCTCACCTGAGCTATTGTGACGGCGATGTGTCCGGTGTCCGGCGTCTGTCGTCCGGCGTCCGGCGTCCGCCACATTTTCAAACGACATCTCCTCTGAAACTGCTGACCCGATTTTAACTTAATTTTGTCAGAAGCATCAGTGGCTGGGGGAACAAAACGTTGTTCACATTATGACCCCCAGACCAAAAATGGCCCCGCCCAAGGGCTAATCAGTTTTTCATAGGAAAATCTTTAAAAATCTTCTTCTGAAACTGTAAGGCCTAGACCTTTGATATTTGGTATGTAGCATGATCTTATAGTCCTCTACAAAGATTGTTCACATTATGACCCCCGGGCCAAAAATGGCCCCGCCCAAGGGCTTGTCAGTTTTTCATAGGAAAATCTTTAAAAATCTTCTTCTCTGAAACTGTATGGCCTAGACCGTTGATATTTGGTATGTAGCATGATCTTATTGGTCCTCTACAAAGGTTGTTCAAATTATGACCCCCGGGCCAAAAATGGCCCAGCCAGTAGCCAGTAGGCTAGTTGAAAAATGAATAATATATTATCTAAATGTAGAATCAAAGAAAATCGGCAAAATAATGTGGATTCCCGGACATTCCGGCGTATAGGTAGCTACGCGCCTGGCATTACGGTCAGATATGATGGCCCCTTGATTATTCAAAATATCACATTTTCTGAGAAGTGCTTTTATGTAGGTGTTGCTCACATATAATGCTAAATCTAGTTTTCTTTTGACAGCTCACTGAGAATTTCTGATTATGCACAACAGTTAAGTCTTTGCTCCTTTAATAGGTAATTATCATCTGCAAATATTGTCATCTGCTCCAATCCAAAAAACAAGTTTACTTCATTTCTCTCAAAACATGTAGTTGGAGAGTCAAACAGTGTGGATCCTGATAAGACCAGTTATTTTTTGCATCTCACCTGGGTCCACATTGTTTGCACTGTCATAGATAAGCCTTTCTCAGAATAACTCCTTTATTAGTCCCCTGTCCCTGCCAGTGACACTGGAGGTGACAATAGTGTCTGTCAGTCTGTCCGTCTGTCTGTCTGGATGGATGGTTTCCACACGTTTACTTGTGTTAGGGAAGGCAGATTTCAGTTAAGCTTCATACAATGTTACCTTTTGAAGAGGTCTAGTGTGAGGTTGTGTTTGAGGTCAGAAGGTAAATATGAAGGTCACTGATACCAAAAATAGATATTTATCACAATATTTTGTTTTCAAGACAATAACTTTAGTCAGGGATGCCAGTTATGAATGAAACTTGGTACCAGGTTATAAGGAGGTATAGTGTTGGATATGCTTTGGGGTCAGATGTCAACAATTTATGTCACTGTTACTAAAAAAAGATTTTACAATATTTTGGATTCCAGGTGGTAGATCTAACTTCCGTTAGGGTTGCCAGGTATAAATGAAACTTGATACTTTGTTAGGTTATTAGACTTTCAAGTGTGGGATTGTGTTTGGTGTCAAAAGGTCAACTATGTTGGTCACTGTTACTGGAATATAGTTGTTGTGTTTTGGTTTCTTGATGATATCTAGCTTATGAGGTAATCTAGTGTTGAATCATGTATGAGAGCGAAATGTCAATTATCAAGGTCACTTGCTTAAAAAAGACAATGTTTATCACAATGGTTTGGTTTCCTTATGTTTGGTTCCTGATCATAACTTGTTATGGATGGCAGTGTCCATTGAAACTTCATAGAATGTTACCTTATGAGGAGGCCTAATGATGGATTGTGTTTGGGGTCAAAAGGTGAACAACAAAGGTCTCTGTGTATAGGGTCCCAAGGCCAATTATAAAGGTCACTGTAAAAAAGACTTATATGATAATACATGTAGTTTACTGTGGTGGTGACTTGGCCTAGTGGTTGAGCGTTGAGCTGATAATCCAGGGGTTGGGGAATTGAATCCCAGCTGGACTAGCTGGGAAATTCAGAGACGCTTTTCGGTGCCTCTCGCCCTCACAAGGTTGCCTCTTCTCCACCCAAGGGTTAAAATGGGTACCTGTGAGGTTTACAAGCCAGTACTGAGGTTGCATAATAACGCCGTATGTTAGCAGTGTTCAGTATTGTAGGCGAATGGCTCAATGACCAGGGCAGTAAATGTACAGTCGTCTGAGCTGTCATTCTGACAGAAAGTAGACTATAACTAGGTACTTTACTTTACATTACAGTGTTAAGTTATGAAATACATGTTAAAAAATAACCATTTACATGTTCAATATTCATTTAAAAAATAATGATATCACGAGCATCTATTAGCTGAAATTCTATAATGGTTCATGAACACATTATTTTTTCACATTGGCAGAAACTATAGAATCATATGTATATAACTCCATAAGCAAACAGAACAGACCTTGATCAGACAGCCCCTACAGGAGCCATCTGATCTGGGTCTACTCGGATTGAAAAGGAATAAAAAGGCATTCATATGAGGGAAAAGGTTAATTGATAATATTCTGGTGTCTAGTTGATAACATAAGTAATTTAAGAGATGAGTTTTTTCATGCTGTTTTCAAGTTTTTTTCCGAGTGTTTGGAGTAAATACTTTGACAGAATGACAGCAAGGGACAGCTGTTGTGTGCTTGTAAGCTTGTTATTCCACCAAACCGTATGCTGTGACCAATCTTTAGAATTGTCTTTTTGAGACAATTATAAAGAGTAGTCACAACATATGGTTTGATGGAGATATAACAATTTTTGTAGATATTGGAATAAACATGATTATCTATGACTATTTAAGATAAAATCTGTTGCAGGTTTCTATACACAGAGGACTGCTCTCTTTCGGGGGAGTCTGTGATGGCTTTATTGTATGCAGCTAAGAAATACGAAGCTTCAGCCTTGGTTGGAAGATGTACAGAATTCTTGCGTAATAATATAGATACTGAAAATGTGTGCATTGTGTTACAACAAGCAGTGGCCTTTGATGAACAAGAGCTGATCAAAAGGTGTTTGACGTATATTTCCCTTCATGGAGAAGAAATTTTTAAGTCCAGTGACTGTGTATCTCTTTCCAAAGAAGCATTGAAATTGATATTACAATCAGATAACCTTACAGTTGCAGAGAAAATTATATACGAGATGTGTGTTGAATGGGCAAAACACCAATGCCAGCAGGACGCAGTTAATGAGTCTGATGCCAACATCAGACAAAAATTGGGTAACCTGGTCTATTTGATTAGATTTCCAACTATGTCTGCAGCTGACTTCACAGCAGTGGTATCAATGTCTAGTATACTGACAGACAAAGAAAAAGTGGCAGTTTTTCAAACCTTTATTGATAAAAATTTACACCAGGACATATTCCCGTCATCTCCACGTTTTCCTGTTTTTGAACCAGCAGCTGTTTTTGACAGATTTAAAGAAATCAAAAGCTGTTGGTTTCACAATGGACAGCCAAATGCAATATCTTTCACAACATCCCAAGATGTCAAACTAACATATGTCAGTCTCTTTCTGCCAATCAGAGCTGGTGCTATTAACGGCAAACTTGAAATCGCAGATGATAACCATGTAATCGAGAGTAGATATATTCGTCTCTCCTTTGATCAGGATAAAAAATTCAAGCTAGTCAGCCTGACTGTTCCAGTAGAACTGATAGCAAACACAAGGTATCACATCATACAGACTTGTGATGGAACCCAGACTTACTTTGGCTGTTCTGGAGTGAAGGACGTGATCAATGGAGACGTAAAAGTGACATTTTCAATATCTTCAAAGAACTTGTGTGGGACTAATGATGAAACACAAGGGCAAATCCATGGACTACAGTTTGAATAACTAGTGGATCAGAAAAATTAGAATTGCACCATAGAAATAACTTATTCCACATTTTAACTCTTTTTTGTCACAAACTGTCATCTGCTACACTTTTCATTGCTGAATCTTCATCTAATTTATTTGAAAGAAACCTCATCACAGCATCAAACAGTTTGAATCCTGATGAGGTGACAAATTACCCGGTATCTTATCTAGATCCAAACTGTATGTGTAGGTGATCACAGATTCTCCGTTGGCAGCGGAAGGGTTAGTTATTTACTCATTCCAATGATCCCCTCGGTGTTACTCTCATACCTAGAAGAGACTACTTCCAGTATCATGCAAGGTTGTACATAGGATGTATATTAGTCAGTCAGATCGCTTTCTGTCAGTCCAACCCTGTCTTGCTGAAACTCATTAGAATTGTCTCTCGGAGGTGATTCTAATGAGTTGTAGCAAGATAGTGTTTGGCAGAGAAAAATAATTTGATTGGAATTTCTAAATATGCATTTTGTCTGCACCTTTGTCATGTATATTGTGTATATGCTAGATTATACCGGGAACATCACCTTGATGTCACTTTACACTGTATATGGTATGCTTACACCTGGACCAATTCAAGTCACTCATTCACAATACAGCCGGAATGTTATACCTACACTGCAAACAACCAGAAAATATCTTTAACTGTATATTTAATACCTACATGTGTAACACCCATACCAGAAACAGACCTATGCTCCTTGTTTATATTCATATACAAATTTTCCATTTACCTGCCATGAAACAATTTGTACTGTTCCATGCGACATTATCTCGTGCGGGCAACATTAAGTATAGGTCAGTGACCGCTTATTAAATTTTGTGCGTAATGTCATCCGACTGATATCATTTGACACTTGCAATTTGATCAGCAAACGTCATTCGGACAGTGTTTTTGTTTAATTATTTGAGAATGTCGCGTTTTGCGACTATTTCGGTGGAAGATCTGTCAAGATTAGACAGTAAAAAGGAGTCACGCTGGTACCAGGCTTGTAATGAATAGAAGTGTGAAGCTGTTCCGTGAATTTTAAGCACCGAGTATAACTTTTGTTTCAAACTTGTTATTGTTGTCATTGAATAAATCTTTTTGCAGATGCTATTTATTGTAATGTATGGTATAATGAAATAAATATCACATCCAATGGAGGGCGACATCATGTATTGTCTCGGCTAACGCTTCTGTGGATATTACCAGCCTCGGGTTGACAATACCTGCTGCCACCATCCATAAGATGGGATATTTATATAGTTATACCTATCTGTATAAAACTCATACCAGAAATAGACCACATCCCCCTACAGTAAACATTGTATATTGTAATACCTAACTGTGTAACACTCATACCAGAAACAGACCACATCTCCCTACAGTAAACATTGTGTATTGTAATACCTAACTCTGTAACACTCATACCAGAAACAGACCACAGCCCCCTACAGTAAACATTGTATATTGTAATACCTAACTCTGTAACACTCACACCAGAAACAAACCACAGCCCCCCACAGTAAACATTGTGTATTGTAATACCTAACTCTGTAACACTCACACCAGAAACAAACCACATCCCCCTACAGTACACATTGTGTATTGTAATACCTAACTCTGTAACACTCACACCAGAAACAAACCACAGCCCCCTACAGTAAACATTGTGTATTGTAATACCTAACTGTGTAACACTCATACCAGAATTATACCATAGCCTCCTACAGTAAACATTGTGTATTGTAATACCTAACTGTGTAACACTCATACCAGAAACAGACCAAAGCCCCCTACAGTAAACATTGTGTATTGTAATACCTAACTGTGTAACACTCATACCAGAATTATACCATAACCTCCTACAGTAAACATTGTGTATTGTAATACCTAACTGTGTAACACTCATACCAGAAACAGACCAAAGCCCCCTACAGTAAACATTGTATATGTAAAACCTAACTATGTAACACTCATACCAGAAACAGACCACAGCCCCCTGCAGTAAACATTGTATATTGTAATACCTAACTTTGTAACACTCATACAATGTACCAGAAATAGATCAAAGACTCTTACAGTAAACATTTTTTATCTGGTTGCTTCCCATGTATGGCTGGTGAAAAGTAATCACACATCCATCACATTTCAATATGTAACATAACCTTGTTGATCTAGGAGTACTATCATGGTCCTCTTGTTTTATAACTTATTTGATGCCATACAAGGGAGACTGATACAACAATGGTGTACCAATTATTGGTCTGTGTTAGTATTTATCAATGTAACTGCTTTTGATGCCCATTCTAATTTTCTTTTTATGCCCCCAAAGCTAGGCTTTGGCGGCATATAGCACCGTGCGTGGGTGTGCGTGTGGGTGGGTGCGTGTATAGTTCACTGTGACCTTGACCTTTGACCGATTTTACAAAAAGCTTGTCTGGAGCATATCTCCTATACCTTACCAGCTACGGATTCCAAATTTGGTGTGTGAGATCATCTTGAGATGGCGGAGTGTCGGATACCATTTTCAGGTCACTGTGACCTTGACCTTGACCTCGATTTTACAAAAAGCTTGTCTGGAGCATATCTCCTTACCAGCTACGGATTCCAAATCCAAATTTGGTGTGTGAGTTTATCTTGGGATGGAGGAGTGTCGCGTACCATTTTCATGTCACTGTGACCTTGACTTTGACCTTTGACCTTGATTTTACAAAAAGCATGTCCGGAGCATATATCCTATACCTTACCAGCTACGGATTCCAAATTATGTCTCCCACCTTTAGGGGAGGGAGACATATTGATTTGGTTTGTGAGATCATCTTGAGATGGCGGAGTGTCGCTTACCATTTTCAGGTCACTGTGACCTTGACCTTGACCTTTGACCTCGATTTTACAAAAAGCTTGTCCGGAGCATATCTCCTTACCAGCTACGGATTCCAAATCCGAATTTGGTGTGTGAGTTTATCTTGGGATGGAGGAGTGTTGCGTACCATTTTCATGTCACTGTGACCTTGACTTTGACCTTGATTTTACAAAAAGCTTGTCCAGAGCAAATCTCCTATACCTTACCAGCTACCGATTCCAAATTTGGTGTACTAGTTCATCTTGGGATGGCGGAGTGTCGCGTACCATTTTCAGGTCACTGTTACCTTGACCTTGACCTTTTACCTCGATTTTACAAAAAGCTTATACCTTACCAGTTACAAAAAGCTTTGCTGGAGCATATCTCCTATACCTTACCAGCTACGGATTCCAAATTTGGTGTGTGAGATCATCTTGAGATGACGGAGTGTCGCGTACCATTTTCAGGTCACTGTGCCCTTGACCTTGACCTTTGACCTCGATTTTACAAAAGCTTGTCCGGATCATATCTCCTTACCAGCTACGGATTCCAAATTTGGTGTGTGAGTTTATCTTGGGATGGAGGAGTGTCGCGTACCATTTTCATGTCACTGTGACCTTGACCTTGACCTTTGACCTCGATTTTACAAAAAGGTTGTCCAGAGAATATCTCCTATACCTTACCAGCTACGGATTCCAAATTTGGTGTGTGAGTTTGTCTTGGGATGGCAGAGTGTCGCGTACCATTTTTAGGTCACTGTGACCTTGATCTTGACCTATGACCTCGATTTTACAAAAAAATGTCCGGAGCATATCTCCTATACCTTACCAGCTAAAGATTTCAAATTTGGTTTGTGAGTTCATCTTGGGATGGCGGAGAGTCATGTACCATTTTCAGATCACTGACCTTGACCTTTGACCTCAATTTTACAGTCTGGAGCATATCTCCTATACCTTACCAGATACAAAAAGCTTGTCCAGAGCATATCTCCTATACCTTACCAACTATGGATTCCAAATTTGGTGTGTGAGTTCATCTTGGGATGGCGGAGTGTCGCGTACCATTTTCAGGTCATTGTGCCCTTGACCTTTGACCTTGATATTACTAAAAGCTTGTCCGGAGCATATCTCCTATACCTTATCAGTTACGGATTCCAAATTTGTAATTTGTCTAAGTATTGGACAGGTATGCTTAGGCAAACAGTGTAGACCCAAATCAAACTACATGGATCAGACATTATAAAGAGCTCTAAATACTATTCGTACATGGGTAGGCCATGCTGTTCAAATACTTGCAGTGTCAGAACTTGTATTGTTTTTCCGCCAAAATGCATTTCGGTGTCAAACACTTTGGGGGCGTTTGTCACCCGTGATGACTCTCTTGTTAAATAATATGAATTCAATATAATTTATGTGATATTGCCTTCACTTTGCGATAGTATTCATATTATATTTTAAAGCCTCTCTATGTCATTCTACCTGTGTTAAAGACATCAATGGAAATAAGAACATGCTCTTTCTTGTGTTATCCTTGGTACAGAATGCATGCCATGGTTTTACTGTGCATCATTGACTTATTATTATCTCTACCTATTATGATGTAATACATGTTTGTGAACCATATCATGTTTTCTGTAAGCCGGAATAAATCTATCTATGTATCTAACAATTTCCATCTGCAATTAATGTCATCTGCTTTAAGTTTCAGATTGTATTTTCTTCCAATGTCATTTCAAAAACACAAGTGTTGTTTCAAACAGTATGGATTCTAATACTCGGCATCTCATCTGGATTCAAATTGTTTTCAAAAGTAATTACAGATTCGCTCATTGCAGCAGGTTTTGTGAGTCGCTTTCTGACGACAACGGTTGTGAAATAAAGACAGTACAGTAGTGTTGCTTTCCTCACAATATAGAAGGTCATTCGCAATCGCAATGTATTCTTTTTTGTCTCTACACAAGATAACCATTATTATGTCCCCTACCCTCCCCCACACCCCCAAAAGTAGAGGGACATATTGTGTTTACTCTGTCTTCCTCTTCCATGAACTTGTCAGACACATTTCTCTAAGTAATGGTCCGATCCTACTGAAACTTCACATGAACCTTGCTGGTTATTCAACTTTTGTTGAAGCAATTACTTGGACACAATGTCATCTATACTACCCTCGTACACCATTTGTGTTTAGAAAATGTGTCTACTTACTGTCATTGACCAAAAGTATAGACCCATATCAGAGGGCTTCCAGGGGAACCTGCTGATCATAGCCTGCACTGTTTCACTCAAAATTGTGTAGCAATTCTTTTAGCTCATCTGAGCCAAATGCTCAGGATGAGCTATTGTGACTACGATCCATCCGGCGTCCGGCCACATTTTCAAACGACATCTCTGAGACCGCTGACCCGATTGTAACCAAATTTTGTAAGAAGCATCAGCGGCTAGGGGGAACGAAATACTGTTCATATAATGACCCCCGGACCAAAAATGGCCCCGCCCAAGGGAATATCAGTTTTCATAGGAAAATCTTTAAAAATCGTCTTCTCTGAAACTGTAAGGCCTAGACCTTTGATATTTGGTATGTAGCATTGTGTAATGGATTGTTCAAATTATGACCCCCGGACCAAAATATGGCCCGCCCAAGGGCTTATCAGTTTTTAATAGGGAAATCTTTAAAAATCTTCTCTGAAACTGTAAGGCCTAGACCTTTGATATTTGGTATGTAACATGATCTAATGTTCCTCTACAAATAATGTTCAAATTATGATCCCCGGACCTAAAATGCCTCCGCCCAAGGGCTTATCAGTTTTTCATAGGAAAATCTTTAAAAAATCTTCTCTGAAACTGTAAGGCCTAGACCATTGATATTTGGTATGTAACATGATCTAATAGTCCTCTACAAATAATGTTCAAATTATGACCCGGACCAAAAATGGCCCCGTCCCGGGGCTTACCATTTTTCTTCATAGAAAAATCTTTAAAAATACTCTTCTCTGAAACTAAGATACCCAGACCTGCGATATTTGGTATATATCATTATTTGATAGTCCTCTACCAAGATTATTCAAATTATGACCCCAGGTCAAAATGGCCCCACCCCTTTCAGTTTTCATAGACTTATACATGTATATAGGAAAACCTTTAAAGATCTTTTCTGAAACCATAAGGCCAATACATGTACCTTTAATATTTGACATGCAGCTTAACCATATAGTCCTTTACCAAGATTGTACAAATTATGACCCTTTGGTAAATAATGGCCCCGCCCTGGCACCATATAGTCCTTTACCAAGATCGTACAAATTATGACCCTTTGGTAAATAATGGCCCCACCCTGGGGCATATTATTTTTTTAGCTCACCTGGCACAAAGTGCCAAGGTGAGCTATTGGGATGGTCCGGCATTCAGCGTCGTGCGTATATGCGGGCGTCAACAATTTACTTAAACATCTTCTTCTCTGGAACCACAAAGCGTAGAGCTTTGATATTTGGTATGTAGCATGATGTAATGGTCCTCTACAAAGATTGTTCAAATTATGTCCCCCAGGCCAAAAATGGCCCCGCCCGGGGGCTTATCAGTTTTTCATAGGAAAATCTTTAAAAATCTTCTTCTCTGAAACTGTAAGGCCTAGACCTTTGATATTTGGTATGTAGCATGATCTAATGATCCTCTACTAAGATTTTTCAAATCATGACCCCTGGGCCAAAAATGGCCCTGCCCCGGGGCTTATCAGTTTTTCATAGGAAAATCTTTAAAAATCTTCTTCTCTGAAACTGTAAGGCATAGACTTTTGATATTTGATATGTAGCATGATCTAATGCTCCTCTACTAAGATTGTACAAATTATGACCCCTGGTCCCAAAATGGCCCTGCCCTGGGGCTTATCAGTTTTTCATAGGAAAATCTTTAAAAATCTTTTTCTCTGAAACTGTAAGGCATAGACCTTTGATATTTGGTATGTAGCATGATCTAATGGTCCTCTACTAAGATTGTTCAAATTATGACCCCCGGGCCAAAAATGGCCCCGCCCCGGGGCTTATCAGTTTTTCATAAGAAAATCTTTAAAAAATCTTCTTCTCTGAAACTGTAAGGCATAGACCTTTGGTATTTGGTATGTAGCATGATCTAATGGTCCTCTACTAAGATTGTTCAAATTATGACCCCCAGGACAAAAATGACCCCGTCCTGGGGCTTATCAGGTTTTCATAGGAAAATCTTTAAAAAACTTCTTCTCTAAAATTATAAGGTATAGACCTTTGATATTTGGTATGTAGCATTATCTAATAGTCCTCTACCAAGATTAATCAAATTATGACCCCCGGACCAAAAATGGCCCCGCCCTGGGGCTTATCAGTTTTTCATAGGAAAATCTTCTCGTCCAAAACTGTAAGGTCTAGACCCTTGATATTTGGTATGTAGCATCATCTAATGGTTTTCTACCAAGATTGTTCAAATTATTACCCCTGGGCCAAAAATGATCCCGCCCTAGGACTTATCAGTTTTTCATATGAAAATCTTTAAGAATCTTCTTCTCCAGAATTGTAAGGCTGAGACCTTTGATATTTGGTATGTAGCATCATCTAATGGTTTTCTACTAAGATTGTTCAAATTATGACCCCCAGGACAAAAATGGCCCCGCCCCGGGGCATATAAGTTTTTCATAGGAAAGTCTTAAAAAATCTTCTTAAAAATCTTTAAAAGTCTTCTCAGAAATTGTAAGGCATAGACCTTTGATATTTGGTATGTTGCATCATCTGATAGTCCTCTACTAAGATTGTTCAAAATATGACCCCCGGATAAAAAATGGCCCCGCCCTGGGGCTTATCAGTTTTTCATAGGAAAATCTTTAAAAGATCTTCTCCAAATCTGTAAGGTCTAGACCCTTGATATTTGGTATGTAGCATCATCTAATCGTTTTCTACCAAGATTTTTCAAATTATGACCCCAGGCCAAAAATGGCCCCGCCCTAGGGCTTATCAGTTTTTCATATGAAAATGGTTAAGAATCTCCTTCTCCAAAACTGTAAGGCCGAGACCTTTAATATTTGGTATGTAGCGTTATCTAATAGTTTTCTACCATGTTTGTTCAAATTATGACCCCTGGGTTGAAAATGGCCCTGCCCCGGGGCATATCAGTTTTTCATATGAAAGTCTTTGAAAATCTTCTTCTCTTAAAACTGTAAGGCCTAGACCAATCTGTCATTGAAATCATAAATCTGTTAGAAACAGGTGAGCGATTAAGGGCCATCATGGCCCTCTTGTCATAGACTTACTTAAGAAAAACCTTAAAAAGTCTTAGTCCCTGAAAACATAAGTTGTTTTATTGGATAAAGTGCAGCGCAGACAATTGTTACTAAAATCTAGGAATATAGCAAAGCTGCAAGACAATGAACTAAAAGAAATAATAGTGACATGGGATCTAACTCGAGCAAAGAACCCAACAAAAGGCTCGCAAAGGAGCGAGAGTAGAGGAAACCGAGGATGGTGAGGATTCCTCGCACTCCTTTCAGGAGAACTGGTGTAAATAAAGCCAATTTTAGTAATGTAAATACACACTTAGAGAAGAAGTGAACAATTCTTTTTTAAAAGTAATATATGCAAACTTGGATAGCGGAATCCTCAACAAAACGGGAGAACTTTGTACATGTATATTAATAAGTGAAAAGGACCCTGATATAATGGTATTAAACGAGATACTGTCAAAGAAAAACAGAGACAAGAAACGTGTTAATCAGCAAGTGTTATCTATTAAAGGGTATGATTACACTACCATATCCTTATTGGAAGGTAGAGGGGTTATTATATAAACAATTATAAGGAAGCTTTATACGTACAAAGCGTCGACATATTGAACAATATAAACTTTGCAGAATCTATCTGGATCCGTGTTAATATATCTAGATCTGATAACCTACTGATAGGGAATATTTATCAAAGCCCAGCCTCTTCAGAGATTAATAATTTTGAATTGAACACTTTATTTTGAAAGTCTGTGGAGTTGAAATTCTGGCGACAACGGTTGTGAAATAGAGACAGAACAGTAGTGTTGCTTTCCTCACAATATAGAAGGTCATTCGCAATCGCAATGTATATTATGTTTTGTCTCTACACAAGCTAATCAGTATGTCCCCTAGTCCCCTACCCCCTCCCCACCCCCCCCCCCCCCCCAAAAAAAAAGGTTAGGGGACATAAATGCGTTTACCCTGTCTTCCTCTGCCATGAATTTGACCGAAACATTTCTCTAAGTAATGGTCCGATCCTTCTGAAACAGTAATAATAGAGACTCTCTACCAAGGTTGGACAAATGATGACTTTTTGGTGAAAAATGGCCCCATCCCGGGGGTTATCTCAGGTGAGCACTTCATGGCCTCACAGCTCTCTTGTTTTAGTTTTATACTAAATGGATTCTATCGTTAAACACTGACAGATTATTTCACTGTGGACGTTCAAATGGTTAAGGTGTCATATTGGTGACGTGTTCATTTAACTGGATGCGAAATCGATGTCGCATGTTGGTAACATAAGTTTGCTTGACTGGATGCTATTGTGATGCCATTATTGGTGACATTATATTGGTGACATAAGTTTACTTCACTGGATGCTGATGTGATGTCACATCATATTGATGGCATATGTTCACTTGACTGTATACTTATGAGATGTCATGTCATATTGGGACATGATCACTTGACTGGATGCTGATCAGATGTCATGTCATATTGGGACATGATCACTTGACTGGATGCTGATGTGATGTGATGTCATATTGGTAACATGTTTACTTGACGGGATGTTATGATGTCATGTCGTATTTGTGACATGTGTTTAATTGATGGAAAGTATTGTGATGTCGCATCATATTCATAACATATGTTCACTTGATAGGAGGATGTTATTGCAATGTGACGTCGTATTGGTGACATATGTTTACTTGACTGGATGCTCTTGTGATTTCAGCTTTTAACCCGCTCACCACCACAGTCGCATAAATGCACCACGACAAATAGTGCAGTCCCAGATCAGACGCCGCCTTTTCAAGGACAGGGACTTCACTATGTGTCTCAATCTCTTTCTATATGTGCTTAATTCCTTTGAAATTTGCAATTTATTTTTTTTATCTCATTTCCTTATTTTACTGAATGATTTAACAAACTTGGATTGCAGACGACATTTAGAAAATTGGCGCCGAAAGGGTTAATGTCCAGTAATGTCTGTCCAATCCAAAAACTTCAATAAGTATCAATGTCGGTCTTTAAGACTGTTGGCAGCTAAATGCAGAGTAAACATCATGCAGAAGGAACTTCCGAAGGAACCTTCTGCTTAACTTTCACCCTGCATTAAGCAGCCGTATGGCTATCGATTTTTATTTTCTGAAGTTCGGTTCTGTTGAGGCTTATTGTATTTGTATACTTGTTATACATATGTTACCAACGTTTTCGCTCTGTGACAACGTTTATGATTTCATTGGTTCCAAATATTGGGGAGGGGTAAATTCATTATTATTGGTCCTTCCGTCCCACTATTTCACATTTACTCAATAACACCAGAGTTATACTGTTATAGCCCTAGATAATCCACAGTATGAGTATGAGACTATGAGCACACTCGTGGAAGATCAGCAATACCATTTAACTCTTTCCCTGTTTCATATTTATTCAAATTTCTTCACCTCGTTAATATTCATGAACAGAATCAATAAAATTATACATGAAACAAGTTTTTTTCACTGTTGTGGAAACTGCATGATCAGATCTATAAAATTCCATAAACAAACAGAGCAGACCCAGATCACACGCCTCCTATACGAACCATCTGACTTGGTTCTACTCTGTTTGCAAATGCGTGAAAACACGTTTATATGAAGTAAAAATAAAGATAATAGAATGACAAAATGAGAATCATATAAAACAAATTTCAGGTGAGAATTAACAAATTCCAGATGAGAATCAAATAAACTCGTTTCATTTTGACAAATGCGTTCCTTAAAAGAAACAGATCTAGATAAAGGGACTTTTTACCGTGTATGGCTTTCGATGACAGAATTTAGAGTGCCCAATACCATTTATTTGATAGAGACATATTTTGACGCCTTTGCAAACAGAACAGACCCTGATCTTCAGAATACTCGGGTCTGTTCTGTTTCCTTATAGAATTATATACCCATGGTCAATAGTGACATACCATGGTAGAATTCAGCTAATAAATATTCATGAAACCATTATTTTCACACATGGATATTAACCAAGTAAAGGTTAAATGTGATATTCACAATTTAGTATTGTTTATCACAAGGAACTATATTGTATACAAATGGGCACATGAACAGTATAGACCTTTATCAGTTGTCATATTTTCAATACAATCCTTTATCAAGATCTGCACTGTTTGCAGTCTGACTGTACGAAACTGATCTGTAAAACGTGCATGAGAAATGGTGTTCCCAGAATAGACGAATAATTTAATTGAAATCCTTAGTCAAAACGTCTACTCCACATTTCAGTCTACTTACAACATATGCAAGGCCGGTGCGCCATGCTAAATGAGAAATGCGAACTATCCGTGCTTTAGGAAAAGCCTAGAATATAATTAAAACCCAACCTTTAAAATGGAAACAAAAGTTTGTCTCCAAGTATATATTTTTATCCCATTTATGTAGATAAAAGCACTGTCTCGTGTGAAACGTGATATTTTGGTGATTTTCAATCATTTGGCATTAAGCAAATTGCATTTAGTAAATCGCATTTAGCATTTTACATTTCGCATTTTGCATGACGAGAGGTTCACAGAGATTACGATATCAGTTTTATGTTATTTCGACGCACGAAGAAGAAAAATATAGTACTGTGTGCATATTGGGAAAAAAGTTAAAGATTTCGCCTTCCAAATTGACGTATCCTGTTCAACCATTCAGTACAAGTACAATGTGATAAGCAATTAGTATTAAGAATTCCCTAAATAGCAATTGGCATTTGTCATCTAGCACTTGTCATTAAACATTTCGTATTTCGCAAATCGCATTTAACATTCCGCATTTAGCATGGCGCACCGGCCTTCCATAATAATAACAACTAGAGTGCCACGATGATCTTATATCGCTCATCTGCTAATTGTAACAATATATAGATAAAGACGAGCTAGCCATGGCCATAGCCGGAATATGACGCTTAGTCGGCTATAGCAGTTTTAAATATAATACAGGTTCATGTAATTACCCAAAATGCGCTGAACCTTCATTCAAAATCTTTGTACAATTGACTTATCGGTTTGGATGGAGCCGTTTGTTAAAGCAAAATGCTAACGACGACGGACACGTCTTTGTCAACTGACCTTGGCACAGAACTCCAGGTAATCTAAAACACTTCCAGAATAGTCTCTGTCCAGGGCCTACATTGTTGAACATTCATCAGGATCTACATGTAATTTGTTTGTACTAAACACTGATAAACAATACATGTATAGATTCTTATGATAGTCACACTGGCTGATATAAATATGCCCTGTGCCCAAAACCAGGGTGATGCATTCACCCGAGGTTATCAAACGGTATACTGAAGTCTGGTGTCCATTCTCAGCTATGTGATTGGTCAGAATTTGAATGAAACTCCATAGAGACACGTTCTTATGCCTTTGAAGAATATACACATATCAAATGGTTCTTGGAGTCGTCTGGTTAGGCTGGTAAGGGTCTAAATAATTGGCCGATATCCCTGTTACCATCTCGTGTTACCCTGTCAGTCTTTACTATACTAAGGCAAGCAAATATTGACACATATTTTATTGTCCAAATTGATGTGTGTCCATCATTCGATGTATTAATTTAAGTAATATATGATCATAGTGTCAAAGAGTTTGAATCCAAAGTAAACACTTTATTCCAAACGGTATTTCAAATGTTCTTGCAAGTACCCCGTATACAATGTACATGTAGTTACAACACGTGGTAGCCCTTAACGAATGAATATTCATGTAAGAATTAACCCACCCTTTCCCACTGATGCCCATTTGTGCCTAGAGTTGTAAAAATCATGTTTTGAAACCATTGTGATAAAATGTTGTTGCAATACGTGGTAACCCTTAACGAGTGAATATTCATGTATAAATACCGTATAAATATTAATTAAAATTTTGTAAATGGCATATGAATATGACTGTTTTGGCTAGGGTAAAACAAGATACAGTAAAACCCATTTAAACCGGAATTCTAGTAGAGAAGAATTAAAAATACTTTATGACAAGTGGCTACTTAATGCAGAGAGAAAGTTGTGCAGAAAGCTCCTCTCCACTAGGAGCTTTCTACACGACTTTAACTCTGCATTAAGCAGTCGCCTGTCTTTAATACCGATATTTATACTAAATTGAACGTCTGGTTTAGGTTAGGGAGGGGTGGGGTGCTATACTGTATATATTATTTCTTATGCCAGCAGAGCAGACTCACAGGCGTTGGGCTCATGAAATATGTCTAAAATAAGTTAAAATGTCCCTAAATTGACGTTTTGTAACATTTGGGGCCGAAAAAATACGAAATTTCAGCTTTGTCTCAAAACGCCCCAAGCTTTATTTTTTGGCCCCCAAATGTTAGAAAACGTCAATTTATGGACATTTTAACTTATTTTAGACATATTTCATGAGCCCAACGCCTGTGAGCAGACTAAGGCGGCTCTTACAGGTGCGGTCTGATATGGGTATACATGTAGTTTGTTTTAGTGTGCTGACATCAGCCTCGTTCAATATTGAAACAACGCATTTCCATGAATGTATTTTATCTACTTTCGCTTTCGGAAAAGAGAAGCGGGTAGTTTCCAATTAGTTGAAATAGAACTGTCTAGCCCTTGTATCTAGTCGGACTGTGCATTGTTATAAAATACAATAAAGATTAAACAAACAGCTGTAGATAGTACGTTAGAGGATTAAAAGGAAAGAAAGAATCAGGTATATACGTACATACTTTAGACATATTTCATTACAGTAATTTTACCTCACTAATAAATAACTACAGCAATACCTCGATTGTTTGAACACTCACATTATCATATGTATCATTATCGATCTTTGATCAGGGGTTTAATGTCATGCAGAAAGCTGTCTGCATAAGCAGGTGGGGTTTAATGCAGATTGAACGTCTTACTGATAACTCTCAGGTGATATTTCTATTTGACTTTCAACCTGCATTACGTCCTTGAAGACTTCGATACCAATATTTATACTGAATTGAGTGTTCGGATTGTTTAGGTTTATTGTACTTTTGATAATGTGTATTGATTCAAATACAATGTGGTTCGATAAAATATGCTGAACATGCATTAAATTATCCATGACATTGACCAAACATAATGACTCATTCATACTTATTTGGCAGATGACGTTAATTTTTCGAACGATATATAATAGTTTATTCGGAACAACCAATGTCTAGAAAGTGCTTCTTCATTGTATGGTCTGGTTCCAGTTCTCATAGTGTGTTTTCCCAATTATAATGACGAATGAGTTGTGTGTAGGTTAACTCATTTCCTCTTATTGACACCTTTTGACGCCTCTATAAAAGTCACATTTTGAAACCATTGTGATAAATAGAGGAAATGCTTTATGTGTCACAATGGTTTGAAAAATACACACTTCTAAACTTTTCCTTTTTTGTGTACACATTTTCGGTAGTTTTATTCAGAGGTTGGGTCTAAAATAATCTATGAGGTAATGGGTTGATACGTTATCTCATATAAACGTGTTTTCTCGCTTTTGCAAACAGAGTAGACCGTATCAGATGGCTCCTATAGGAGCGGTCTGATTAGGGTCTGCTCTGTTTGCTAATGGAATTAGAAATATCTATGTCTTTACTTTCTAAAATACATGTAGCTACAATGTTCCACCTTCCCTATTTTATTATGTCTCCCCCATTTATGGGGAGATATATTGTTTTTGCCAGAGTTGTCTGTCTGTCCGTCCGTCCGTCTGTCTGTCTGTCTGTCCGTCACAAACTTGTGTCGCGCGTATCTCTGAAACCAGTAGGGCTAGAGTCACCAAACTTCACATGAATGTTCACCAGCATGAGTTGTTGTGCACCTGGGGTTTTTGAATTGTCTTCCCCTGATAAATTTGGAGTTATTGCCCCTGGTGACTTAAAATTAGAAAAACTTTGTGTCGCGCGTATCTCTGAAACCGCTAGTACTAGAGTCACCAAACTTCACAGGAATGTTCACCAGCATGAGTTGTTGTGCACCTATGGTTTTTGAATTGTCTCCCCCTGATAATTCTTGAGTTATTGCCCCTGATATGAATACTTAAATTTATACAAACTTTGTGTCGCGCGTATCTCTGAAACCAGTAGGGCTAGAGTCACCAAACTTCACAGGAATGTTCACAAGCATGAGTTGTTTTGCTCTTGGTTTTTTTAATTGTCTCCCCCTGTTAACTTTGGAGTTACTGCCCCTGATGACTTAAAATTAGACAAACTTTACTTAGTGTCGTGCATATCTCTGAAACCACTAGGGCTAGAGTCACCAAACTTCACAGGAATGTTGACCAGCATAAGTTGTTGTGCACCTGGGATTTTTGAATTATCTCCCCTTGATAACTTTGGAGTTATTGCCCCTGATATGATTACTTAAAATTAGAGAAACTTTGTGTCATGCTTATCTTTAAAACCACTAGGGCTAGAGTCACCAAACTTCACAGGAATGTTCACCAGCATGAGTTGTTGTGCACCTGTGTTTTTTTAATTGTCTCCCCCTGATAATTCTTGAGTTACTTCCCCTGATATGTTAACTTAAAATTAGAGAAACTTTGTGCTGCACGTATCTCTGAAACCAGTAGGGCTAGAGTCACCAAACTTCACAGGAATGTTCACCAGCATGAGCTGTTGTGCATCTGGGGGGTTTAATTGTCTCCCCCTGATAACTTTGGAGTTACTGCCCATTGTGACTTAGAATAAGAGAAACTTTACTTTGTGTCACATGTATCTCTGAAACCACTAGTACTAGAGTCACCAAACTTCACAAGAATGTTGACTAGCATGTGTTGTTGTGTACCTGGGGCTTTTGAATTATCTCCCCCTGACAATGTTGGAGTTATTGCCCCTGATGACATAAAAATTAGACCCTGATAAGTTTGGAGTTACAGACATTACACTTGCGTATTGGAAAGAGGATGGGAGGGGGAGACATCTGTTTTTGTGACAAAAACAAACCTCTAGTTGTAACTATTTTGCCCATGAGTATTCAGTAGGTTTTGAACGTTTGGGGAAAAAATCCTACACAGAACAGGGAAATGGTTAATATCATAAGTACATTTGGAGATGTACAGTAAAACCTCTCTAATTGGATTATCAAAGTGGAGGCTTAAATCAGGTGGTAGCTTAATGCAGGACGCAATACTATCGCCTTGCATTAAGCAAACGCATCCTTTTAAAGACAACTACAGTAGAACCCCTCTATTGCGACCACTTAATGAACAAACATGGGTGTCTTTTTAAGCAGGTGGTTGCTTAATGTAGGACAAATGTAATGCAGAAAGCTACTCTAGGAGTTTTCTGCATTACTTTTGCCCTGTATAAAGTTACAACCTGCATCTAGCACCCGGAATTATACCTCTTTTAGATGGTCGCATTAGCAGAGTTTTACTGTATGTTTATTTATGAAGTGATCGCATAAGAGGGGTTTACGGTAACTATATACATTTGGAAAAATCATACTGGGCCCAGCTGAAACACAAATCTATAAAAATCAATACAGTCAAAATGCAACAAATTAAAACATAGATTCCCCAACATCTTGCCAAGCTGTTTGCATTAAAAACTCTAAATCTTGGTTTTTGACACTTATATATAGTACATCGGACAGATTGTTCAAAATCTCTAATGTCCCAGTAACCTGAAATTGTATCAAAATAATGCTGAAAAAACCCTTAGAATCCTCTAAGGCCCTATACTCTTAACATATTTTAGGAGTATAAGGGCCTGATAGAATCAGACTATTCAGTATTTTTATACAAATATAGGCTCCTGTGCTTAGGTATATGCATGTTTTCAGTCCAGCAGGTTCCTATTTGATTTAGACGTACGTATATACAGTGGTTCAAGTTAGCATAGATATCGGTCTTGGAGACAGGTGGATAATTAATGCAGGGTGAACGTCATACAGAACGCTCATAAAGCTGCTTTCTGTATGACATTCACCCTGCATTAAGCTGTCACCTGCCTTCAACTATCTAATTCTCTACTAGAGTTCCGGTTTAGAGGGGGGGGGGGGGGGGTCCTGTACGTCACCCACCAACTCCGTTCGATACAACTGTCTGAGACTTATATTAGACATGACTTGTATTGGCACATATTTATGTACGTGCATATTTGTGTAAGGTCCAACTCGTTATCTGATACTAGTATATCTACGTTGCACACTCGATATCCTAGCCCTTACACTGCTAAGAACAAATATTCCTATGTCTGCATAAACATGGATCTGGTGCAATGTTAACTACTTTATATTCGATCAAACTTTTTATCGAATGTCAGACAGCTGGAATCCTGATGAAATTCCGAGTTTCCGTGCATCTCATCTGGGTCCAAGCTGTTTACAATTTCGAGTTAGGTCATGACAAGCGGGCTAAACCACTGCTAATTCATGATAACATAATTACAGTAAACCTATCCCTAATATTTAAACGCTTTCCGCACCTTTGCAAACAGAATAGATCCAAATCAGACGCCCCCTGTAGGAGCTGTCTGATCACGGTCTGCTCTGTCTGCTACTGGCATTATAATAGATCAGACTAAAATTTCTACCAAAACAGAAACATGTATGTGTACATATGTCGTTGTGGAAATTCAGCTAAAACTATTTATGTTGCCAATATTTCGCGTGCGTGCGTGCGCGCGTGTGTTACTGTGTGTGGCTATTCCTTTAGGCCTATTCTAAATTCAAAAGAAATATCCCATAAACCCCAATTGTTGGAACATCCGTTTGTTTGTGTGTCTGGGTGTGTGTCTGTGTGTTTGTGTGTTCGTGCCTGTGTGTGGGTATCCGTGTGTCCATGTACAGCTTGTCCTGAGCATAGGCCTATCATTTGAAACAGCCACATACATATTTGTAATTGAATAGCGAGATGACGGTTGATATCGGACACTGATGTGAATGTGTTCTGTGCGTTATTGGAATATGAGGATTCTCAGAATTGTCTTGCGCACTTTAGGAATTGCAGTTATGACGGAAATATTTTAAATTCTTAAAACGCACAGGGCGTGTGCGTTTTGGACTATTAGGCAAAATCGGATTTTTTAGTTACATGTACTTACAGATATCGACCATAGTCCTATTTTTATCACATATATATATTTAAATTGCAAATCCTTAACGACTTGCTTTAATTTATGCTGAAAACTTCACAGAACAATTATGTTTTGTTTATATACTATGATATCATGTTTAATTCAAATCAACATCGACTTCATTTAATTTATACTGAGACAGAAACATTGCATTTCACAAATTACACCAGCAAAAAACGCACCAAATTGTATACGCACCAAAAAAATAGATTATAGCAGGAATTAATCACAAATATTACGGTAATAATAGCGACACAACAAAGCATGCTTGACATTGGAATTCCTAAAACGCGCAGGACAATTCTGGACTTGGCCATATTCCAACATTTGCTCTATGTTGCAGACCTGTCGGCATTCCTGTCAGCATTCAAAGCGTTTCTTCATCGACAGTAAGCAGTCGAATATTCAACATTCCAGACGTGTCTTCATCGACAGGAGGCAGTGGAATATTCAACACTCCAGATATGTCTTCCCTGACGGTAAGCAAAGTTCTACGACTCGTTACAGGAGCTTCCAGCATTACTTTAAACCTACATTTAGCTGTCACATAGGTTTCTACGTATGTGTAGTGATAAATTTTAGAACAATTCCGTATTGTATATTTTGGAAGGACTGGATTTTTAGTTCGAGTTATCCCTAAGTTCGCGTGATCCGATCTCGAGATATCGAAGTTCATCTGTATGTAGGTTACATGTTGGGAATTCCCAAGAACATTTATAAAGTATCACCTGGTACCTGTTGCAAGCAGAGTTAATCAAATACTTTTGTGTGATGTTTTGTTTTTTCAATCAATTCAAATCTATCTCTTTCACATCTGGCTGAGCATTTTACTCCTATCAGTATTGTTCATAAGTATCCAACCTGATTTAGGGTTTAGGCGGCTACTACCTCTGATAAATCAGTTTAGTCCATGACAGATAGTAAAAGATATGATGTTCCAAAGGTCAAAGGTTTTGGGATGAAGTTATTTGCATACAATGGGTGCTGCCTATAAAACAGTCTGCCACAAGATGTGAGGGATGCTACTTCTATCTTTAAAGTTAAAGGACATCTTTTATCTTCAATTTAATTTTTACTTTGATGATTTATTGAAAATAATATTTTAGCATGGCAATTTAAATTTTGATATGCCGAAAAGGTTGAATCCCCTTTGTAATATATGAATAGTGCGTGTAACTTATTTGATCCAACTATTCCACTGCAACAATTCATAGCTCAATACATGTAGTTAAGATTATGTATACTAATATTTTCATCCAGAACACTTAAGTGTGTGTCCTTTGACCTAGTAAATTCATCGTTTTTATGCCCCAAAGCTAGGCTTTGACGGCATATAGTAATCGCATCGAGCGTGGGTGTGTGGATGGGTGGGTGTGTGGGGGCGATGGGGGTGGGGGTGGGGGTGGGTGTGTGTACATTTTGTCCGGAGTCTATTTCCTTTGTCACATTAGCTACGGATACCAAATTTGGTGTGTAAGTTCATCTTGGGATGGCGGAGTGTCGCGTACCATTTTCATGTCACTGTGACCTTGACATTTGACCTTGATTTTACAAAAAGCTTGTCCGGAGCATATCTACTATACCTAACCAGCTACAGATTCCAAATTTTGTGTGTGAGTTCATCTTGGGATTGCGGAGTGGCGCGTACCATTTTCAGGTCATTGTGACCTTGACCGTTACCTTTGACCTCGATTTTATAAAAAAAACTTATACCTTACCAGCTACAAAAAGCTTGTCTAGAGTACATCTCCTATACCTTGGTGTGTGAGCTCATTTTCATGTCACTGTGACCTTGACTTTGACCTTTGACCTTGATTTTTCAAAAAGCTTGTCCGGAGCATATCTCCAATACCTTACCAGCTACAGATTCCAAATTTCCTATACCTTACCAGCTACGGATTCCAAATTTGGTGTGTGAGATCATCTTGAGATGATGGAGTGTCGTGTACCATTTTCAGGTCACTGTGACCTTGACCTTGACCTTTGACCTCGATTTTACAAAAAGCTTGTCCGGAGCATATCTCCTTACCAGATACGGATTCCAAATTTGGTGTATGAGTTTAACTTTGGATGGAGGAGTGTCGCGTACCATTTTTCATGTCACTATAACCTTGACCTTTGACCTCGATAATACAAAAAGGTTGTCCAGAGAATATCTGCTATACATTACCAGCTACGGATTCCAAATTTGCTGTGTGAGTTCATCTTGGGATGGCAGAGTGTCACGTACAATTTTTAGGTCAATTTGAACTTGACCTTGACCTTTGATCTCGATTTTACAAAAGCTAGTCCGGAGCATATCTCCTATACCTTATCAGCTACAGATTCCAAATTTGGTTTGTGAGTTCATCTTGGGATGGCGGAGAGTCGTGTACCATTTTCAGATCATTAACCTTGACCTTTGACCTCAATTTTACAGTCTGGAGCATAGCTCCTATACCAGATACAAAAAGCATGTCCAGAGCATATCTCCTATACCTTACAAACTATGGATTCCAAATTTGGTGTGTGATGTGAGTTCATCTTGGGATGGCAGAGTGTCTCGTACTATTTTCAGGTCATTGCGCCCTTGACCTTTGACCTTTATTTTACTAAAAGCTTGTCCGGAGCATATCTCCTATACCTTATCAGCTACGGATTCCAAATTTGTAATTTGTAATTTGTCTAAGTATTGGACAGGTATGCTTAGGCAAACAGTGTAGACCCAAATCAAACTACAGGGTCTACACTATTTGCTACTACATTAGCACGAATCAGACATTATAAAGAGCTCTAAATACTATTCGCTCATGGGTAGGCCATGCTGTTCAAATACTTGCAGTGTCAGAACTTTCAGATAAATTACAGCATTATAACAATATAGACCCATATATCATGTTACACCTGCATTACATTGTATTATTTTTCCGCCAAAATGCATTTCGTTGTCAAACACTTTGGGGCATTTGTCACCCGTGACGACTCTCTTGTTATTTTTATTGTCTATAGCTCAGATCAGACGTGTTTAACCTTTCATTGTAACCATTTCGTCCATGCATATTCAGTAGGTTTTGAAATGTAAAATAAACATAGAACAGTGAATGGGGTAAAGCGGCCATTCAATTATTGAACATAGGAGTGTTAAATGCATGTAGTTGTTTATTTCAGGGCAAAGGTATTACAGAAATCCCACAAAGGAACTTTCTGCATTACTTTTGACCTGCATTAAGCTACCGCCTGTCTTACAGACCCATAATTTGATCTCTTTTTGATAGCCGCATTGGTCAGGTTCTGCTATATAACGGTATACTGAGCAGTTTAATCCTTTCAACGCTGAATAATCCATCAGTGCTTAACTATAGACTTCACGCAGTATGAACAATTTAAATTTGGCTAGAGCATGTGGAATAACAAACAGTGTAGACCCTGATCAGAGGGATCATCAAGAAACTCTTTGATCTGAGTCTATATTGTTAGCAAATGGCAGTGTCTGTGTGTCCCGCATTCAAAGGGTTAACTTAACCCTTTCCCTGTTCTATGTTTATTCCAAACTTCAAGAAATAGGCCTACTGAATATTCACAAGCAAAATAGTTACAAAGAAATATGGAAGGTGGAACATTGTAGACATTTTAGAAAGCAAAGAAACATATATATCAAATTCTATTAGCAAACAGAGCAGACTCAGATCAGACGGCTCCTCTAGGAGCCGTCTGATCTGGGTCTACTCTGTTTGCAAATGCGTGAAAACACGTTTATATGAGGGGAGGAAAGGGTTAATGGAATCATGCAATGAAGCGACACTATCCTGTTCTTGTTTGTAGCTGACACGATCTAATTTATTCAACGTCGACATGGAGACGGAGTTGAACAGATTTATCTCAGATACGGTACAACCGGATCAACAATATCTTCGTATCGCCACGATAGCCATTGACAAAGTGGTGACCTTTCTACAACACAATGCTCCTGCAAGTCTGCGTCCATGCAGTGTTATAAAGGTTGTGCCTTTTACGTGTTATTTCTGCATTATACATGCCTTTCTCCTTTACATAACACTAATAAATTAAATGCATTTGATTTGATATCGTGTCTCTGGGATACAATATTTATTCGTTTAACCCATTACCTGTTCTATGTATATTTCAAATTTGAATACCAACTGAATATTCATGGACAAAATAGTTATAATGAGATAAAGAAAGCCATTTTAGAAAGTCAAGAAACACGACTTTCCATTGGCAAACAGAGCAGACCCTGATCAGATACAATGTTTCACCTTCCATATTCTATTATAATTAATTTTCCATGAATATTCTGTAGGTATTTAAATTAGGAATAAACGTAGAACAGGGGAAGGGTTAAAAGGTAATTTTCAGGGTTATCTTACGTACATACCTTTGTGAAAGATGAATGAGTGTGTATAAAAAGCAGATGGCAGCGAAGATGTATATAAAGAAGATATATTAAAGGCAGACAGCTTAATGTAGGACGAATGTTCTGCAGAGAGATCCTGTAGCAGCTTTCTGTATAACATGTGTCCTGCATTAAGCACATTTCTACTTTTAAAGATATATGTTTTATTGATGGAGTTGTAGCTTTAAAAGGGTTGCTTTACATGTACAGTAGAACCCCTCTAATCCGACCATTTAAAGAATAACCATAGCTGCCTTTATGAGCAGGTGGTTGCTTAATGCTGGAGCTTTCTGCATTACTTTTGTCTTGCATTAAGTTACCATCTGCATCTAGCACCCATAAATATACCGCTTTTAGGTGGTCACATTTGAGAGGTTTTACTGTATTCGTCTATTTGTGAAAAGTTAAACCAAGTTGTTTGTGAACGCAGGGTGGCTCATTTAGCAAAGGAACGGCAGTGAAGGGCAAATCCGACCTCGATATTGTCGTCATGATGAACAACTATACCAGCGTCAGAGGTCTTGTCAAAGACATGGGCTCCATTTTGGAAAACCTTACAAGGTGCATGCAGGGATGTCCCGGTATTTCTGTTACGGAATGTACTCACAGATGTGTCAAGGTTAAGATTATAGCGGGCGGTTCCCACATTGAGGTCGACATACTACCCGCGTTGGATGTTTTGAATGGTAAGGGAACCATTAGAAAGTAGATACAGTAGTAGGTGTTCTGTGTGTACCTGTTTTATATAGTATAACCTGTCTTAAACCGTCAACATGAGGTCAACTAATGGGTCTGTAAGGCAAGTGGTAGCTTAATGCAGGTCAAAAGTAATAATAAAAGTTTCTATGGGAGTTTCTCGCCTTATTTTTGTCCTGTAAACTACTGCTACAAATACATGGTCTCAGAATAAATGCAACCCAATTTCAATTCCCTATTAATCTAGTTCTATTCAACCGATAGAAACGTTTTATATACAAGGTTTTAGGTACGACAGTGGTTCACATTCGTTTAAAATTACATCTTAAATGCTTAAATAAATTTTGAGATATTGCGTAAATACTGAAAGCACCCTGTTTTCACTTTTCTCAGAAATCGGATTTTCGTCACACATTTACCCTATTGATAATATATTGTTTAAAGGATAACTAATATAATCTTTTGTGTACCCAGAATAATACTTACATGTGTGTCAATGGCATTTGTCATATCGCAGTATTAAATATTCCACTTTTACGGTACTTTTAGTTGTTAACGAATAATTCAGGCCTGTACAATTTGTGCATAGATAGACAGATAAATATTTTGTTTTATTGCATGTGTTCAGAGTTAACACACAATTCTCAAAGTGTTAAGTAGCTAGTGAAAATATGGAGTCGTTTTAATAGGCGGGGCTTTCCAAACAGATTATCTTTTGGACAGTATTACGGTACTTGTTGAAATAATAATCACTTAAACCATTTTCTTAAACAGTTGATAACGTGTTACTACATGTACAACTTTAAGTATTTCTGTTATACAAATTTATAAGGACTTCAGTTAAGTTAATATATTTTCTTTATAATGTAATATTTTACTCGTGTATTATAGAACTTTGCATTTGTTACAAGCTAATTTGTTTTAATAAATAAAGGTGACACATTTTGTTATGAATAAATGAGATAAAATGCCAAGTTCTTTTCAAATGTACTTATTATATCCATAGTCCTATTTCTGGGAAAATTGAAAACAGGGTGTATTCAGTATTTACCCAATGTTTTCAAAATCTATAAAAGCATTATGTTGTAATTTTACCCTGTCGTACCTAAAATCTTGTATATAAAACTTTTCTATCTGTTGAATAGATTCAGGGTAATAAGGAATTGAAATCGGGTTGCATTTTTTCTGGGACACCCTGTACAACAGTTTTTATACATTAATCTAGAATTAACTTGAAATGGTTGCTAATGTGTTACATTGTTGTTATTTTCATTGTCGAAAAAGACAACAAAAGAAGAGTAAGACGAAATTATGTCAGTATTGTTTTCATATAAAATGCAAGTGCAAAAATGTATTTAGAGCTTCTCTTCCTACATAAAAAAACTTATGGAAGCCTTTCCCAATCATCTTTTCCAGGTAGGACACTGGATGCTCTATATGATGAAATGGGAAACCAGGCTTCTTCCAAGCAGGGATATTATTCCCCTTGCCTTGTTGCACTACAAAAACGGCTGTTTGATGGAATACCGACAGAAGTCAAAAGCCTCATTCGACTTTTGAAGTACTGGCAGAAAAACAAGTTACAGGTACAGTACTCTGAATTACTCCTGCATCGAATAGGCATGAACTCCAATGGCGCAAAATAATTGCTGCATGCAAACATTATCTTCTGTTTTAAGTTTCAAGTTGGATTTTCCCTTTTCTATAAAACATAAGTGGGGCGTCAAACAGTGTTGCATCTGAGACGCCGATGTCGGCATCTCCTTTGAACCCAACATGTTTGCAAAGATAATCCCATATTCGCCCATTGCAACAAGTCACATGAGTTGCGTTATGTATCCATGCTTATAAGGCGTTTTAGTTGAGTCTGAGTTCGTTCTCAAGCTTTGGATTGGTCAAATTTGAGCCAAAGAGGCTCAAGCTTTTGATTGGTCAAATTTGAGCCAAAGAGGCTCAAATCTGACCAATCAAAAGCTTGAGAACGAACTCAGACTCAACTAAAAAGCTTTATAAGCATGGACCCTGATGACGTCGGTCGTGAAAGCGTTTACCCTTTACCTCATGAATATTCATGAAAGAAATATTGACGTCATGGATATTATACTATATCATTTCACTAACAAACAGAGTTAACCATGATCAGTCGACTCTTACACAAACTGTTTGATTTTATTCTACTATGTTTGCAGATGCATAACTTTTCAAAATATATTTAACCCTTGACAGCATAGCTTTAGATTCATATATTCCTCATGTTGAATACTGATAATCAGGGTTAGTTGATATCTACGGAATTAACCATTCGCTTGCTATTCACGTCAATATACCTACCTGTAAAATAGTGAAGGACCAGATGAGACAGCTCCTGTAGGAGCTGTCTCACCAGGGTCTGCACTATTTACAAGTTGATTGTGCAACCAGTGCACTCCAGAGCAGAGATTGCACAGCAAAATACTTGTACACAGTGAAGATATATGTAATTATACAACAGGGAATGGGTAAAGAAGGAGAAATGTATTTCAAAATTCAGCAAGAGAAGGGTTAACTGCTTACCTCGTGATTATTTATGCAAGGAATAATGACGCCGTACATATCAACTAGACGAATTTAAACATAAGATACTTTTGCCAGAGTAAAAGGTTAAAATATCATGATGTTATATTGAATCATTTGTTTGTATTGACACTTTAAAGGCTGCTGATCCAAACACGAAGTGGCCTGCCTCATACGCCCTGGAGTTGATCGCCATTCATTGTTGGACAACCGCTGGCGAACCACAGAGATTCAACATGGTTCGAGCCCTTTACGCCGTTCTCAACAGCCTTGATCACCACGAAGGCTTCAGGGTTACATTTCCGGAGAGAATGTTTTACAGTCGCAGGTTTCTTGATTTGTAAGTAAAACCAGCTAGAAGGACTCGAAACCGGGCATATAAACCCGCCATTGTTCTAAAATAATCTCCCAAAATACACATATTTTAATTCTTACTGATTAGACACCGTTTTAATTAGAGTTTAATTTGTATTCAAATGCGTGTCCTTCAAGAATCTACTTTAAAAAATAAATGTTGGTTATTTTGGACGCAAAATTAATACCGTGCAACGAGTCAATTCTACATGTTTGATGTATTGATTTGATTAATTTTATTTGTATATATATACCCATATTTTACTGTCTGTATTTTATATGATTGAGGATCTCAATGTGGATTAATCAATATGAATATGATCTACCCCCGTTAATAAGCCTTTCATTCATTCCTTTAATTCATTCTTTCATTCACTGCCAATTGCGAATGTTTAGCACTTTTGTAAATAGTTTAGATGCAAGTGAAAAGAAGCATTCAAAATTAAACTTGAAGCAGACAACACACTTTGCAGACGACAATGCTGGCAGTGAAAGACTTAACTCTTTACCTTATAAATATTGATATAAGTAAATATGACATGATGAATATTAATTAGATCAAAAGTTATAATAGTACTATATGTACACAAGCAGTTAAGCCTTGGCAAAAACTGTAGATTTAGATCTGTAAAGTTCCATAAGCAAACAGTGAAGCCACTTATCCTGCAAAAGAACGTTTGAACTAGGTCAACGTTGTTATAAAGGAGTTTGTTGAAGCATCAGTATCAAGATCTATATTATAAAACTTCTGAGTCTGAGTTCATTTGACATTGGCGTCAGGGAAGTAAAATGAAAGAATTTCACCAGTCAGATGCTTGAGAATGATTGCAGACTCAAGTAAAACGTTTTATAGCCTCTGGTCCAGGAGTCAATACATAGCGCATGTTTCGTTTGTTGTAGCAACGATATCAAGAAACCATACATAATGGACCCGTGCAACCCGTACAATAACGTGTACTACAAGGGATCCTACGACTGGGGCGAGACAGCGAAAAGGGCGAGGGAGTGGCTTCAGAAACCACTGTTTGCCACATGCTCAGGGAGCTCAAAGACACAGTGGATATAAATAGACCACCCACATATCATTCAGCAACATTCCCGTCACAGACAAACACACCAACCCGTTACCGCATAAATACGTCATCCTATGCCTTTGTAAGCAGAGTAGAGCCTTATCAGACGGCTCGTATAGGAGCCATCTGATCAGGGCCTGCTCTTTTTGCTTATGCTATAATATAGATATGATTCGATAGTTTCTGCCACGGTCAAAACTTCCCGTGTTCATGAACCATTATAAAACATTAACCCTTTCGCTGCCAATGCCGGATCTGTGATTACCTATGCAAACAGTTTGGACCCAGATGAGACGCCGAGTAACTCGGCGTCTCATCAGGATCCAAACTGTTTGTTACTGTTACTATGTTTTTGAAACAAAAATGAATAAAATCAAAAGAATGAAACTTTGTAGCAGACGACAGAGTTAGCAGACGACAGAGTTTGGCAGCGAAATGATTAATGGAACTGATATTCGTGATGACATTATTTCTTACATGAATATTTATGGAGTAAAGGGTTAAGGGACACTGGGTACTAATGTCAGTGTTTATAGACTCACATGTTTATTAAGTCAAAGTTGCAGTGCGATTTATATTCTGCTGTATGTTATATTATATTTTATGTTATATATAATTGATTTTTTTTTAAAAATCATTATGCAAAATAGGGCTAAAGTGTCGACAGCCACTTGTTTTCAGGACAAGTTTAAAAGTCAGCAGGTAAACAACAGTATTGGCACGGTTATGAATCGATTCGTAACTCGTTCACCCTACAATGTATTTGGAAACTCCGATTCACCTCTCTGAATTTGATACCATTTGGATAACTTTAAACAGAATGAAGTAAGTTTTTGGAGACCCTGGTCAAACGTTTCCTTCAAAAGAGGTTTGATCTGGGTCTGCACTATTTGCCCAAGTCTGTCTGTCCTGGTACTCATGATAATTAGGATAGACCCAGATGAGACGTAGAGTTTCTCGGCAGCTCATCGGTATCCATTCTGTTTGACACTCTGATTGCATGTACATGTATATAGAAATAGACAATACATTTTTAACGGGTTAACGCTAAACCCATTCCCTCCTACTGATGCATTTTGGCGCCTCTTGAGACCATTGTTATAAATAGAGTATTTGATCCATAGTCTAGGAGGAAATGGGTTAAAGTCGCTTTCCAGTGTGATTCACTTTGTAATTTTGCGTAGTAAAACCTTTCTATACTGAACACTCCAATAAGTATCAATGTAGGTCTTCAAGACAGGTGGCAGCTTAACCCATCTCCTCATAGGCTATGGTTAGACCCAACCTTTAAATCTACCGAAAAGGAGCATTTACTATTAACAAAATAAAATTTAGAATTTTGTAGGTTTTGAAACTATTGTAATTATCCTATGTAGCAACTGCTCTATTTATCACAATGGTTTCAAAAAGCGACTTTTACAGAGGCGCCACATTGCGTCAATATCGGGGAATGGGGGAATGGGTTATCTAATTCACCAATGTGGGTGAGGTTTTTATTATTATCGGAAGTTGTTGGAATAGAGACGAGCTATTCGACTTCTCAATATAGAAAATATTTTTTTATGAAGAGAAATGGAAGAAACACATACTGCGGGGTAAAGGTCATACAGAAATGTCCTTAAAAATACAGTTGTCACATTGGTAAAATAGCGTAACTCTTCTTTACTAAAAGTTTGCTCTAGATGGGTTTAGATTTTTTTCTGTATTACGTTTGCAATAAATACATCTTTAGAATTTTCGCATTGTTCTTTTATTTGATTTCCAGAGAATTGAGAAATAGCGACATATGCCAAAGAAGATCAAGATTAATGCAAAACCTTGTAGATATTTTGTAGTATGTCTCTGTACAAACATATATAGGCCTATATATAAATCAGAGAGAGAGAGAGAACGAGAGAGAGAGAGAGAGAGAGAGAGAGAGAGCGAGAGAGAGAGAGAGAGAGAGAGAGAGAGAGAGAGAGAGAGATGGTACAATTATCAACATGGTTAAATTATAATGGTCAACCGAAGACGCATTACCCTAAACGTATTGATTGTTTTCAACCAATAAAAGGACTATTAATTGATATCCATGTCTACATGATTTTATATATGTCTATACATGTATAATTGATTAAAATTACAGATGCTAGAGTGTAAACGAACTAGATGTGAGTCGAATGACAGCAGGTGGACGACAAATGACGGAATTCTATTCTTAAAAAACCGACAAAAAGAAAATGAAAACACAAACTAACAAATAGGCCTAATGAGAAAAAAACACTTTGCTCCAAGGCTTTGATGTAGCATATCCACTAGGGTAAACATCAATAAAAATTATTATAAAACATATTTGGTTTGGTGGCTAATCTAAACATATGCAAATTATTTCAATTAAACCTCGATTATTCGAATTTCTAGAATAAACGAATTTAGACTATTTTAGTCAGGTGGCTGCTTAATGTAGGGTGAACTAGGGTAGCTATCTGAATGCCTTACACCGTGTATTTAGCTGTAATTTAGCTGCCGCCTGTCTTAACCCTTCGCTTGCTGATTTTTTTAATACATGCCCTGCCCTGTTGGATAATTACATATATCTTCACTGTGTACACGTATTTCGCTGTGCAATCACTGCTGTGGAGTGCATTTGTTGCAAAATCAATTTGTAAATAGTGCAGACCCTGATGAGACAGCTCCTGCAGGAGCTGTCTCATCTGGGTCTTCACTATTTACAGGTAGGTATATTGACGTGAATAGTAAGCGAAGAGTTAAAGATCGATAATCGAGATTTTAGTATTTCAATAGTTTAATTGTCGGACATGGGGCTAGTCTACTTAACATAGGGATTATCAAGGGTACTCACACGAATCCACTTAATGATGAATGGGGAAAGTTCAAAGTGGGATGGACCATCAGTGTATAACAATAGTCAAGTCAGTGTAAAAGAGTATCATTTACGAAAGGATTTTGAATGACAAACAATGCAGACTCTGATCAGATGGCTCGTCTAGGAGTCCTCGGATCTTGGTCTACACTATTTGCAAATGGGTTTACTCTTGTTGTCCATATTCAAAGGGTTAAACGTTCTGTACGAAAGGATTAATGTTGCGAGATGATTTTGGAATGACAAACAGTGTCAACCTTAATCCGAAGGCTTCTTTAAAAAACCTCTGATCTGGGTCTACACTGTTTGCATATGACGGTATACTTGTTTCCAACATTCAAAGAGATGATAAAAACCAGGAGTGTGACAATTACTATTTGGTAAACGCGGAATTTGAACAGCAGTGTATCCATAGTTTCAAAGGTCAATTAATACTGATCCAGACAAACCACAGCGGCAGTGACCGAATTAGCACCATAATTCACAGCTCCAGCCTATCCCTAACCCAGATAAGGGACTTTTACTTCATGAATATTCATATAGGAAATAACGTGTGTTAATTAGCTGGTATTTAGGACTGGTGGCTGTTTAAAGCAAGGTGAAAGTAAAACAAAACGCTCCTATATTACGTTCACCTTGCTTTAAGCAGCCACCTGCCTTTAACACTTAATCTTTGACGTAATTTAGTGGCCGTTATAGAGAGGTTTTACTGTAGATTCATTGGTTATAGTTGGTATATGAACACAGGATATGTGTGCCATTGCAGAAACTTCAGAGTCACATATCTATATACTATTTCATTCATGCGAACAGAGTAAGCCAATATCAGATGGGTCTTATAGAACCGTCTAATCTGGTTCTACTCTGTTTGCAAGGTGTGTTTATGGAGAAAGGGATTATGTTCTTTTTTCTCCCCAAAAGTTGTAATAACTACCCAAGAACGTATAACTAGGAGTTTGGTTGTATCACCGCGAGCATATTGTTTAGGAAGTTTGAGTTATTTCCACTTATCTTGAGTCCTCACATGTTCAGAGCCTACGGTTTTTTTTTTAACATTTATCGAGCTTTATATTTCCTTATCTAATTCGATAAGTGGGCGTTTTGTTCTTGTCGTTTTTATTACATTTGTTACATTTTATCAAAATACATTTTTAATTTGTGTAACCCTTCGTCTACTAGGCGTGTCCTGATTTACATTTGCAAACAGCTTGGGACCAGATGAGATGCCGAGTTACTCGCCGTCTCCCCAATATCAAAGCTGTTTGACTCTCTATCAATAAGTTCTCAAAAGCTTTCGTAAATCGAAAGTAAGTAGAAATAGTAACAGATCGGAGTTTAACCCTTTCCTCGTTCTTTACTCAACCATTTCCTTAGTCTATATTCAACCATTTCCCTAGTCTATATTCAACCATTTCCTTAGTCAATATTCAACCATTTCCCTGTTCTATATTCAACCATTTCAATGTTCTATATTCAACCCTTTCCCTGTGCTATATTCAATAATTTCCATATTCTATATTCAACCATTTCCACGTTCTATATTTAACCCTTTCAATGTTCTATATCCAACCATTTCCATGCTCTATATTCAACCATTTCCACGTTTTATATTTAACCATTTACATGTTCTATATCCAACCATTTCCATGCTCTATATTCAACCATTTCCATGTTCTATATTTAACCATTTACATGTTCTATATTCAACCCTTTCCATGCTCTATATTTAACCCTTTCCATGTTCTATATTCAATCATTTCCATGTTCTATATTTAACCATTCCCATGTTCTATATTTAACCATTCCCATGTTCTATATTCAACCCTTTCCATGTTCTATATTCAACCATTCCCATGTTCTATATTCAACCCTTTCCATGTTCTATATTCAACCCTTTCCATGTTTTATATTCAATCATTTCCATGTTCTATATTCAACCATTTCCATGTTCTATATTTAACCATTTCCATGTTCTATATTCAACCCTTTCCATGTTCTATATTCAACCCTTTCCATGTTCTATATTCAATCATTTCCATGTTCTATATTTAACCATTTCCATGTTCTATATTTAACCATTCCCATGTTCTATATTCAACCCTTTCCATGTTCTATATTCAACCCTTTCCATGTTCTATGTTCAACCCTTTCCTTGTTTTATATTTAAGCCTGTTTCAGCAAACTAAGGGTTAACAGCAGATATGTGTTTTCGTTTGATTTACAAACCTATAGATTCATTTCACCTATTCGTGCAGCCATATAATTAAATTTTGCACCATTTCGATAACTTTGAATTCGACTGACTGAGTAGTAAATAATGAAGACCCTGGTCAAACTTCTCCTTCAGGAGCAGTTTGAACTAGATATATACTAATTGCTTACATTTATCTTGGGATAAGTATGAACAATAGAGAGATGGTCATATGGTTTGTGTTACGGTATCATATTGCCTGCGTACTGTCACTGTATACATGTCTAAGACAATATACACCAGAAACTGTCTTAAGAGACCTTATATTGCTTGAATCTTTAAAAAAAACCCCCAGGTTGCTTAATACAGTGCAAAAGTAATGCAAGAAGCTCCTGTATTAAGCTACCACCTGCCTTACTGACCCACGATTAGACCTCTTTTTGATGGTTGCTTAAGGCAGGCTCTACTGTATCTTTGTTTTGCTACTGTAATAGGGTAGACCTAGAGCACTTCCTATGTCTACGACGCTTCGTCTGATCTGGGTAAATTATGGTTGATGCTTATCAGCATTTGTAGTATATTACCAATTAATGTAAGTAATTAAATAACTTAAATAATAAGTGTTGATCCTAATTAGGCGGCTTGTTTCTTATGATACAAATAAGGGTATACACTGTTAGTTACAGTTACTGTATGAAATACAAAAAACAAAAAAAAAACAAGAAACACCATCAATTCTTTTATTTACACTACAATATTTACATAAGTATTTATGCGTATACTATTACAGTTGCACCACATCAACGAAATAAAACACAGAAACAGTACAGTAAAACTTCTCTATAACGGCCATTAAATGGTGTTAATTAGTTGGTATTTAGGGCAGGTGACTGCTTAAAGCAAGGTGAAAGTAAAACATAACGCTCCTATAGGAGCGTTCTGTTTTACTTTACCTTGCTTTAAGCAGCCACCTGTCTTTAACACGAACTACTTGATGCAATTTAGTGGCCGTTATAGAGAGGTTTTACTGTATTTATAAAATATTTACAACTAGGTGGTTGCTAGAACACAACCCAGAAATCTATCTACGTTTCCCCCCGCGAATCATGACCTGACCCGCATTTACAAACAGCTTGGACCTAGATTAGACGCCGAGTTACTCTGAGTCTCGTCAGTATCGAAGCTGTTTGACACTCGGTCAATAGTTTCTCAAAGGCTTGATCGAAAAATGGAAGTTGTCAAAATTGCACCAGACCAGAATCAGATCAGAGCAGACCTTGATCAGATGACCACTACAGAGGCCGTCTGATGTTTGGTTTATTCTATCTGCCAGGAGCGTAGCTAAATCCAAATGTAATGTATGCACTGTGGCTATAGGTGTCCGAGGGCATGCTTCCCAGGAAAATTAAGAATTGTGTAGTTTTGAATATGGAAAAATAGTACTAAAGGAGCAAATGCTCTATTTGTCACACTGGTTTCAAAAGGTGACTTTTACAGTGGCGTCAGCGGCGCCAATATGAGAGAATGGGTTAAGGCTAACATGATAAGGCAGAAGGTTTATCAAAGCCTAACCTCTTAGCCTTCGATTTTAGTTCCATGTTGGCCATTAGAACGTTTTCACCTCTCAAATTTTCAAATTAATGATACACACGTGCGTAAGTGCGTATCGCTAGCTACGCACCTGTCTGCAAAGTCATAAAAAGCCTGTAAAGATTCTGTATTAGGTTCACAGTTAACTCTTGACTAAAGGGAACAGGGACGGATGAATCGAGGAAGGAGGTATTACAATACAATCTTCTTTGTCATTCTTCTCCTTCAAACGGATACACAACGTCATGATGACGTAACATCTTGCATCCGGGCGGTTCTCGTATTCCAATCTTATCACAGCAAGGCCAGTAGAACTGTTGCTTCCCTTCATGAGGCATGGTTTTGTCTTTCTTGAACACCTTCCAAGTCTGAAAGTAGAAAATGAAGTGGTTATTTACCTATTCCAATGTTTAAGTACATGGGCGTATAGCAAGCGATACGCACTTAACGTATGTGCATCATCAATCTGAAAGGTATACACATTGTTATGGCCAAAATGGAACAAAACTCAAAGTCTGAGAGGGTTGACTTTGATAAATGTTCTGTCTTGTCATGTAACCTTTATCCTATTCCCTCATACGAATTGACGCCTCTTGACGTCTCCGTATTTAACCATTGTGATAAACAGAGCATTTGCTCCAATATGAGCAAATGCTCTACTTAATCACAATGGTTTCAAAACTACACCATTTTCCCGGGGAAGCATTCTCCTGGGCCCCTATAACCACGGTGTGAACATTATATTTGGATTCAGCTACGCTCCTGTTTGGAAACATCTTGGGTCCTGATGAGAAGGCGAGTCTCTCGGCGTCTCATCTGAACTTAGTTGAACTTGTGTTTAGGAATTCATGTTGTCAGCAAGCCTATCATAAAAATATCTTTATCGACACTATCCAGTGCCAGTCTGTTGTATTGCTACGCACAGTATTTCATTTATTGAAAAGGAGTCTTAAAAACAGGTAGTTGCTTAATCCAGGGCAAAGGTAACACAGAAAGCTCATATTTTGACCTGCATTAAGCTACCACATGCCTAACAGACCCATAATTAGACCTCTGTCTTTAAACAGGTTTTACTGCACGTTTAGGTTGTGCTAATAACATATTTCTATTGTTCAGAAACCATTATGTTCTTTAATCGTTTTCATGGCACCATTGTCATCGTTGATCTACGTTTGTCGTTTTACTTGTTCGAGTGAAATATCAGCCTTTTCAGTGCAAACATATATGCTCTTCCTTGAAAAATACCATTCGATATTTTACGTAGACATGTTTATTTTACATTTTTTCTTGTCCGATACACAATTTTTACTTCTTGATATCATTTTTCATAATGCTGCAACAAGTAGAAAGGTACCTTTTACCATCAAAACCTATGCTTCTGTACAAAAATGTTTCGTGTCCAAGCCAACAGCTATTACAACATCATTGAGTTCTATTTTAATTGTAGGTCTGCACAATGTTCTTAACTTTTACCACACTGTGACAAAATAATGTTTGCTCAAATTTGGATATGGAGTAATTTTGACTTTTTCCTATTCAGCGAAGCTGAGAAACTATTAACCGAATGTCAAACAGATTGGATCCAGATGAGACGACATCTCATCTTAACGCTTTTCCTCATTAAACACGTTTTCACCCATCTGCAAACAGAGTAGACCCAGATCAGACGGCTCCTATAGGGACCGTCTGATCAGGGTCTGCTCTGTTTGCTAAAAGAATTTGAAATATCTGTTTGTTTACTTTCTAAAATGATTACAATGCTCCACGTTTCACATTTCATTATAACTATTTTGTTCAACAGATATTCAGTAGGTATTGAAATTTGGACTAAACATAGAGAATGGAAAGTGTAAACCAAAGTTATTTGCCAATGCGACTGTGATCAGGAACTGCGGGAAAATGGTTAACCATTTACTCCATGAATATTCATGTCAGAAATGATTATAGCATGAATATTAATTAGGTTAATTTCTAAAATGGCACATTAGCACATTATTTTGTTTTTGACAAAGCAGAAACTGTAGAATCATACCCATAATATTCCATAAAGAAACAGAGTAGTCCCTGATAAAATGGCTCCTGTAAGAACCTCTGATCAGGGTCTACTCTGTTTGCAAATGGGTAGCAAAGCGTATTCATGGAGTAAATGGTCCAAAGGTCATAACAAATTGTAAATTTCTGATTTAGACTTAATACATTATATATTCACCTTATACGGTTGTGGAGGAGACAGATGGAATCTACAGTAACCGTCCGACGGCCGCATCATGTCAAATATAGAGTTGCAGTTCTTGCACTGGGGCAAATAGGACAGACCGACCTCAAAATGTTTCTTTGGCCGCGATGTTGACTCGTCACGTGATCCAGATATGACGGGCTGGTTCGACAGAGCATTGTCATTCTCGGCTACATCTACAGATAATTCCTCATCTGTTATTGTTTCTGGGTCCAGAGGCTCGACAGAGATCTGATGTTGACATTCGCCAACACACTGAAAAGAACAACAACATGGCCCGAGGTTATAAACTTCAAAATCCGAGCCTGAGTTTATTCTCAAGTATCTGAAGCAAGCTCAAAATTTGACCAATCAGAAGCTTGAGAATGATTTCAGACTTACGCAATACGTTTATAACCGCGGGACCAGGACACACTTAACAACTATCCTGCTATTGGAGGCATGACTCGGATTTGGCACACGATCAATAGCTTCGAAAGTAGTGAATGCATCAGATCGGTATTTCACCAGACATTGTTGTTACAGTGAAATAAGGATTACCCATTCGGCCATTCCCTCCTAGACTATTTTTAGACCAACCAGCTTGCATACATCTACCGAAAAGCAGCGTTTACTAGAGAAAAGGAACAAAAATAGCACTTGAAGTTTTGAAACCATTGTGATACACAGAGCATTTGCTCCATAGGAGCAAATGCTCTATGTATTACAATGGTTTCAAAGGGTGGCATGTACAGAGACGTCAAAAGGCGTCAGTAAGAGGGAATGGGTTATCACTGATAGAAAAGCGTAATTAGAACGATTGAGCCGAACAGTATGTGTAAACTTTACTTAATGGTTATTCTTGTAATAATAATGACGTCATGAATATTAATTGGATGCATTTTTATATAAGCATACACATGTATATACATAAAAGTTTGGTCAAGACAGAAACTGTAGAGTTAAATCTATAATATTTCATAAAGGCAAACAGAGCAGACCCTGATGAGACGGCTCCTATAGGCCGCCGATTCTGTCTGTTGCAGATGTTTTTATTTTATTAACTATGTCAATAATGCCTGATACAGCTATCCGTTCTCCACTCATAAAACCACGCCCACTATAACCATGGGCCTTTTTGTCAGAGTAGTTGATAAGCTTCAAATCCATTAATTTAAAGTTGAATACATTCAAATTATATAATTTACCCCATGTGGCTGGTGCTCATGTCCTTGGCAAAATTCTTGAAGTATGCCTTCATATTTGTGTTTCCAGATATCTGTATTTCTCTTCTCTTCGAGAATCTGGAACAAAAATAATTTTTAATTTTAGAAAAAAAACCCAATGCAGTTAAGGCAATGAGAAATAAACACATAAACGAATTGAAAACTAGAAAATTAATTATAATCTGAAGTTTGTCGTTTACCCAATAGCTGAGATAAAAATGCCCCCTAAACTGTAGAAGAGTAAGTTGCCAAGCTTCAATGAGAATTTTGCTAAAGCCATAAATAACCCATTCCCTCCTACTGACGCCATTTGACGTCTCTGTAAAAGTCATTTTGAAACCATTGTGATAAAAAGAGCATTTGCTACACAGGAACAAATGCTCTATTTATCACAATGGTTTCAATACTACACAATTCTAAAACTTTCCTTTTCTCTAGTAAATGTTCCTTTTCGGTAGATTAATTAAAAGAGGATGGGTCTAAAAATGGTCTAGAAGGGTAAAAGTTAAGTAGGGTGACATGCAATGCGATTTGTTTGTTGCTTGTTTGCGAAATCGTACACAGTAAACCCTAGATAGTTCGAAGTTTTAGTAATGAAGAACTGAGAACATTTTAGGTAGGTGAAATGGTGAAAGTCACACAAAAAGCTCCTAAAGAAGTTTTCTGCATGACCTTCACCCTACCTTAAGCTGTGCATGGATTAACGTCCGATGATGATGGTTGGTGTTCGAAATATCGGGGTTTACTGTATTCATATATTAGGAAAAGATTCGCCAATAACGTGTCCCTATATATTTTTGATATATTAAAGTTTATCTGAAATATAATTGTATAATAAAATATCTTTAAAGCGACCGTCCGTAATGGGTACGATTGTCGGTATGTATGTTTCATAATATTCGGCTAATTCAAGCCTTTATCAGATATAAGCACCCTTCCACGACTTTGCAAATATAGTAGATCCAGATCAGACCGCTCCTTTAGTAGCTGTCTGACCAGGGTCCATGCTTATAAAACTTTTAGTTGAGTCTGATTTCGTTCTCAAGTTTTTGATTGGTCAGATTTGAGCCTTTAATCTGACCAATCAAAAGCTTGAGAACTCAAATCTGACTCAACTAAAAAGTTTTATAAGCATGGACCCAAGTTCATACCTATCTGTCGATATAATTATCTTATTCTAAGTTATCAGTTTCTGTCGTGGCCAAAATATCCTACGATTCTTAACCAATTATAATCAGCATATAAATATTCATGATACATGTATCATGTTTTCTTGCATATTTACTAGGTAAAAGGTCAATGAGCTGGGCTTCGCGAAGCAGTTGAAATACGGGGTAGAATCACTGACCTGTCACAAGCCAGTTCGATGGAGTCAAATACTTGTGCATTCTGTATGACAGTAGATCCGGTCCTAAGCGGCCATTCATTTATTGAACACATGTGTCTTACAACGTAGTTAGTTGCTTAATGCAGAGCAAATGTAATGCAGAAATCTCATATAGGAGCTTTCTGCATTGCTTTCGACCTGCATTAAGTTATCACTCGCCTTACATACCCATCAGACCTCTTTTGCATGGCTGCTTAACCCATTTGCTCCCACGATCCTATATATGGGACGTAACCAAACAGTGTAGACTTTGATCAGACGCCGCATAATGCGGCGTCTGGTCAGAGTCTACACTGTTTGCTGATAGGAAATTCAATATAAAACAAAACAAAAATGAAAATTTAGACCAGACATCCCTTAGATAAAAATAGACTAATCCAATATATAAGCATGGAAGAATCCACTGGGAGCAAATGGGTTTAAGACAGTTTTTACTGTATTGACCTAATATTTATTCTGTAAGTGGTTGTTTTAAGATTGATATTCAATACTGGGTACAATTCTGGGCCCAGTCGGTTAACAAAGCATTGTGTTAATAATTCACACTTTTCGTACTTTTATTCAAATTACTTTTACACAGTCAAACTTAAACCTTTACTCCATAAGTATGCCTTTGCAAAAAAAGAGTAAACCCAGACCAGGTTCCTGTCTGGTCAGGGTATGCTTTGTTTGCTAATGAAATAATATATATTTGTTTCTACAGTTGATGCCAAAGCCAAAAGTTTATGTGTTCATATGTATGCCATTATAAAAAATCTAATTAATAGTCATGATGTCATTACTTCTTGCATGAATATTCATTGTGTAAAGGGCAGCAATAGAATAGAATAAATACTTTCTCAGTTAAAGCAGCAAAGTCAATGGCAAAATGACAAACAGCATACTGGCTGAGTGATAAGCAATGCCAACGCATATATTTTAAAAAAAAAAACTGGTAAAATCAACACATATTAGTAACAATATTCACAAACTTTGAATTCTCTAACCGTATGATCACTTTCTGTGAACCTTATTCACTCTCCGAAGTGACATGAGGAAGTTCTGAAAAGAAAATTCTCATTAAGCATACAACATACAAATAAATTATGGCTGACAGAATCCTGTCAAAATGTAAATGCACAGAATTTCTTTATTCTCATTTTTATGACACGCGCTGAATTACCATGCGTTCTTGAGTGTCATATCAGTTTTAGTTAACTAGGTAACAAAGACAAACGAATGTGGTATAATTGAACTTCGATATCTCGAACTCGGATTACTCGAACTTCGGGATGACTCGAACTAAAAGTTCGGTCCTTCCAAAACTTACAATACAATACAGAATTGCTCTAAAATGTATCACTACAGATATCTAGAAACATATGTGACAGCTTAATACAGGTCAAAAGTAATGCTGAAAGCTCCTATAGGAGCTTTTATCATTACTTTAGACCTGCATTAAGCTGTGAACTCGAGAAACTTTTCAGATTAGAAATCGAATAACTCGAACTTCTGCTATCTCGAAAAATTTGTATAGTCCCTTGAAGTTCGAGATATCGAAGTTCAACTGTAGTTTAATTATTCAGAGCAATAGATAAAGGTGCGCATGTGAATATTAAACTCGCCATATCTCACACAAACCATATGCTTTGGCCACTCTATCGATTCGCATCGAAGAGACTATTCTAAAGACTGGTCAAAGTACAATAGAATCCCTCTAATGCGACCACTTAATGAATAAACAGGGTTGTCATTATAAGCAGGTGGTTGCTTAATACAGGACAAAAGTAATGCAAAAAGCTCCTCTAGGAGCGTTCTGCAATACTTTTGTCCTGCATTAAACTACCACCTGCACCTAGCACCATTAATTTTAGCTCTTTTAGGTGGTCGCATTAGCGGGATTTAACTGTATAGGGTTTGTTGGAGAAATAAAGGAACTATTCTTGATTTTTTTAATTAAAACATCTTATCTGGATCTCTATTACCACAAAAACACCAACGACAGGAAACATTACGATTTCCTTGCAATACAAACAGATTACCCCAGATTGTTCGAACATTAAAACAAGTATCGTTATTGGTCTTTAAGACAGGAGGCAGCTTAATGCAGACTCAAAGTCATACAGAAAGATCCTATAGCTTTCTACGTGGCTTTCACCTGCATTAAGCAGCAACCTGCCTAAAATGTCCCAAATTCTTCATCACTAAGACTTCGAACTATCGATTTGTCACTATAATATATAAGTGTGGGATATGTCAGATTTTATTTGCCACAGCCAATGAGATTAATAAGACCAGGCATATCCCAAACTGTTGCAATATTCATTTTAATATATGGCTTAACAAACGAAGCAGTCTATTGATGGCTCTACTTTATCATATAACATTTTCTAAAACCACATATCCGTAAAAGTCCCTAGTTTACCTTTTATCGATTCGTCATTGAAGGATTGTTTTTCGTCATACAAGGCTTGTATTTCGTCATACAAGGATTTTATTTCAGAGTTCTGCTATTTGTATATAAGGAGTGTAATAATTTTACGGGTCTGTATTTGCTTGTGTTCGTGAAATGTCATTTATAGGTATATAGTACATTTCTATATGCATGTGCCGAGTTATGTACTGATGGCAGTTATAAAAAGTCACACTGTACGTTAAAGGCTTTTTTAATTAGCAACTAGGGATTAAAATCGTAATACATGATGTGTTATGATTTTAATCAATCGAGGGATTGTTTTTTGTATTGGGAACATATTAAGTATTCCATTGCTATTTATCCCTTCAGCTGATGAAACCACATTTACAAGTTTCATGCACAAGAAAAAACAATAAAATAAAACAATATAGACCCAAACCAGAAGGCTCCAGAAGAAGCTTTGTGATAAGGGTATTCTCTGTTTGCTTATGGAATGATGCAGATCTGATTCTTTAGTTTCCCCCAAAGAAAAGAAAAACGTGTTCATACTATTACCCGTATTGTCACGATGTCCTTATTTCTGACATGGATATAAGGGGTGTGTACTTTTGTGACTGATTCACCGGTATTTATGACATTAAATGATTGAAATATGATGCATTCCATCTACAGTAGAACATATCATAAACGATCATCAACATTAGGTCTATTTATGAGTAAACCAGGTGGTAGATTAATGCAAGTCAAAAGTAAAGCAGAAAGCTCCCATAGAGAGTATTACATAAAAGCAAAGCATAGTATTTCGAAGACATATTTGACCGTGGCCACAGGGAGAGGAACACATGTTTTCAGACATTTTGAAACATGGCCATATGGCATATGTAGAGATGTAAGTTAAATTCATGTGTGCAGTTAAAAGTATTATTTTATGATAAAATCATACACTTTCCAAGCGAGACCATGTGAATTTACATGTTCCGAGAGGACAGGTACGAACAGATTTATGTACTAGATATATGTTCAAGGATGACACTTACCTTTTCACAGTACAGTAAAACCTCTCTATGTTTTAATTTAGTAAAAATGTCGATCTTGGAGACTTAATGCAGGGTCAAAGTCATGCGGAAAGCTCCTCTAGGAGCTTTCTGCATGACTTTCACCTTGCATTAAGCAGCCACCTGCCTAAAAGTATCTAAATTCTTCTCCGGTTTAGAGAGGTTTTACAGTATCAAATCTTACCTCGCAGTGAAATAATATCTGCTCCAATAAGGGTCTAGTGCAGTTTGGATTATTCGATTCGATCAAACTTTTAATAGAAATTATTAACAGAGTGTCAAACAGCTTGGATCTTGATGAGACTCAAAGTTACTGGGCATCTTAGCTGGATCCGAGCTGTTTGCAAATGCGAGTCAGATGGTGGATAGCTGGGCCAGGGTTAAAAGTAACTATTTCAGTGCAGGAAACGACTCACTTACAGCATTTGCATACCGTGTATACTCAGATGAGAGGGTTCCTAGAGGATCCCTGCCACCAGGGCCTGCACTGTTGGTCATGTTAAACGTTTCGTTAAAACCTCCCCTGAATATTCATGATCAGCATGACCTGTTTCAATTTTGGAATAGTCCATTTGGAAATTCTGCATTGAAAGGGTTAATGTGATAACCTAAAGCAGTAACATGGTGTAGAGATGATAGCTACTTTTGATAGCGTTAGGCATATACTAATTGGTTAAGTATAAGTATACAATTAGCAGTAACAGTCCATCAACGTTCTACCTGACAGAGACGCCGCCCTTTGACACCCTTTGATGCATTTGCAAACATGGTAGATCTAGCTCAGATGACTGTAGGAGCCGTCTTATCAAGGTCTGCTTTGTTTGTTCTTATGAAATGATATAAATCTGGGTTTCTGCCATAGCCAAACGTTATTTTGTTAATGATGTCATTATAAAGCTAATTTAAAACTATATACATACAGAGCAACAGATAAAGGTGCGTACTAAAATCGTCATCTCTCCACCAAAACCTATGTTGTGACCACTCTTTAGAATCGTCTCTTCGAGACGAGTCTAAAGAGTGGTCACAACATAGGGTTTTGTGGAGAAATGAAGAAAGTAATCTTGAAAATGTTTTAATTTAGGCATCTTATCTGGACATCTGTATATACTTTCATTTTTCCTTTAATAAATATGCTTCAGGTAAAGAATTAACAGTATGTTACCATGATTAAATATACCCGTACCTGTAATAAGAGTTTAGCTATACCATGGGAAATAAGAGACAGGCATGCATACATGTATACGTTTAGATATATTGTTTCGTGACATAACTTACTTGTTCCTCGTAGTTGTTGCTCAGTGAGACAATGCATATGTTCAACTCGGCTTGTCTCTCCATCAACATGTCAATCTTCTGCGTCAACTGTATGGTCTGTTCCTTGCTATGCGACAGTTCCTGGTGCATTTCGTCCCTCTGCTCAACGACCGCTCTATGTTCGACCTCGGTAATGGACAATCTACGTAGTACGGCATCATGGTTGAGTGATAAGGTTCGCTTGTCCAGCAACTGTGCGTTTTGATCTGTAATCTGGCTCTCTAATACAAGGATCTTGTTTTGTAAGTGGATCCTTTGGGTCTCAGTCTCTTGAAGCTTTTGCTGGAGAGTATCTATCTCTTGCTGTTTTGCCAAGATGGCCACCAGGTGTTCTTGTCCTCTGTGAAGTCTTTGTGTATCACTACAAATAAAGACGACAACTGACTTTTAAATGTGTTATCAGGGTCAACACTGTTTGCCATTCAAGTCAGCAAATCAGAATAGACTTAAATGGATGTCATTCATTGCAGAATTTGCGAGAGTAAAAGATTTTGACTGTCCAGATTGGAATGTCCCGTTATTTTTTACGATATTGTCCATTCAGTATGAAGGATAGTTTCAATTTACAAACAGTGTAGTCTCTGATCACATGACTCCTCTATGTGCCCCATTGATCTGGGACTACACTATTTTCAAATGACAGTTACTTAAAGGCTTAATGTCACCACTTTGTCTGTGGTTACTGTGTGAATTAACATTGAGGTATTTTACCCACTCCCTCTTATTGACGCCCTTTGACGCCTCTGTAAAGTTCACTTTCAGAAACTATTGTGATAAAGAGAGCATTTGCTCCAGAGAAGCAAATGCTTTTTTATACAATGGTTTCAAGACTGCACAATTCTTATATTTCCATTTTCTCTAGTTAATGCTCCTTTTCGGTAGATTTATTCAAAATGGTTGGATCTAAAAATTGCCTATGGAGGAATGGGTTAACTCGTTTGCCGCCGAACTCGTCGGAAAGTGGCTCACATGGCTTGCTGCAATGGGCGAGTCTGTGAGTACGTTTGCAAACAGTATGTATTCAGTTGAGAAGCCGAGTAACTCGGCGTATCATTAGGATCCAGACTGTTTGATGTTATAATTTCAGGGAAGAAATCAAAAGAAAGTCCACTAAGAAACTTAAGGCAGGACACATTGTTTGAAGACTTACTAACCCGTCCTAATATGTCCGATGTTTAGGGATCCTTGTGTATCCTAATTTGTTAAGTATTAAGGGATCCTGCCGTCCCCTAACTTGTTCAGTGTTGAGGCATCCTACCGTCCCCTAACGTGTTCAGTGTTGATGCATCCTACCGTCCCCTAACGTGTTCAGTGTCGATGCATCCTACCGTCCCTAACGTGTTCAGTGTTGATGCATCCTACCGTCCCCTAACTTGTTCAGTGCTGAGGCATCAATGTTAAGTGTTGTTCAATGTTAAGACACCCTACAATGCCCTAACCTTTTAGGTATTGAGGTATCATAATGAACCCTAACTTGTTCAGTGTTGATCGATCCTACTGTACCATAACTTGTTCGGTCTTGAGGCATCCTTCTACACCCTTACTTGGTCAGTTTTGAGCACCATACTGTACTCTAACTTCTACAGTGTTGATACGGCCCTTTGTTCCCTAAACTGGTCAGTTTTGAGGGATTATACAATGTTTTAACTTGCTTAGTGTGGTGGGAACATACTGTATAGTTTTACCTTTGATTCTTGAACGCCAGTTGTTCAGCTTCAAGCTCTTGTATCCTTGCGTCTTTCCTCCTCAGCTCTTCCTTCAAGTTCTCCACCTCGAACACGACTGTTGGCGATCCATTTGCTAGTTCAAGTGATTCCTCGACAGTGTTCATGGAGTCTAGTTCCGTGACCCCTTCAGCTCCTGGCCTGAGATGTAGCTGTATGTCCCAACCTGTCCACGTCGGCCTAGTGTTCATGTAACGGTATCTAAATAAGAAACTATTTTGTTAGCCCATTTCAATCAGCTGGTCCCGAGGTTGCAAAGATTGAGTCTGAAATCATTCTCAATCATCTGACTGGTCAGAGATTGAGCTTGCAAAAGGCTGACAAAGCAAGTACTTGAGAACGAAATATGTACATGTATTTGGAATGAACCTAAGTTTTGTTTTGATTCAGTGTTTCTGCACGGGTCTGCTCTGTTTGCTTATAGACATGATTTTACAGTTTCAGCTATGGTCAAAAATTCCTGTGTTCGAATGTCATTATAAATAAGTAGTTAATATTCATGGTCTCATAATTACTTACACGAATAGTCATGAAGTAAAGGGTTAATACATGACACCGGTAATGCAGATATATAGATATAACGGTAGCCACCTAATACCACCCGCTTTTAATGGGACTTAATTTCTCATTAAGTGGTTGCTTTAACTACAGTAAAACCCCGCTAATGCGACCACCAAAAAGGGGCATAATTCACAGTGGCAAGGGCATGTGGTCGCTTAATGCAGGACGAAAGTTATGCAGAAAGCTCCTATAGGAGCTTTCTGCATAACTTTCGTCCTGCATTAAGCAACCACCTGCTTATGAAAACAGCCATGTTTGTTTAAGTGGTCGCATTAAGTGGTCGCATTAGCGGGGTTCTACTGTATTTACCTCATAGATACGCCTTTTAGCGCATGTGCAAATAGAGCAGATCCAGCTTAGACGCCTGCTGTAGGGTCGGTCTGACCAGGATCAGTTCAGACGCCTGCTGTAGGGTCGGTCTGACCAGGATCAGCTCAGACGCCTGCTGTAGGGTCGGCCTGACTAGGATCAGTTCAGACGCCTGCTGTAGGGTCTGTCTGACCAGGATCAGTTCAGACGCCTGCTGTAGCGTCTGTCTGACCAGGATCAGTTCAGACGCCTGCTGTAGGGTCTGTCTGACCAGGATCAGTTCAGACGCCTGCTGTAGGGTCGGTCTGACCAGGATCAGTTCAGACGCCTGCTGTAGGGTCGGTCTGACCAGGATCAGTTCAGACGCCCGCTGTAGGTTCGGTCTGACCAGGATCAGTTCAGACGCCTGCTGTAGGGTCGGTCTGACCAGGATCAGTTCAGACGCCTGTTGTAGGGTCTGTCTGATCAGGATCAGGTAGGTTTGCTTATACCTCTCCTTCATATAAATGTGTTTTCACGCATTTGCAAACCCAGCAGACACAGATAAGTCTGATCAGGGTCGGCTGTTTGCCAACAGGTATGATAGAACTTTTTCTTTACTTTCTAAAATGGCTACACTGCTCCATTTTCAATATTTCATTACAACTATTTTGTCCATGAATATTGAGTAGGTATTGAAATTTGGAATAATCATAGAACAGGGAAAGGGTTATGAAATACTATATCATTCTGCTGTATCTGCCATAGTCGAACATTCCCGCATTCATGAGGTAATAGGGCCTACATGTATACTGTAAACCTCATCAATATTCATAACGTTATTTCTTACATGAATATTCATAACTCAATACTGTGAAAGTTTAGTAAGGAGGAATTAATACCTTTGTATACAGGTGACTGCTAAATGCAGGATGAAAGTCTTCTAGAGTAGCTTTCTGCATGACTTTCACCCTGTATTAAGCTGCCACCTGTGTTCAATATCAGTAATGGTGCGTATCTGAGTGTTCTTTGTATCGAGGTTTTACTGTACTGACAAAAGAAATCATAACAAAAATGGCCACTTATTCTTTTTATATTTTGAGCTATTTGTATCGCATGGCACGACCCATATGTCTTCAGAATGGTATTAAAGCGTCGTCTGTTATTTTCGTTTCTTTTTTCGGATATGAACGTTGGACTATGCTCCAGATTTTGTTTCAAAGATCATAAATTGATATACAATAGACTCTATCTACAGTGACCACTTAACATTTTTCCTGATGAAACGTCATGTGAAAAAAATGACATCATGAATACTTATAAGCTGCATTTTATCATGGTGGATCGGTAGAAACGGTAGACACGGAAAGTATGACTCAATAAGCAAACATAGCAGACCCTGATCAGACGGGTTATATAGGAGCTGTCTGATCTTGGTCTACTCTGTCAGCAAAATGCTTGAAATGGCGTCTCTAACAGGTAAACAATGATGTCCCGTAAAACAGGTGACTGGTAATGAAATACGGAACACTCCCGACATTCGCCAGCCATTTAGCTGCCAACTGTCTATAACATTTATTTAAGTGGTTCCTCTGGGGAATTTGTATGGCATATTGATATTCGCAAAATACAACATTTCGTGTACTTCAATAGCTTATTATTCATAGTCATGTGTAAATGTTGGAAAACCATTTTGTTGGACGACAGCCAATACGGGTGGATCTATAATTAATCGCGCTGATCATCGAACGTGTGCGTGATCAGCGTTATATTTATTAAACTTCCGCTATTGGTTTTTATTTATTTATTTCGATCAAACTCATTTTGGTCACGTGACATATGTTCTAGTTTTTCTACGGTTAACTCTTTTCTTCATATAAACGCATTTTCACGCCTTTGCAAACAGTGTAGACCCAGATCAGACGGCTCTATAGGAGCCGTCTAATCAGGGTCTGCTCTGTTTGCTGATGGTATAAAATAGATCTTATTCTACAGTTTCTGTCTGAGCAAACATGCATTGTATTCAAATGCCATTATAAAATAAATCCTCTAATTAATATTAATTATGTCATTATTCATTACAGTAAGGAAAGTGTTGAGCATGCTGGAAACCTATTTCTAACCCTTTACCTGATGAATATTAATGCAATAATTAATAAAAGCCTGGATATTAATTAGACGACATTTTATAATAGTATATGAACACCAGAAAAGCTTGGACACGTCAAACAGTACAGAATGAGTCCTATATTATTCCATAAGCAATTCAAAAGAGACATCGAATGGCGCCTCTCATTTTGATCTAAAGTGTTGGTACATATCGTTATACAGTTTCCCTTATTTATATTAATTATGTAGACATAATTCATGAACAAGCTGCTTGTGCTAATTCAGTACCATGTATCACAATATCTAGCTGACATAAAATGAAGAGGAAACTTACATTCATCTTGTGTAAATCTTTACCTCATATAGATATATAGATAATTTATTCAGTACAAAGGATACGTTCTCATCAGTACAGGTCAGCAACAAGTACACAACATAAGCAATGTCAACAGCACATTAACCGTTTACTCTATGAATATGCATGTAAGAAATAAGACGACCGCTTAATAAATAAACATGGGTGTCTTTATAAGCAGGTGGTTACTTAATGCAGGACAACATTAATGCAGACAGCTCCTTCAGGAGCCCTGTAATAAGCAACCACCTGCTTGTTAAAACTCCTAATGTCAATAAATGAATGGCCGATTACGACAGGTTCTACGGTAAATCTTTTACATACGTTTAATGTAAGGGGTGATTGAAACAACTAATAATATCCTTTCATTTAACTTTAATATGTAGGAACCGGGTGTATAAGCGCTTGGCAAACAGTGTACACCCAGATCGAAGGGCTACTGGGGGAGCCCTCTGAAGGTCTACTGGGGGAGCCCTCTGATAAGGGTCTGCACTGTTTGTCATAATAATCATTTTACCCAGTGACAAATTTTGATAAAAAAAAATTGTTTAACTAATAGTCAGAAAAGAGGAACCGATTTAATTAATAAGCAGATTAACGGTTTGTTGGATGTTGTATCCCTTACAACGCTGGATTTGCAAATGGACTACGTGTGTTCCAAAATTCAAACAGGCCAAGCGTATGGTGAACATTAAGGGATTTTTCTGAAGAAATGTGTAACGTGACAAACAGTGCAAACTGTTCCTCTAGGAACCCTCTCATCTGGGTCTATACTGTTTGCAAATAACATTAGCGACACGTGTCCTGCACTGCAAGGGCTATTTAATAAATGTCCCTTATTTGTTGTTATATGTTGACTAAAATTTTAATCCTGAATACCCTTTTGATCTGAGCAACCCGCATACAAATAAAGTCTCGCTACAGTCACCACATGATTTATTAACTAGGAGTCTGTAAAAACAGGTGGCGGTTTCATACAAAGAAAAGGTAATACAGAAAGCTCCTATGGGAGCTTTCTACGTAACCATTGTCCTGCATTAGGCTACCATCTGCTTTGGAAATCCAGAATAACTTTTGTTTTGAATGGTCGCGTTAGCGAGACTGTATTTACTCAGCCACACTGGGTTGTATTTGCTTATATATTTTCATAAATATTTACAAATAAGCGGCTCTTACAATTGGACAATAAGCTTCCTATTATAAAACGCGAAAATCACCATGCTGACTCTAGCTTCCATTAAATGAATGTTTTAGAAAGGAAAATGTACTTGCCTTTTTTATCCAAACGCCCGTCAAGAGTATGGTATGTCTCATATATAGTTCACCGACAATCAACGTATTGCTTTCAATGAATGTTTTCATGTGCATTACGTAGACCGTAACAAATGAGTATCTGACAATCGGAAACTCTTCGCTTTATTCTGGCAAGTCTCGCGTGGCTTAGCCGATCACTGCTGCGTAAAACACAACGCTCCTATAGGAGCGTTCTGTTTTACTTTCACCTTGTTTTAGCAGCCACCTGCTCTAAATACCAACTAATTAGCACAATTTAGTGGTCGTTATAGAGAGCTTTTACTGTATATGCAGCGAAATACATCTAAAGCGACCACTTAACACATAACATTGGTGTCTTTAAAAGCAGGAGGTTGTTTAATGGAGGACGAAAGTAATGCAGAAAGCCCCCATAGGAGGTTTCTGCATAACTTTAGTCTTGCATTAAGCTACCACCTCCCTCTACGATTGCATTATACCTATTTTGGTGGTCGCATTAGAGGGTAGATGATACATATAGTTATAGATACAGTAAAAACTCGATTATTCGAACACAAAAATACGTACCATTATTAATCTTTAACACAGTCAGCAGCTTAGTACAGGGTGAAAGTCACGCAGAAAGCTCCTCTAGGAGCTTTCTACATGACTTTCACCATGCATTAAGCAGCCACCTGCCTACAAAGGCATACATTCTCCAGTACTAAAGTGTCATAGTATCGAGTATTGACTGTAGTTTACTCACCATGCTAACTGTATAGTTTGCTGAAAATGTGCGACATGTATACAAAGCACTGGTGTCCCTACTTGTATTTCCTTTCAGAAGGCGTGTAAGCAGCAGTTAAATCTGTTTCAAATCTGTTACAGTTTCACGCAATAAATATGTACGTTTATCTCTATCAGATAGCTGTACATGTATCTAGTTACCCGAGTTAAAATTAAATACGAATCATCTTGACCTTAGATAACAACTTTGGTATTTTTTTTAATCAATTACTTCTTGAATATTCATGTAAGACATAGTGACATCATTTACATGGATTTTTATAACGACACGTGAACGCAGAAACTGTAGAATTAGATTTATATTATTAAACAAGCAAACATTAACGTCTGTTTTGGGTCTATTTTGGTTGCTAAAGCCTAGACGATTAATAGCGGGGTCGCCTAAAGTATGCTGTTTTTTATGCAACACATAGGCCGAGGCGGGTAATAGTGGACCCGCCTAAACTAAGATCAATTTTGAGCGAACTAAAGATTCAGACGGGTGATAGTGGAATCTCGGGCAGTATGCTACATGTTTAGTGAAGAACAGGCCCAGACGGGTAACAATAGAGCCGCCGCCTAAAGTATGCTAGTTTGAGCGAACTGCGGGCTTAGACTGGTAACAGCTAGTGGAGTATCCCGCAGTATGCTGCGAACTGCGGGCCAGGCGTATACCAGTGGAGTCTCCCGCAGTATGCTGCGAACTACGGGCCAGGCGTATACCAGTGGGGTCTCACGCAGTATGCTGCGAACTGCGGGCCAGGCGTATACCAGTGGAGTATCCCGCAGTATGCTGCGAACTGCGGGCCAGGCGTATAACAGTGGAGTATCCCACAGTATGCTGCAATTGAGCGAACTGCGGGCCAGGCGTATACCAGTGGAGTCTCACGCAGTAAGCTGTGAAAAGCGGGCCAGGCGTATACCAGTGGAGTCTCAAGCAGTATGCTGCGAACTGCGGACCAGGCGTATACCAGTGGAGTCTCAAGCAGTATAAGCTACACTACGGACCCAGACGGGTAATTGTTGAGTCGCCTAATTTATGCTGTAGTTTAGTGAACTGCGGGCTCAGACGGGTAACAGTTGAGCCTCCCACAGTATGTTGTATTACGGGCTCAGATGGGTAATAGAATGGTTTCCCGCTGTAAGCTACATTTCAGCGAACTACGGGCACAGACGGGTAATAGAAGGGTTTCCCGCTGTAAGGTACATTTCAGCGAACTACGGGCTCAGACGGGTAATAGAAGGGTTTCCCGCTTCAAGTTACATTCCAGCGAACTACGGGCCCAGACGGGTAATAGAAGCGTTTCCCGCTGTAAGCTACATTCCAGCGAACTACGGACCCAGACGGGTAATAGAAGGGTTTCCCGCTGTAAGCTACATTTTGCTCCGCTGTAAGCTACATTTCAGCGAACTACGGGCCCAGACGGACAATAGAAGGGTTTCCCACTGTAAGCTACATTTCAGCGAACTACGGACCCATACGGATAATAGAAGGGGTTCCCACTGTAAGCTACATTTTAGCGAACTACGGACCCAGACGGGTAATAGAAGGGTTTCCCGCTGTAAGCTATATTTCAGCGAACTACGGCCCAGACGGGTAATAGAAGGGTTTCCCGCTGTAAGCTACATTTCAGCGAACTACGGACCCAGACTGGTAATAGAAGGGTTTCCCGCTGTAAGCTACATTTCGCTCCGCTGTAAGCTACATTTCGCTCCGCTGTAAGCTACATTTCAGCGAACTGCGAGCCCAGACGGGTAATATAATGGTTTCCCACTGTAAGCTATATTTCAGCGAACTACGGACCCAGATGGGTAATAGAAGGGTTTCCCGCTGTAAGCTACATTTCAGCGAACTACGGGCCCAGACGGGTAATAGATGAGTCGCCTATAGTAACGTATGCTATATTTTAATGAACCGCTGGCCCAGACCGGTAATAGTGGATTCTCCCGCAGTATGATATATTTCAGCTAACTACATGCCAACACGAGTAATAGTGGAGCCACCTTAATTATGTTTAATTTGAGCAAACAACGGACCTAGACGGGTTATAGCAGTATTCCACAGTATGCTGCATTTAAGTGAACTACAGACCCAGACGGGTTATAACTGAGTCTTCCGCAGTATGTTGTATTTGAGTGAACTACACGCCCAGACGGGTTATAGCAGAGTATTCCGCAGTATGTTGTATTTGAGTGAACTACAGACCCAGACGGGTTATAGCAGAGTCTTCCGCAGTATGCTGCATTTGAGTGAACTACAGACCCAGACGGGTTATAGCAGAGTCTTCCGTAGTATGCTGTATTTGAGTGAACTACAGACCCAGACGGGTTATAGCAGAGTCTTCCGCAGTATGCTGTATTTGAGTGAACTACTGGCCCAGACGGGTTATAGCTGAGTCTTCCGCAGTATGCTGTATTTGAGTGAACTACAGGCCCAGACGGGTTATAGCTGAGTATTCCGCTGTATGCTGTATCTGAGTGAACTACACGCCCAGACGGGTTATAGCTGAGTATTCCGCAGTATGCTGTATTTGAGTGAACTACAGGCCCAGACGGGTTACAGCTGAGTTTTCCGCAGTATGCTGCATTTGAGTGAACTACAGACCCAGACGGGTTATAGCTGAGTCTTCCGCAGTATGCTGCATTTGAGTGAACTACAGACCCAGACGGGTTATAGCAGAGTCTTCCGCTGTATGTTGTATTTGAGTGAACTACAGACCCAGACGGGTTATAGCTGAGTCTTCCGCAGTATGTTGTATTTGAGTGAACTACAGGCCCAGTAATAGTGGCGTGTCTCGCAGTATGCTGTATTCGAGCGAATTACAAACCAAGACGGGCATATATTTTGGAAAGTCACTGTTAATTGACATTCGTGCATTCCATCGATATTCAAAATAACTATATCGTATTAATTATTGTAAGAATTTACAATAGCGAAGGTCTCAGCTGTGAATGTGAACATTTCCTTGAGTAAATATGTATATTTATAACACAGACAAACCTGTCTTCTTTAATCATTCTACCTGACAGGGAATCATATGGACGCATTAACAAACAAAAATGTCCCAGATCAATGGCCATGGACGAAACTGTAGACACATATCTGTATTAGATCTACTTCATTTCATCAAGCACCGAACATACCCTAACCGGACAGGTTGTATAAGGGCTGTCTGATCTGAGTCTACACTGTTTGCAAATACGTTTAAAGGTGTTTCTATGAAGTACAGGGTTAACTGATAAAACACCTATGACAAAGTTATTACTGCAGTTTTAAATCTGTCATCGACCTTTTTGTATATCATTTAACCCGTTAACGATAAATCAAGGGTGGATAAGGCCGGTATTAATCTAGGTAGGGGGAGGCCGGTATAAACCAAGGGTGGGCAAAGCCGGTATTAATCCAGGGTGGGCAATGTCGGTATTAATCCCGGGCGGGCAAGGTTTGTATTAATCCACGGTTGGCAAAGCCGGTATTAATACAGGGTGGACAAGGCTGGTATTAATACTGGATGGGCAATGCCTAAATTAATACAGGATGGGTAAGGCCGGTATTAATCCAGGGTGGGCAATGTTGGTATTAAACCAGGGTGGGCAATGTTGGTATTATTCCACGGTGGACAAGGTTGGTATTAATCCAGGGTGGACAAGGCCAGTATCAATCCAGGAGTGACAATGTCCGTATTAATGCAGGATTGACAAGGCCGGTATTAAAACAGGGTGGGAAAAGTTGGTATTAATACAGGATGGACAAGGTCGGTATTAAAATAGGATGGGCAATGTAACATACTGGGTAAGCTATTCCACAAAACTATACAGATGTGCAAGGATAAGTCAATTGGTACTCTAAAAAAGTAAGTAAATGTTTTAAGACGCCGTATAATTCGGCTTCTCATCAGGATCCAATCTGTTTGATACTCTGTGAATAATTTCTAGGAAATTTGATCGAATCGAAAGTACATGTAGTCAAAATAACGCCGAATAAAATTGGAGCAGACACGATTTTAGTGACGCGGGGTAAGACCTAAGATATTTGTTTGTATAGTCAAACAACTAGGTCTGACGTGTCAAAGGTCAGCCGAATCCATTTTTTAGGGAGATCAGCATTCCGCTTGTGCTCGGACCATTTTTTAAACAGACGAGTTTAGTATATAAGATAAAATTGAAGGCGGAATTGTTGTCAGCAGTTTAGCGCAGTGGGTAAAGTCTAGGTACGCAGAAGACATTTTTGTCTATGTTAGGGAAGGGTGCCTTTGTTTGAGTTCGAGTCCTATATTAGCCATATTTTCAATAATAAATCGATGCTAAAATATGAATATCAATATAAGTTTTAGCAAATGTCTTGTACAAGTGGATTCTTATTGCACAACAAAACTAATGCTCTTAAGGGGACTTTCCTTAATATTTTTAGCAAAAAAAAATATCTTAGGTTTATGCGAGACTCGAACCTGCGCCTAATAAAATGTTCGCCGATCATATACTTCTTTATGGTCCTACGACTTATCCACTACGCTATATTTCCGATAACTAATGCGCTTATTCTTTATACCTGTAACTGAACATTTTCTTTATAAATGGCACGTGGATATCCGAAATGTTGATCTCCCTTAAAAATGGACTCGGCGAACCCGTGACCCGTCAGACCTAGTTGTTTGAATATATTTATTAAGTTGCTTACAACACAGACGATTCATGTATTATATACCACGGTTACTAAACAATTAAGTTCAACATGTCATATTTACTTGCCATGATACAATCAACTCAACAGAGGCGTATTAGAAAGATACACAAAACCCCCTAAACTATTTCGCTGCTGCATTTTGTCGTCGCCAAACTTTGTCGTCTGGAACAATAATTGATTTTTTTTTATATTTTTCCTATTTTTTTTGTTACAAAAACCATTATCACAGTAACAAACAGTTTGGATCCTGATGAGATGCCGAGTAGCTCGGCGTCTCATTTCGATCCAAACTTTTTGCATATGTAATCACAGATGCGACATTGGCAGCGAAAGACTTAAATAGCGATCATTTAACTCTTTACTCCATGAATATTCATGTCAGAAATAACTTGATGAATATTAATTAGATATGTATGAGATAATTCATATTTACAATGGCTTATGAACACACGAAGGTTTGGCTGTGGCAGAAACTGTACAGTCTTATCTATATTATTTCATAAGCCAACAGAGCTGACCCTGAACAGACGGCTCCGGCAGAAACCATCTGATCGGTGTCTACTATGTTTGCAAAGTATTTATGGAGTAAAGAGCCACTTAGTAGAGTACGAATATAATGTTGATTCTGGATAGGTTTCGGACAACAGTAGAGCCTGTCCTAAGCGGCCGTTCATTTAGTGAACATAAGAGTCTTAAAAAACAGGTGGTTGCTTGAAGCAGGGCAAAAGTATAGGAGATTTCTGCATTACTTTTGACCTACATTAAGCTCTCACCGTCCTTACATACACAGAGTTAGACCTGTTTTGATGGCCGGTTAAGACAGGTTCTACTGTACATTAAACTATAAAGATCTGGTGGAGAGAGATAATTCGTCGCATGTAACAGCTTTACTTTTTTCCAAAATTTATAAGACAATTGGTAGATTAATGCAGGACGAACGTTGTGCAGAAAGCTACTACAGTGTATATGAGCTTTCAGCATTACTTTTGTCCTGCAACAAGCAACCACCTGCTCTTATAGAAACTCCATGGTTATGATGTCGATATAAGCAGTTATTCGTGGTGTGGTCTATATGGTCGTTATAAGCAGTTGTTCGTTATATGGTAGCACTACGCACTTATTGTTATGTGGACGTTATTTAAGAAATGAATGACGTGCTCCCGGTGTTCATGAGGTTATGCAACGCATAGCTTTACGAGCAAAGTTAGTGAAGCCCGAAGGGCTTCACGTGAATCTTTGCTCGTAAAGCTATGCGTTGCATAACCTCATGAACACCGGGAGCACGTCATTTATTTCTTATATTTATATTCCATTGTATTTTTATTTCAACGGATTTTTTTTAAATATTATATACCGGTCACGTAATAGCCGCTATCTAGGTCGTTGCCAGGTTCGTTTCTAACGTAGTAGGATTGTTGGAGATAACGCTCCTTACGTCACGTGTACATAACACGGAAGTGACGTTACGTCTCTTGGGAACAGACGTTGATTAATAGAGTTTGAATGTAGTACGCAAAGAGAGAATTGAGAGAAATAAATTGTGAAAGAAGAAGACGTGTCAATCATCTATTCCCGTCCCATATAGACAAGGATCTCTATACAATGTATATGGTATGAAAAATAGTCCCAAACACATATTATGAATATAAAATGAATACAAGATTTTAATCAGTAAATTGTCCAGCGGAATTCTGGGAAAAGGAGAACCGACTCAAACCGGTATTGAAATGAACGTTCATGGGAAAATGCAACTTTCTTTTTAGAATAAGGTTATATAAGGACGTTGCAGGGCGAATGTAAATATAACCAGTTATTCGTTATGTGGTCTGTATGAGCAATAATTCGTTATGTGGTCTCTATCATAGGTGTTTGTCGTGTGCTACCTCACTACCCCCCCCCCCCTCCCCCCCCTTCTCCCCCCCCCCCCTTCCCGTCTGCAACTACACAGAAACATATTGAATATTGGCCAAAACAATCTCAAAAATGTCAAAACATTGTCAAAATATCATAAAATAACATTTAAAAGTGCACTAAAAAAATCTGTTTTTTTTTTGTTCACATCAATGTAATACATGTAGATAATAACAAGGTAGGTATCTCCGACCACAGAAAATAGGCATGCAGTCACTACAGGTGCCGTAACTTTGTCAAATGCCCGTGTATTCTCAAAAACTATGCCTTATATATCGTGGAAGGGATGCCTCGAGACATGGTATTAACGAAACCTCCACTGTACGTCAAATTAATTTGAAGACAGTCCTTTAATTCTCAATATAAGTTGGTCGGCTCCGATCTGATAGACCCGAAAGAACGTGGAGGTGTGTCTCATGCGGATAACCTCTAATATTATCGTTAATGTCATTCACCTTTGCGAGCGTCTCGATGATCGTGACAATTTTATTTCGGCGTGAATTTCAACTGACAAAAAGGATTATTCTTACCATAATCAAGTAAATCTACACCATTTCGTTAAGGAAATATATTTAAAACAATGTTTATCACTGATATATTACAGCATTTGTTCGATAAACTGCGAATATATTTAGTTTCACTCTTGTCAAATGTGACTTTCGGGTCTATCAGACCGGAGCCGACCAACTTATTTAGAGAATTAAAGGCTTGTTTACAAGTGAATTTGTCGTACATATTTTGAGGCATCCCTCCCACGAAATATAAGCCATATTTTTGGGGAATACACGGGAAATTGACAAAGTTATGGCACTTTTAGTGGCCGCATGTCAATTTTCAGTGCTCAGAGATACCTACCTTGTTATTATATTATATTGATGTGAATTATTTTTTTCAGTTTACTTCAAAATTTCGTGTTATGGTATTTTGACAATATTTTGGCATTTTTGAGATTATTTTGACCAATATCTTTCTGTGAGGTTGCAGAGGGGGTAGCAGATGGGCGGATAGGGGGGTAGCACACGACAAATACCTGTGGTCTCTATGAGAAATCATTCGTTACGTGGACGATATAAGCAGTTACTCGTTATGTGGTCACAATGAGCAGTTATTCGTTATGTGGTCACAATGAACAGTTATTCGTTATGTGGTTTCCGCGAGTAGTCATTCGTTATGTGGTCGATATAGTAAGCAGTTATTTGTTATGTGGTCACTATGAGCAGTTATTCGTTATAATGTCTCTATGAGTAGTCATTCGTTATGTGGTCGCTATAAGGAGTTATTTGTTATATGGTGACTATAAGCAATTATTCGTTACGCCATAAGCAATTATTCTTTATGTGGACGCGATAAGCTGTTTATTCGTTATGTGGTGACTACACGGAGTTATTCGTTATGTGGTATCTATAAGCAGTCATTCGTTTACGCCATAAGCAGTTGTTCGTTATGTGCACGCTATAAGCAATTATTCGTTATATGGACGCTATAAGCTGTTATTCGTTATGTGGACACCATAAGCTGTTATTCGTTATGTGGACACCATAAGCAGTTATTCGTTATGTGCACGGTACAAGCAGTTATTCGTAATGTGGTCGCTATAAGCAGGATCTACTGTAGTAATTTTCCCTTCTCAATAATTTGTTCATACAGAATGAAATCCCTCCTTAGCAAAATTAACTTTATTGTAAAGTAAGTTATCATCGACAGAGTAACATTGTCTAAGCTAGTATCAAAATAAGTTTCTTTTCAAAACATATCAATGTGTCAAATAATTTTGATCTTGATCAAAGACGTAGTTTCTCGATGTCTCTTCTGGATCCAAACTTTTAGTGAACATAACAAGCTCGCCGTATGCTCATTTGTTCGCCATGTATACGCTTGCTCGCACATACGCCTGTTTGCTCGTTCATACGCCTGTGTGTTCGTCCATACGCCTACTTGCTGATTCATACGCTTACTTGGTGATCCATACGCTTGCTTGTTGGCCAATGCGTCTGCCTGATCGTCCATACGCTTGCTTGCTCGCCCATACACTTGCTCGCAAATACGCTTGCTTGCCGCTCATACTCTTGCGCGCAAATACGCTTGCTTGCTCGCCCATACACTTGCTCGCAAATACGCTTCTTTGCCGCCTATACGCTTGCTCATACGTTTGCTAGTTGCTTTCTCGTTCTACAGATTATTTGAGGATTGAAAACCATGAAAATAAAATACAATAGAACCCCTAAAAATGGGTCTTTGTACCAGGTTCACCCTGCAATCCACGAAATTCACCAAAGAAAAAATGTATGCATGAAAATTTATATCTAGTATTGCATATAAACAGTAAAACTGTTGTCCTTGGCAAAACCCTGTACGATCAATTCAACATAATCCACAAGCAAACAGCACATTTGTAGAATAAAACAGAAAATTAATGAATATTGCTTATTAATATTTTCCCATGATCGAAACCTGATTGGATCCAGATGAGACACCGACTAACTCATCGTAGGATCAAAGCTGTTTGACACTCGGTCAATACTTACTCAAAAGCTGGATCAAATCGAAAGTACGTGTAGTCTAAATTTCACGAGATCCTGACATGAGCAGACACTATTTTAAAGTATTTTTATCACAGCTGGGTAAGGGTTTATCAGGCTATTTATAGAACCACAAACGATAAAGATAACTGGTTATGAGGAATGTGATGATGGTAGTGAAACAAACAAAATGTTTTAAAAGTTTTAAAATATAGTTTTGTATATTTATGTTTTTTTTTACAAAATTTAAATGTTTAAAGTTGTTTTTAATTGTCTTCCCCTCCGTTTATTCCGCGTCTTTCCACGATTTCCTCGAGTATATGCTGATTCATAAGGTTCGATTCTTGTTCTGGTCTCATAATCCCTCGATGTTGTAGAAACATATTAGTATAACTAACATTATTCTTCCTGGCTTGAGCGGGGCTCATTTTGATCGGAAATATTTTGGCGATTGGCTTCAAGAGTTTTCGTCTATTGGACACTTCCAACGATGTCATGAGTTCACGATCAGTCCTCTCCTGGTCCCTGACCCAGGCCACTTGGGTGTTGCGCACGTCCTTGGTCAGCTGCTCTAGCTCACCACGTGCCCTGAAGTAAGCCATGGCTTCCATGTCCAGCTGACGCTCGTACATGCTGCGTAAACCTGAAGTGAATCACCCTCTACCTCAGTAATATTTATATTAGAAATAATGACATCATGATAATTAAATCAATTAGCTATTTTTATAATGGTATTGTGACGAAGATTTTTTAACCATGGCAGAAAATGTTTGATTGCTTTATAGGATTTTAAAGTGATGGTTTCTACTAGCAACGCGTTTTGAAAATGGCTAAAATTACATAAATCATTTGTTTATATGCTGAAAAGAAATACATCGCAAGAGAACCGATCGATAAACATTGAGAAGACTGAACTTTCATTCGTTTGATATCAAAGACATTGATGTTATTCGCCAATGTATTGTGTATTGCGTAACTGTTCGACTTAGCTCGATCATATCTTGTTGTACAACAAAAATATGAGTATCGAAGACAATGATTTATTTTGTATTAAAGGGACATTTTTCAATACAATCCTGACAAGAATTATTCAACATAACAGAAGTCATGTTTTATGGTTTTAACCCTTTCCTCCATAAATACGCATTTCTACGCCCCTGTAATAACGACTACTTGAAACCATTGTGATAAATAGAGCATTTGCTCCTATAGGAGCAAATGCTCTATTTATCACAATGGTTTCAAACTACAAAATTCTAAAAATTTACTTTTCTCTAGTAAATGCTCTTTTTGGGTAGATTCATTCACAGAGGTTGGGTCTAAAAATAGCTTATGGAGGTAAGGGTTAATGAAAATATACGTTTATGGTAGGAGCTATATATACGTGTATACATGTATAGGATTCGTCTGGTCTGAATCTACTTTATTTGAAAAGGCGTAAACACAAACAGGAATACAACAATGAATCTGTAATGTGTGCCTCGTGTATCGCTACGCGGTAATGCTGATGTGGTCTGTGTTTGTAATACCTTGTTGACCATTACCGCGCTGTGAACCAAATAAAGTCTGTTCACACTTGGAGCTGGTGTAGTGTTGACTACTTCGATTGAATCGAGAGTTAAGAAACTTTTGGCCGAGTCTCAAACAGTTTGGATCCTGATGAGACACCGTGTTACTTTGATCCAAACTGTTTGTTAATGCCAGGCAAGTCGCTCTAAGTACAGTAAAACCTCTCTATAACGGCCACTAAATTACATCAAATAGTTTGTGTTAAAGGCAGGTGGCTGCTTAAAGCAAGGTGAAAGTAAAACAGAACGCTTTTATGGGAGCTTTGTTTTACTTTCACATTGCTTTAAGCAGCCACCTGCCCTAAATACAATTTAATTAACACAATTTAATGGTCGTGATAGAGAGGTTTTACTGTAGCTGGAAAATGTTTAACTCATTCGCTGCCAAATTTTGTCGTCTGCAAACTGTTTCGTCTGCTACACCTTTCATTTGTTCGAGACGATTCTAAAGAATGATCACGACATATGGTTTGGTGGAGAAATAAAGAAGCTGTTCTTGAAAATGTTTTAATTTCCGCATCTAATCTGGACCTTTGTAATTATAATACAGCATGCGATAAGAAAGTTGAATAGTTTCGATTTTCTGTTTGGGGTATAAGCGGATGTACATAGGAGGTAACTCAAACCGCCGAAAATTACAAGTTAAACAAGAGTAATCTCCCTTTGTCAGTTCTACAATTCACCTAATGAATATTCATATAAGAAATAAGGAAATCATGAGTATTGATTAAATTATATTATAATGGTATATAAATACCGGAATTCTGTGTCATGATAGACGCTATAGAATTAGATCTAAAGTATTTCATTAGCAAAAGGAGCAGACCCTGATCAGACGGCTACTAAAGAAGCCGTGTGATCTGGATCTACTATGTTTGTTAGTGCGTTAAAAGTTGTATATATAGAGTAAAGGGTCACAAACATCACACGAAGAGGTACATCGTAACCAGGCATAAATGGGCCCCACTATATGAACTCCAACCTTAACCCTTTCACCGCCAATGTCGCAAAAATGCACCACGACAAAAAGTGCAGTCCCAGATCAGACGCCACCTTTTCAAGGCGGCGTCTGATCAGGGACTTCACTTTTGTCTCAAATTATATTTCTATATCTGTGCTTTATTCCTTTGAATTTTTCATTCATCTCATTCCCTTATTTTACCGAATGATTTAACAAAACTGGTTTGCAGACGACAATTAGAAATTTGGCGCCGAAAGGGTAAAGGCGTTTACCTTTTGCCTGTTCTAGATTTATTCCAAGTTTCAATACCTACGGCGTCTGGTCCGAACCCACACTTAAAACACGGTGTCTGGTCTGAGTCCACACTGTTTGCCGCCCATCAGAGTACATGTTTATTTTATGTTGCTGACTTGTGTAACACACAGTGTAGATCCTGATTAGGCGTGGCGTTGAACATGCTGTGGTTTATCTGGATCCATATTGCAACGCCTAAAGATTGATTTACGTATAGCGACGTGTAAGTAGTTAAGAGAGTGTTGCCACAGATCAGCAGTATCAGCGAACTTCCGTGGCCCTGTCTCATAACGAATTTGATTATTCAAACTTAGCCCCCCCCCCCCCCCCACGCCTGACGACTTTTGACGCCTCTGTTAAAGTCATTTTTTGAAACCATTGTGATAAATAGATCATTTGCAAAATAGAACATAGGAGCCCTATTTACCACAGTCCAAAACTACATAATTCTAAAACTTTCCTTTTCTGTTATAAATGCTCCTTTTCGGTACATTTATTCAAAACGATTGGGTCTGAAAATAGTCTATGAGGGAATGGGTTAAGGAACCTCTTCCGTATATATAACTGCACAGTTACATATTAAACATCATCCTCGAGCTGAGTACAATATATAAATCTTACGCACAACAGAACTTCACTACAAACGGCAACAGTGTAAACCCAGATCATCAGGGTCTGTACTGCTTGTCAAATTACACTTTTCTTTAGAAACATTTATAAATATTCGCTATAAGATTGGCCTGTTTGAATTTTGGAATGGTCCATTTGAAAATTCAGCTCTGTAAGGGTTAAGACTGATGGGAAGCTTATTGTAGAACGGGTGTTGTGCAGAAAGCATCCCAGAAACAACGTTGATCTTCAATGTTACTTTCGTTATGAGCTGAGCGTTTCTTTTGTGTGTTTTTTGTGCCGTCTGTTAACTCTCATCCACCTTTAGTGCCATGAAGACGGGCTTGGAGTAACTCGACGTCTCGAAAGGATTCATGGATTGACACACTGCTCATATTATTTAAAAGAAATTCAAGAAATTCCCACTCTAAAACAATGAAGCAGACGGAAATGTGTCCAGCAGACGACAATGCTGGAACCGAAAGGATTGAATATGAAGCTACAACAAAAGCAAACAACGCCGTCATAACCAACAGTTGTGGCAGCAGCAGCAGCAGCAGCAACAACAACATCTTCAACAACAACGACAATAACATAATATACATAGGATCTCTTACTTTTCATGGAACATTTTTCAATTCTTAAATTCCGAATTCGTGTACGAAGTTCTCCGACAGATTCTTTTTCGTTCTGCGTATAGGGAGACAACTCCACGCCGCATCTTAGCATTCTTAGCTCTGCGCGCATGCGCTGAATTTGTTTCATGATCATTTGGTTGTAGAGCTTCTGACACTCGTATCTGAAACAGGAAAGGATTTGTGCTACAGTATATTGATTTCAACAATATTTTATTCAATAAAGAAAAGGATTGGACAACAGGCATAGCCTATGTAAGTCCTCTCCAGTGGTACAAGGTAATTACATGTCGTACATGCTAGAAATATATAAATATATGCAGCGATTAACATGTAAGTAATTACATCGTTCATATATACATATGCAATGGTCTTATTAAATAACAATCAGTCAGTATTACCTGGGTCCGATTGCACAATCACTAATTAGATCAATCCATTTCCCCAACGTTGATTGGAACAAATTTCGATTATGAACCGATCATTCTAATTAACTTAGCACAGCGGCTTTTTAGGATTGTATGTACATGTACGCAGTATATACGCCTATATACGATTGAGATACAATCTATAATACATAGCTTCCAACTTAAAATAAAAGTTTAGTGATTTTGAAACCGGGTCCGGTAATACAGATTTATTACCTTAATCATTATATAGTTCAATGTAAAGCAATTAAAGTGTAATGAATATGTAGTTGAACGTTTCATCAATCTTTTTTTTTTTTTTTAACAAAGAAAACCGTCATTCGAGTAGTCAACTTTCTCAGTCAAATCTCCTGGTACTCCTGATATATGTATGCACTATATCATTAAGTGCTTCTAAAGACTCCACGCTCAGACCGCTGCCTCCGAACAATAGTGTATTTAGGGTTACCTCCCCTAATTCGGGCATTTCCCTCAATGCTGTAAGCATGTTTCGTCTATGTACAGTGAATGATGAACAGACAAAGAAGAAGTGGTAATTATCTTCGGGTATGTCCGTGCAATTTGGGCACGAGGGCGATTCTGATAGAAAATGGTTAAAAAGATGCTTATTGAGTGAACTAGCGTTGTTACGCAGTTGACAAAGAATAATATTTTCTTGTCGCCTGCCTAGATTGTAATAAATAGGAGGCCTCGTTCTGCTTTTAATTGACGATAGTTTAGTTTTGAATTGGTGAACGGAAGTAGCAGACTTAACTGTATCTGGAAGGGCATTCCATGCTCTTATCGTGCTAGGTATAAAGCTATTTTGATATGAAGATGTTCTACAACGTGGGATTTGGAGATTTTGACCGCGAGATCGGAGGTTATATTCTGCTTCTACAGGTAGAAAGGGAGAAATAAGATCCGTTAAATATTGCGGACACATACCATGTAAGATTTTGAAGATAATTGTTAGTTTGTGGTTTTCTCGTCTTTCAGACAGAGTAGCTATACCTAATTCTGCGTACAGACAAGATCTGGAAGAGTTTCGACGCAGTCCGGTAATTATACGTGCTGCTTCAACCTGGACACTTTCTAGTAAATCTGATTCTTGCTGAGTGCAATTTGTCCATACCGAATTAGCGTATTCTAATACAGGTCGAATGAATGAGAGGTAAATTGTTAGAAGTGAAGGACGGCCAACAGAGTGTTTAAGCATGCGAAGGGTGTTTAATCTACTACATGCTTTATTATAGATACTTTCAATGTGAGCGGACCAAGATGCATTTGAATTGAATGTTACCCCTAAGTGAGTGTGTGTTTGAACTTCTTCAACGGGCTCCCCGGCAAAGTGAATAGTAGGGTGAATAGTGCGTTTCCGAGAAAATACCAACGACTTGGTTTTCTGAGGATTGAAGGAAACTGCCCATTGATTTCCCCAGTTATTTATTAAGTTAAGGTCGCTGGACAGAGATGCTGCACACATTGTCTCCCGGTTTTTATCGATTATCACAAAAAGTGAGGTATCATCTGCAAAAAGTCTGACATTGTTTGTTAAATTATCTATGATGTCATTAACATAGAGTAAGAATAGGAATGGACCTAATACAGAGCCCTGGGGAACACCGGCCTCGATCGGTGAAAAACTTGAATAGAACCCTTCAGTCACGACCTTTTGTTCCCTATCACTCAGGTAACTTTCTATCCAGTTCAGTATATTTCCCCGGATACCATATTGGCTTAATTTTACTAAAAGACCGGTATGCCAAACTCTATCAAAAGCCTTGGCAACATCACAAATCAAAGTACTGAAAGTACTGAAAGTGAGCGTTTTTTGAATGGGTCAGAAAGTAGTAGATGTACATGTACACGAAGTTTATTAACAACATAATTAATATCTCTTGATGGGAGAAAGAATATCAATATTTTCTAACAATCCTTTTTACTATTTCTCTATCAAATAATAGATCTACATTGTGACTATTCATTACATAGTCTGATGAGAAGGCACACAGTAGGAATTGGTTGAGAAATAAGCAATTGGAGAAGAGATAATCCCTGAAGTTAAGAGCCCTGATAATATGTTCCTTGTAAGGAACAAAAGGGATACATGGCATTGAAACAGTGTAGACCTAGTACATGTGTATCACATTTTTATTGATCAGACTCAAGAAAGAGTTTGAGAAATTTAACATGCCTTTTCTGTATTAACTATTTGCAAACAGAGTAGACCTGATCAGATGACACCTATAGTCGTCTGATCAATGGCTGTTCTGTTTGCTTATGGTAGAGTACATGTAAAGATATGATTCTATAGTTTCTGCCTGAGCAAAAACATCCTGTCTACATACACCATCATAAAATTCAGTTAATAAATATTCATGATGGCATTACTTCTTACAGAAGTATAGAATAGAGAAAGAGTTAAGGTGCCAAGAGTAAACAAGTTCATATTTTATATTTGATTTGTCTTCATAGATTGGCAATACAATGTTACAATTGTAATATGCAATTACAACTGTAATATGATGACACCGAACCTAACCCTAACAATGCCACAACTGAGATTCAATGTCATTTGCAAACAGTGTAAACCAAGATGAGATGGCTCTAGAATCCCTCTCATAAGGGTCTGATGTGTTTGTCATAAATTATTTTGATAAAAAAAAAACACCCAAAAAATTGCCAATACAAACTCATCATTTTTAGTAAATAATACAAAGATTCCAAATGGAAATTCAGTATTGAAAGTGTAAATTTTACCTGTTACAAATGTACATGTTAAAAAACTGCATGCTCCTGTCATCTGTGATAACCCTTTACTCCATTAATAAGAGGTTAAAATATGGCCTAGGTGTGCCTTCTGGTCATAATGGCACACCTGGTGCTATTGTGACACCAGGTGTGCCATTATGACCAGAAGGCACACACAGGCCATAATTTGACCTTTTTATTGAATATCTTACAATTTTTACTAGATCTATATCTATATGCCACCTATCATTTCAATACAATCTAGATCTAGATCCCAACAAACCACAGAAATAGATATAGATCTGTACTTTAAAATAGTGAGGAAGGAATAGTTATATGCCTTCATGGGGATTCGAATCCCCGCCGAAAAATATGTAGTCCGACATAATAACCACTAACACTAACGATTAACCTTTATATTGTTTTAACTTATAAAAATTTGTTTGAGAACTTCCGATGGATGACGTGAAATTATGACGTTACAACTGTCATTTTTGAATAACATAAACACAGTTAGGTAGTACCGATCGATACAAACAAAGCAACTGATTTTAATAGAATTTTACGATTGTAGATCTATACTATAAACTTTACAGATTTCCAGATCTAGAATACGATTTTACAACGACGTCAAACTCCTTTCTCCGGCCATGTTTGAATAGGTCTAGATCTAGAGCTATGTTGCTAACATCAACGCATTGCATGTGAAAAAGATTGTGGGCCGATTATGGATAATCGGCCCGCCGGGCCATTATGGATCGGTCACATGACTCCGTAATGACAGTTTTCTACGGCAATTTTGTTACTATTTATAGTAAGGGTATTCAATAATACTTTTTTTAACACATTTTCAAACCATAGACCCAGATAAGACAGCTTCTATAGGAACCGTCTGGTCTGGGTATGCTCGCTTTACTTGTAAAATGATAATTATAGACCTGATTCTAGTCATTCTACAATCGTAAAGTTCTTGTGTTAATGTAAATTTCATATCGAAGAAGAAATGTGTCCATTGGACACTCATGCCCCAACTTCAGATTTTTTTGTCACAGAGAGTAAGTGCCATAATAATAATAAAATTGATTATATATGCTTATAAACATGTAAAGTATGCAATGACTGAAGCGATTTACATGGCTATCGAACTTGACCAAGATATAATGGCCACAAACATGTGTGAATTTTGGTGAGGATTGGACAAATACTTTCCAAGAAAAAGTCCGGACAAGATATTTTCAAAGTCATCTTTTGAAGAAAAAAAGGGCCGTAATTCCTAAATGACTACAGCGATTTTCACTGCTATAAAATCTGACCAAGATATAATGGCCATAAACATGTAAAGTTTGGTGTAGACGGGACAAATACTTTCCAAGAAAGAGTCCGGACAAAATATTTTTAAAATCATTTTTGCAAATAAAGGGTCGCAACTCCTAAATGACTGAAGCGATTTACATGGTTATCAACCATGACCAAGACATAATGGCAACAGACATGTGTGTAAAGTTTGATGAGAATTGGACAAATACTTTCAAGAAAGAGTCTGGACAAGATATTTTTAAAGTCATTCTTGCAAATAAAGGGTTGCAACTCATAAACCACTGAAGCAATTTACATGGCTATAGAACTTGACCAAGACATAATGGTCACAAACATGTGTGTAAAGTTTAGTGTGGATTTGACAAATACTTTCCAAGAAAGAGCCCCGACAAATTCTTCAAGATGTGCATACGGAACAACGGACAGACAAGAGCAAACCCTATATGCCACCACATTGTGGCGGCATAATAAATAATAGTGATGTCATTATTTCTTACATGAATATTCATGGAGAAAAGGGTTAAACTTATCTATCATTCATAAATAATATTTATTCATACATTGTATAATATACAGTATCCAAACACTTTCAGTCAAATCAATTCTAGTATACCAGAGGAAAAAAATATAAGTAGTGTTTTGGGTAACAAGAGGTGTTCACAGAACACATGTGTCATCTGCCAATGAGGCTGACCTAAACTCTGAACCTTGCAATTTGTGACGGGTAGACAGACTGACAGACAGACGATGGAAAAATCATCCCTATCTGGCAAACTGCTTCTCAGCAGATGACACAAAAACCAATAGGAAATTATTTATGTAGATACTATATTCATTTGAGGTAAATGTATTAAATGACAATTAGGAATAGTTCATTTGATCTAAAACGTCCAATTACCTTAGACCAGGTGCATGTACCCAATTTGTTTTGTTTGATGCTAAATTACTTTTGAAAGTGAGAATTACTCAAACTATAGTTCTTATCTGCTCCTCTGGTACACTGTACAACATAAAACAGTCAAGTCAACAACAACTAATTGACAGCTTAACCCTTTCCCTGTTCTATATTTATTCCAAATTTCAATACCTATTGAATATTCATGGCCAATACAGTTGTAATGAAATATGGAAGGTTGAACATCACAGCCATTTAGAAACTGAAGAAACAGATCTGTCAAATTTCATTAGCAAACAGAGTAGACCCTGATCAGACGGCTCCTATACGTCTGATCTCGGTCTATTCTGTTTGCAAATGCGAGAAAACATGCATATGAAGGAAAGGGCTAAAGTATGTGAGATATGAACACACTGTGAAAATTTGCTTCATCAAATCCTGCATATTTAAATTCATGATTTGCTCCAGGTGGAAGTCTATTCATTGACTTATTCTATCAATGTGTACACTGGCTTTGGAAATGTTCACATCTTTCTTTTTAAGGTCACTTGTTATATTGAATCCACATACAGCTATTACAGTCTGACCTGTCCATACATGAAAAATTCACCCTGTAAAGTTTTGTGCTTGACAAAAGATCTGCCTCCCCACGATTTGGATGCATAACTAACGGCCAGTGTCATAGTATTTATAATTGGATTTTTTCCCATGGGTCCAACTTAGATGCTCATGGAACCATTCAAGTTCTGTGCGGTCAATCACAGAAAGTACTGGACTGCTGGATTTTACATAATCATGATCAGTTGTTTGGCAAACTACATCTATAATTTGTAGTGTCCGCTGCACTTTGGGTAAACCAGGTTGATCACTTGAATCGGACTCCTTTCTTTTGTTGGGTTGTGATAGAGTCTCAGGCATTACAACTGGAAAAAAACAACAGTGGCTTTAACATAATGCTATGTGCCAAAGATAAAAGCTGAGAACCTTGTAGATTCAGAGGAGAAGATTTAAGGTTTAAATTATTGACAACTGACCACACACGATGCACGCAGACAGACATCAGGCGAACACAAAAGCTCACTCCGAGCACTTTGTGGTTTGGTGAGCTAAAAATATAAAAGCCTTTTAAACAACGTGCATAAAACACTTGAAAATGAAGTATAAGTGTATTTGGCTTCTAGTTTGTAAGTTCTGGCACCAATGTAGCAATTCCTCATTTCGGAGAGCTCTGTCATATGACTCATATCTGTTGTCTACACTAGCTGTTTACAAAATAACAAACATAAGAATTTTCCTAGAAGATCTCTGCAATGTTATACCTATTAGGATCAGTCACATTGGTTTAACATTTTGAGTTTTTAAGGATAAGATTCCAGTTTACCTACATGTAGGAACCTGCTAATATTATACTACGGGAGGTAGTGGTCTGAGAATCAACATTAACCCTTTCTCTCAATCAGTTTATAAACGTGTTTTCACACATTTGCAAACAGAGTAGACCCAGATCAGATGGCTCCTATAGGAGCTGTCTGATCAGGGTCTGGTCTGTTTGCAAATGGAAATTGATAGATCTCTATTTCTTTACTTTCTGAAAAACATGTAGCTACAGTGTTGCACCTTCCATATTTAATTATAACTACAAGTATTTGTCCATGAATATTCAGCAGGAAATGAAATTTGGACTAAATATAGAACAGGGAAAGAGATTAACTGGTTTTTAAAATATCAATTTGATTTTTTACAATTTTGATATTTATAGGGTTATTTGGCGACTATTCCTACCAAATGTCATTCAAATTGGTTCACCGGTTTTGGAGAGAAAAAATGTTTAAATATTTTTCTTTCGGTAGCCATATATGATAGCATGAAGTAAATACAGATTTACTTCGTGATGATAGTAACCCATTCTACATCATCATGGATACAGATTCTTTTAGAAATTTGATATCTAGCATGATAAAACCATTTCTGTAGCAAAGAAATCATTTGTTGATATGCCATTTTAAAAATTACCCATAATCAAATAAAATTAATATTCATGATATCATAACTTTTTACATAAATATTCATGAGGTAAAGGGTAACACAAACTTTTTTGTATTTCTCCTCCTAACATATAAATACTTGCCATTTGAGATTTTCTTGGTGCTGTTCCCTGGGAAGATATTTGGTACACAGGCTTCACTGAGGACTGCTTGATCTAGATCCTGAAATTTACAGAATTAAGTACTCAGATGGTAAACTAGACAAAACGTATGCACATGTATCTCAGTAAATTAGGAACCAATTTAGATGTGTCACAGTGTGTCGGTTTATCATCACTTGTACGGCCTTCCGCGTACAAGTGCGCTTTTATGGCCACATGCTGGAGTGTATGACTGCGAACCTGGCGACCTGGGTTCGATCCAGGGTCTGAGCGGGTATGTTTCTTTATAGGAACACCCTGTTACATTTGGCACCCAACGTGGGCTGTGACTGTATGAGCTCCGAGTTTGATTCCCAATTGTTCTCATACACATAGCTTGGAATCATAGGAGAACTGATAAATATGGGGGTATAGACATAATGATACCAAATCAGTACCGAAATTGTTAACTTTAACACTTTACTCCATAGATTCTTATCCCTTTGTAAACAGAGTAGATCCAGATCAGATTCATGTAGTTCATGTCGTTCATGTAGATTCGAGAGCAGATGCATCAGTGTTGCATAAGCTTTGCAGCTTCTTCGGCCCATTTGTATTTGTTCTCTTCAGTTGAATTTTTATACATCGGTTCCAGTATTGTTCTTTATGGGTCACTTCACTTGCATGAATACCGTTATATAGTTCATTTTGTGTTAAAAAAAAAAACTACACTGTCAGTTCACTAGGAGTGAACGTTGATTTTCACTTTCATTTCATATATACACATACTAGTCACAGTTCTATACAGTTCTATACTGCTTTACTGTCTTTTGTCAATGTCGACACGTACTTCAATTATATGGGTAACAGCACTTGGCATCAAACTTGTTAGCTTTATTAGTGACCCCCAGTGCCCATTCAGCTTTGTTTTAAATGCATTTAGTGTGGGTACCTGAACTACACTGTTAGGGAGAGAGTTCCAGAGGTCTATTACTCTATGGCTAAAATAGATGCGATATCGTAGCTGTAAGACTGATAATGACTAGCTCTATTTAGGAATAGAGCTATGTTATCCTATCTATGGCTAAAAGTACCCTTTCTCTGTTCAGTTCTAGCCCTTGGCTTACAGAGTTTCATATTGTTACCCCTTGTTCTACAGTCATCTTTTAAATTACTATTAGCAGAGTGGCAGATGTGTTGTCCAAACCTTTTAGAATATGACTGATCATGCTTTGTTTTCTTTTGGCCTGGTGTACAAAAGCATTTTCAAAAACAATAAAATTGTACATGTTTTCTCCAAGGAATCAATTCACAGGAGAAAAGAAAAAAATATTTTTCTATCTTATTCTATCAACAATTCTGAAGATAATTTCTGTCCTACAAAACCATTTTCAAAAACAATAAAATTGTACATGTTTTCTCTACGGAATCAATTCACAGGAGAAAAGAAAACAATATTTTTTCTATCTATCAACAATTCTGAAGATAATTTCTGTCCCTTCTCTTTATGTTTCATTTGCAAATTTCATTTATATGCTATTGATCACACTAAGTAATTTGCGCTTGATCTGGATCTTGTATCATCAATGAGATGATTAGATATCAAAACCGAAAGTAGCTTTTAAGAATACTATTTAAGAATGCATGCATGGACTGGATATAACTCAATATCCTTATTGAATCCTGCTTAGTATCACTATGCATAAATTGCATAAATGTCACGTACGAAATTAAATGTAGTTTATGTACAACGTTGCGCATAGCTTAAGGTATATTAAAACCTTAAAAAATTACCCCACCCAAGTTTCATGATTGGTGGAGTTTCGGTCTCCAGGACCACACTGTTATAAAACGCTCTGAAATCATAACTTATCAACTTACCTTAATCCAGTTTATTTTCAATGCTCTCTTGATAGCCACCATTTACTCAAATAGCGTTTCCAATCATAACAAATTCAACATGTAGGGTGACCTAGTTTCGTACTTCATATAAGAGAGGGTATCTGTGGTCAACTCGTCACCTTGCCATTTCGTAACCGGAAAAATTGTTAGTAAAACTGTAAATTCAGTGAAATTTTAAAAGAGTCTCTGGTAAAAATGAAGCCAGTAATTTGTCGATTCGTATTGCAATTGATTTATTGTTCGTCGACAATGACCGCATGTATACCGGAATTATCACTCGCAAAGCCCGATAGTCCAGATTTATGAATGGACCCGTGACGTCATAAGACTGCGTATGCGTTTATCATCGGTGAACTGGGTTTTTTTCGCCGACCAAACCTTGTTTTTTGCATGCGTTTTATACGGAATCGAACCTCAAATTGATGATTATATAACGCTGAAATTGTAGTACGTTTATCAAAAATGTATTCCGTTTTTCATTTGCAAAAATCTGAACCGAGTTTCAGGTCCGCTGACGATGCACTACATCTCTGCAGTGGATGATTACTAGGAATCCTTAGGTAACAACATCCGAACGAAATCCCTCTGAAATGCGGTTTGGTAAATATAGTGAGCGTTCGACGAACGCTCACTAAAAACGAATCTTACATCTTTACCCTTATCTAGATTGGAGATAATCGAGTTATAAATATCTATAAGCTGATTGACTGTACAGTCATTGGGTTGAAACCCTGATTGTTGGTTGCATAATAAATTATTTTCTTTAATATAATTAAACATATGTTTAAATAAAATCTTTTCCATAATCTTACATACAACACTGGTTAGCGATATTGGACGATAATTGTTTGGTATATCAGAATCTCCCTTTCCTTTGAAGATTGGTGTCACGTGTGACCGTTTCCACTGATATGGGACTTGATTTTGAGAGAGAGATAAATTGAACAGTTTAGTTAATGGTGCAGATATGGATGGGATTACATGTTTGAGAATTCTAGGACTAATATTGTCAGGCCCAGGTGGCTTCAAACTGTTTAAAAGTTTTAATTGATCGACCACTTCCGATTCAAGGAACGTTATATTTTCGAGCCGTGACCTTGTGCGTTCATTGAATTGTGGTAGTGGTGGTTCATCACTTAATTGGGAGACCGAACTAAAGTACTCATTAAAAGCCTCTGCCTTTTCAGTAGGGTGAAATAAGATTTTACCGTTTGATTTTAGGGGCGGGTTACAAGCCTTAACATTATTATATTTAGCAATAGATTTTGTAATTCGCCACCATTTACCTGGAGGAATATTTTTGTCAGTCAGTTGTGAGCATAATTTAGTTTTATACTGTATTTTCGATTCACGCACTAATTTGATGACGTCGTTCCGGAGTTTACGAAAAAGTTCCCAATGGTTCGGGTTATTGGAGCGCTTTGCTTTTTGGTGAGCGCGATTTCTTTGACGCATTTTATGGCGGATAGTGTTATTAATAAAAGGTTTATCCTTCGGTCTGATAACAACAGTTTTTGTTGGGATATGACGCTGTGCACAGTTATGGAACATGTTAACAAAATTAGTATATACCGTATTTAGATTTTTACTGTTAAAAACGTCCCTATCCCAGTTTTGAGAAGATAACTCCATGTTTAATCCATCATAATTTGCCAAATTGTAATTTCTAATGGTTCGTTTGTAAGCGTATGTTTTATAGGTTGAAAAATATACAGTATATTGAAAATAAACACATCTAAATTAAACCAACCATGGTGAAAAAGGCACGGGACACCGTAACAGGAAATCTCTTTCGTGACCACACAATCTTCTGCAAGTGACAAACAGTCTGGATCCTGATGAGACACCGAATTACTCATCTGGATTCAAATTGTTTGCAGCGGTTATGAGAAAGTCGCCAGTAGATTGTTGAAGGTTAGTGAATACAAACAGGGGGTGTCTATCAGAATTGGTGGCTACATATTACAGGACGACAGTAGTGTATTCCTAATACATTTCGCCTTGTATTAACCATTTCCCTGATGAATATTCATATAGAAAATAATGTTTATATGTATTGATACCTGTGTATATGTTATGGATCTCCTGACATTGAGGAAACTAATAAACTACTACTACTACTACATATTATGAACACAGGACATTTTGGCTCAGGCAGAAGCTGTAGACTCAGATCTATATTACACAATAAGCAAACAGAGTAGATCCTGATCAGACGGCTCCTATAGGATCTGGGTCTACTCTGTTTGCAGATACGTCAAAATGCCCTTACATAAGGGAAGGGGTTAAGATACACTCTATTTGAAAATCTTTTAAGAAGTCCTTGTAGACAGGATTGGTAGATTTTGTAAACAATGTAGGCAAAATTCTGTCGATGTTTTGATAGATCTACGATATTATTACCGTACCAACATTGTGTCTTGGTCACTGCTTTTGTATTCATTGCTAAATAGTATTCACTACACTATAACTGATAAAATGCCGGCTGGTCAAGGTTGTAGTGTTGGTTTCTTTACTGTTGGCTTTCTCAGCATGTATGCAAATTCCTATATTAATTAACAACATATCGAAATAAATCAATGTGTATTTAAATACGGGTGCGCCTCTGAAACTCTTTTCCTAGTGTACAGTAAATCCCCATTTAAACCGGAATTCTAGTAGAAAAGAATTTAGACATCTTTAGACAGGTGGCTGCTTAATGCAAGGTGAGAGCTTTCTGCATGACTTTCACCCTGCATTAACCCTTTCCCAGTTCTGTATTTAGGCCAAATTTCAATACCTACTGAATATTCATTAACAAAACCGATATTTATATAGAGTTTAACGTCCGGTTTAGAGGAGTTCTATTGTATATGCATTTTGACGCATTTGCAGAGAAAATCCACTAAACTCACTCGCCAAACATTCATTTTTCATACTAATGGATGCTACCATCCAGCACGTAGTAAATATTGGGAACATTGGTCATGACAATTTTGTCGATGGAACAATTGTAAAAGTGTGTCGAGATTTGTAGGAGCACATTTGTCTCGGAGCACATTTGTCTGACGAGGTGTGACCGATGTGCTCGTAAACATTCATATTTGCGATAAATTGGAAATGAGACAGATGTGTTCGACACACTAAAGGAAGGACACTCGATGCACATTTGTCATATCCTACTAAAATTCTACTTCTCCCTCATAAACACGTGTTTTCATGCATCTACAAACACAGTAGACCCAGATCAGACGACTCCTATAGGAGCCGTCTGATCAGGGTCTTCTCTGTTTGCTTATGGAATGAGATAGATCTGTTTCTTTAGTTTATAAAATAGCTACCTCATTTCACCGTCTATATTTCATTATAACAAATTTGTCCATGAATATTCAGTAGGTATTCAAAGTTTGAATAAACATGGAACAGGGAAAATGTTAAAAGCACAACTGTTTCTGCTTAGTTCATTGTAATATGCGGATATAGTCTTTTCCGTTTTTCTGTTCACATTTACAAACTGTAATTATCCGCGATAGCAGACCTACCTAGAGATATATTATAAATCACTTAGTCGAATAGAGTCTTCACTTAAAGTCTACACGATTACCATGCTAGTTTTATAGAATACATTTGTAGTTCACTTTTCTCACAAATTCTTCATTTATTTATTCTTTTATTTTAGTAATCAATTTGAAAAAAGTACGTCGTCGATAGGAGTGAGGGGGTACTTGAACGTTCTTGCTCTTTCAGTCTTTCAGAAGGAAACGCTGTATTTTTACCCGTGTAGGCTAAATAAATAATATTATTATTTTCAGTTACTCCACATAAAAATGTAAATATTTCTGAGGTTTATATACTTATCTTTAATAGGAGTACCAATGACAAAAACAATAACTGCGCTTCATGACCTCCCTATCCGCCTTTCAGAATGATGAAAGACTTTGTAATCTCGATTTATTTTGGCAGAAAGGAAACTGTTTCCATCAGAAATATACAAAAATCAAAATACTAAAAGTACTGAAAGTGAGCGTTTTTGTAAGTCTATGGCTTTAGGGAAAACACGGACTTCATTCAGCTTTTTGGCTTCGTATTTTTTCTTGGGGCTGCCGAATTTTCTGAAATTCTGAAGTTGAAGTCCGTGTTTTATGTCGAACCTATGACACTTGGAAAAAACGCAGACTTCAACAAACTTTTCTTCGTGGGGATTTTTTCTCGGGGCTGCCGAATTTTTGGCCGCATATATTTCTGAAGTTGAAGTCCGTGTTTTTTGTCAGACATATGGGAGTGTGTGAAACAGACATCATCCAGCTTTGCGCCTGATGCTTTTTTCTCAGGGCTGCCGAAATTTTGGAAATAAATAAATGTGTCGGACCTATGACATTGGGAAAACACGGACTTCATCCAGCATTTCCGGTTGCGGATTTTTTCTTGAGGCTGCCGAATATTTGGTCGCATATTTTTCTGAAGTCCGTGTTTTTGTAAGCCTATGGCTTTGGTTAAAAAACGGACTTCATCCAGCTTTTCCGTCTGCGGATATTTTCTCGGGGCTGCCAAATGTTTTGAACGCATATATTTCTGAAGCTGAGTTCCGTGTTTTTGACGGACCTAAGGTATTTCGAAAACACGGACTTCATTCAGATTTTCCGGCTGCAGATTTTTTCTCGGGGCTGCCGAATTTTAGGCCGCATATTTTTCTGAAGTCCGTGTTTTTGTAAACCTATGGCTTTGGGAAAAAAACGGACTTCATCCAGCTTTTCCGTCTGCGGATGTTTTCTCGGGGCTGCCGAATTTTTGACCGCATATATTTCTGAAGTTGAGGTCCGTGTTTTTGACGGACCTATGACATTTGGAAAAACACGGACTTCATCCAGATTTTCTGGCTGCGGGATTTTTCTCGGGGCTGCCGAATTTTTGGCCGCATATACTGCTGAAGTTAAGTTCCGTGTTTTTGACGGACCTATGACATTTGGAAAAACACGGACTTCATTCAGATTTTCCGGCTGCGGATTTTTTCTCGGGGCTGTCGAAATTTTGGCCGCATATTTTTCTGAAGTACGTGTTTTAGTAAGTCTATGGCTTTGGAAAACACACGGACTTCATCCAGCTTTTCCATCTGCGGATGTTTTATCGGGGCTGCCGAACTTTTGGCCGCATATATTTCTGAAGTTTAGGTCCTTGCTTTTGACGGACCTATGGCATTTGGAAAACACGGGAATTATAGAGATTTTCCGGCTGCGGATTCTGTCTCGGGGCTGCCGAATGTTTTGCCGCAAATTTATCAGAAGTCCGTGTTTTTGTAAGCCTATGGCTTAAGAAAAAACACGGACTTGATCCAGCTTTCCGTCTGCGGATGTTTTCTCGGGGCTGCCGAAATTTTGGCTGCATATATTTCTGGAGTTGAGGTCCGTGTTTTTGACGGACCTATGGAATTTGGAAAACACGGACTTCATCCGGATGTTCCACCTGCGGGTTTTTTCTCGGTGCTGCCGATTTTTTGGCCGCATATTTTTCTGAAGTGCGTGTCTTTGTAAGCCTATGGCTTTGGGAAAATCACGGACTTCAGCCCGCTTTTCCGCCTGCGGATGTTTTCTCGGGGTTGCCCAATGTTTGGCCACATATAATTCTGAAGTTGAAGTCCGTGTTTTTGTCAGATCTATTGGAGTGAGTTAAACACAGACTTCATCCAGCATCTCCGGCTTCGGATTCTTTCTCGGGGCTGCCGAATTTTAACCCGCATATATTTCTGAAGTTAGCTGAAGTCCGTGTTTTATCTGGATTTCTGAGACATGTCAGTTAGTGTCATGAAGTCTTAGTTAAAATGTGTTTCTATCAAGTAAATGACAAATGATAAATACAGTACAAATGTACGTCTTTCTATGTATTTGCAAACAGAGTAGACCCAGATCAGACGGCTCCTGTAGGAGCCGTCTAATCAGGGTCTGCTCTGTTTGCTTATGATAAAATATAGACACGGCCCTACAGTTTTTGCCATGACCAAAATTTCTTGTGTCCATGTGTCATTATAAAAAATAATCTAATATTCATTATGTTATTAATTTTTAAATGAATATTTATGGGGTAAAGGGTTGTCTGAGTTCAGTTTTGAAAGCAGGATGATTGGAGTAGTTCTGGCTTACAATCATTTGCCTTGCATCGGCCACCTCAGACGTATAAGGATGCGAGGCACGATATTCCATATGACACTAACAGGATTCCGTATGTTTCGGTGTACACGTTAAGGTTAAGACAATCAACTTTCTTGAATTAGAGATATTGGAATTAATAGTTTTACTGCAGTTTTTAGGTTTAAGAATTTATATAGAAAAGCATTAGCAAACCTATTGATAATTGCACTTGACATGAGGTTAAACGGCGAACCTCGATTCTAAGATTTTTTCTACAGTGGAAAAATATGACAAATGTGCTTGTATTTCATAAAAAATGACGTGAGACAATTGTGCTTTCTTGTCCCTTAAAAAACTTGATCGGAGCACATCTGTCACACAATTGTGTTTTTGGTGAGACATTTGAGGTTGCATTTGTCTTACGTGAGACAAATGCGACCACATCGGTCTTACGTAAGACACATGTGTTCCGAGACAAACGTGCTCCTACAGAGCTTTCCAAGCTCTCTACAGCCTCAGTGACTCCTTTTCCATTAGCTGTCAAACACTGCTGCCACCATTAAAGTGATTCAAGGGAAAACATGTTTCCGAACATGAGTTTAGAAACCACGAGGCCTACAACACTAGTCGGGCAATCTGCCTATCGAGCTGCCTGGACGGATTTGTCGACTAATGAATCTCCCAGCACCTTTGTGCAGCACTGGGATATTTAGACTATGTCTTTCAATATACAGACTTACAGAAAACATACCCATTTGACACATACCGATATTGAAATGAACAAATATAAAACAGAGCTCCAGATAAGATGCGTACAATTCAACATTTTCAAGAATATATCCTTTATTTCTTTTCGAAACGATTAGTTTAAATATATTTTATTTCTAATTATACATAGAAACGGAGACGATTCGAGACGATTCTAATCGGTGGTCGCAGCATATAAAATAGGGTTTGGTGGAGAAATGAGGATATTAACCCTTCGCTTGCTGAATTTTAAAATACATTTCTCCTTCTTTACCCATGCCCTGTTGTATAATTACATATATCTTCACTGTGTACAAGTATTTCGCTGTGCAATCACTGCTGTGGAGTGCACTGGTAGCACAATCAACTTGTAAATAGTGCGGACCCTGATGAGACAGCTCCTACAGGAGCTGTCTCATCTGGGTCTTCACGATTTACAGGTAGGTATATTGACGCGAATAGCAGGCGAATGGTTAGTATATGGATACGCACTTTTATCTGTAGGACTGTAAAATAACCTTTGGCATTTTCTCAAAACCACCCTTCAGTTTTGACTGTAGATATGTCATTTTCAATGCACAGTTATTGAGTTAATTTATTTAAACTAATGAAATTAATGCATCGCTGTAATGCACTTATATTACTGGAATGTGTAAACCTTGCTTTATGTATTTTAAAAATCGCCTTTTTTGTTTCACTTCAGTAGAGTTCATTTGCGTATACATCATCAAATCAATTCACCAACCTCACTTTCCATTCCAATCCAGAATTCGTCACGTTGGAAACGTCAGTAGAAAAAGTCTCACAAATATCCTTCCATTTCTCAATAGAGTCCGAGAGACGCTTTTCGAACAACGTTTCATGTTTCAATGACTCCTTTACGTCCCAGACCGTTTCCATATTTGCACGATTGTCTCTTCAATTATGTTGTTAATGACTCCACGTTTTGACGTCACATAGTGATAGCGCTGAATCATGTCATCAACATGACGTCATTGTAATAACGTAAGGCTCATGGATTTCTCTGTAACTATTGATTTTAACATCGCATGACTATGGAATGCGGGTAGGGACATGTGTATTGCCTTTGCTAAACTGCCATTTGCCAAATGAAAAAAATGCGGACGTGTTCTTCTCACGTATTCATCTGTTTTCCTGTCGATCTGTCTAATCCTTGGACTAGAATTCAAAATCATCCAACAAGTTTAAGCCTTTCATATAATCTACTGAGACTCTGTTAGGCCGTTCCACTCTGATAATTGCGTTGAAAGGGTTAATTGGATAATGATGAACAAGAGAAAAACTTTGCCACGCTGAGAGTTACTCTTTTACACCATAGTTTAAGTCGAGTCTGTGTCAATTGTATACTTTTCATCCTTCCTTTGACTCAAGTCGATAGTTTTTATATACTTTACCCTGCTGATTGCTATCTGGCATACATGTGTAAACAGCCTGGATCCAGATCAGACGTCAAGAGACTCGGTGTTTAATCAGGATCACAGATATTTCACACTGATGCAATAGTTTCTCGAAAGCTTGAAGGAATAATTAGGTGAAAACCCCTGGGGTGAAAGAGATCAGTGAAAAGCGGTAATGGATAGGGGTTAAAGAGATCAGTGAAATGCACACAACAGACATTTGTTAAAGAGATCAGTGACATGTGCTAATAACCAAGTGTTAAAGAGATCAATGAAATGCGCAAATGGAATGTTATTGCGTATTTAAGTCCCTACTCTATCTCCACAGATGTTTTGTTCAAATATATCCGTTAAAATGACACGTAGATGACACGGAGCTAAAATAAAACGCAATAACAGTAATTGAGCATAAACAGTTAATTGACAATATAATTATTATACATATTTATAACATTTGTGATAACATGTATGAGACACAACACGTTGTGATAATGCTATTTTGTTTTAACTGTGGAAGTAATAATCTCAAACATAGCTGTCAAGGGTCAGAACATGTTAAGAGCTGGGGGCCCGGGGTCGCTAGGGCAGGGGTCCAGGGGGCGGAAGGCCCCCGGAAGCTCCTGAATTATTGCCATTTTAAAGACGTGAAAAGCCTCTTCCTGACAGCTTTTTGGAGGCTTCAGAGGGGGAAATTATACAATCCAGCACTGACTTTCCTATCTTTTATTATTAAGAAAATAATAAAATGAGACGCATAAAACACTGATATAACTGACAGAGCTTTATTTTATTTTTATCACTTCCCACACACTGACGACTTTTGATACCTTGGCAAACAGGGTAGTCCCAGATCAGACAGCTTCTGTTGGAGCTGTCTGATCAGGGTCTACTCTGTTTTCATTGAAAATAAGCATACCCTTTGGCCTAGTTAGATGATTCCTTGTTTTCTGTGTTAAGCTAAAAATTCAGTTAATTAAAACAATATTTGGAGTCCTGCATTCTGAATATTCATTTCGTAAAGGGTTATTTCCAGAGACCTTAAACACCACAGGGTAAACAGGCATCGTGGGGATGCAATTGCTTGTTTATTGTATTCCCACGCTGCCCATGTAACCTTTTTCGATTTATCTATCAGTTCTTTGGGCGGCTCGTATTTATGCGAAGTTTCCTTAACGCTGCGCTCGCTAGTTTGCGGGTTTTCTGATTCTTTTTAACAGGCACTTTTAAGAATTCTCCTCCATTGCTACTTAGTAATTATCAACCTCCAACGCAGTGATCTCCCCTAATCGCTACACTGAAGTTCACACGAAGTGACAAGGGAGATTACTGTGAGGAGTTTGGAGAGTAATTACACAGAAGTGATCACCGTTTGCAATTGACGCCATGTCGATTCACCAAAATAATAAGTCGTAATCGGTATATTGCGGTATTTATGAGCCGATTTAAGGGTGTTTGAAGACAATTTAATGATTCAATGGTCACATTTCAAATATTTTTTCAAGAATTTTGAAAATGCGTGTGTTATACAGAACTAAGCGTGTGAGCGTGATTTCGACGTAAAATGCGTGTGACACACGCGCAATGCGTGTGTCTTGAGTAGTCAAATGGAGGTTTTTTCCTCTTTTAGACGGGAGGCGACTGTGACTCAACTAAATAAACATTCTAACCATGATTACATCCCTTTACCAGATATGCGCGCTTTCTGTTGACCGAGTGTAACTTTTATTTTGCTTTATTACGTCATTTAAATGTTGTTTGTTTATTTGCTGTTTCCCCTCCCCTTTTCTATTGTTTCTGTTTTTTTTGTCTTGCATGACACAGTACATTGTTCATAATATTTCCATATGTTTGTCGGAAAATATCACATGATCTAATGTTATCTGTTAATTATATTCGAAGTAAATAAAAATGATTTTATCTTATCTTTCTTGTATCTTAGTAGCAGAGTCAGGCTTTTATACAGGTTGAAGCTTAATGAAGGTTGAAAGCCATTTAGTCTGTGTGACTTTCATCCTGCATTAAGCAGTCACATGCATAAAATGACCTGATTTCTTCTTTATTAAAATTCCAGTTCGGAACCGTTTTACTGTATCTTGCAATAACGGTATAATCTTGTTAACCAATTACCTCATAGGCTAGTTTAAGACCTAACCTCTTTGAATAAATATGCCGAAAAGGAATATTTACTAGTAGAGAAAAGGAAACTTTTAAAATTGTGTAGTTTTGAAACCACTGCGATAAATAGAGCATTTGCTCCTCTGAAGCAAATACTTTATTTATCACAATGGATTCCAAATATGATTTCTACAGAGGCATCAAAAGGCGTCAATATGAGGGAATGGATTAATTCAAACGCTCAAACATCGATCTTGCAACAACAGTAATCCCTCGCTTAATCGAACGCTCAAACATCGACCTTCAGTCCCTAACCCTCTGTGAAAAACATAACTTCTGCTCAAATTTAAATCCGGTCTACGTTGACGACTTCAAATTCGAACAAGAGAAACTGTAAATCGAATACCAAATAGCTTCGATTATAACGAGACACCGACTTACCCGCCGTCTCATCTGGGTCTATGCTATTTGCAACTGCAAGTTGGGTCGCGAATAGCGAGACAAGGGCTAATATAGGTGACAGCCTAACCCTTACAACGCTGATTTTTCAAACGGACTATTCCAAAATTCAGACAGGTCGAGTCTATGGTGAATATTTAGGGATTTGTTTTAAAGAAAACTGTAACATGACAAACAGTGCAGACCCTGATGAGAGGGAGCCTCTAGGATCCCTCTCATCTGGGTATACACTGTTTGCAAAGGACATTAGTGACTTGTGTCCCACTCTGCACGGTTTAATGCAGAGTAAAAGACGCTTTCACACTGCATTTTTACCATATTATTTAAGGAAAACCCGCCCAGATCTATTGTGGAACCAATCCATTGTTCATGTTGAAGGGATACAGTAAACTACGTATTTGAAATTGACGGGTTGAGCAAACAGTGCAGATCCTATTCAGAGGACTCCTTCAGGAACCCTCTGATATGGGTCTACTTTGTTTGTCTATATCCTTTAAGGGACACTGTGCACTTATAGATTAAATTTTAACTGGTATGATCTATGGGCTTTCATCTCAAAATCACTCATAAAACACCATATTCGGAAATCATTGGCAGTTTATGTTGTATGTATTCTATTCGTTCTTGTCGAAATAAGACGGGATTTCCCGACTGAAAATCCCCGTTTACACAGTATGTAATCAGATACAAATGTAGCTCATGGGACGTAACTCCACCGTGGTGTTTGTATTCACTCTATCGTAGTTACCTCTTGACCACACCTCGACGATGTCGTTACGATTGGAAACATCTGTAAAATACGATAGCTTTATGCAACACATAACTTCCCAGTACCTTTTCTCTTATCGCCTAGTATTGTCACCTTTGGCGCCTCTATAAAAGTTTCCCAAAAGCTTGATTGAAAGCATTGTTATAAATAGAGCATTTGCTCCATAGGAGCAAATGCTCTATTTACTTACAATGGTTTTCAGTACTCAGTTCTAAACATTTCCCTTTGTCTAGTAAATGCTCATGTTCAGTAGATTTTTCAAAGAGGTTGGATCTAAAAATAGCATATAAGGTAATGGTTTAATGGGACACACGTGGCTTTAATGGTGACAGTGATTGTCAGTTTCCAGCTTCTGTCAGAACTAGCAGATACTGAGAAACAAAAGTGTTATTTTATCTTTCGACTATGTTGATGAATTTAACCCTTAATATGCCATAAAGACCTTTGCAAACAGTGTAGGGCAAAGTCGAAGATATCCCGAAGCAGCCCCTTGATCAGGGTCTGCACTGTTTGTCGAAACTTAAATATAGACAGAAAAGTTCCCTGCTGACGTCAAATACGAATCTGTCAGATAAAATTAGTTTTACTATGTTTCATTCGCAAATGCAGAACGATATTTCTGTATCGTCCCCACTTTATTTAGTTCAATCTCTGGTTTCCTTAGCTTGCAGAGAAGACGAATGAATAAATGAATCAAGACGGGGCCATCTATGAAACCACCACGAGCTAGTGTTTTAACTGATTTGGTTGAACATCTTTATAGCGACCATTTAGTAAACACATAGGTATATTTATATGTACTTAGCTTCTTAATGTAAAACGAAACTAATGCAGAATGCTCCTAGAAGAGTGTTCTGCATTGACCCTTTCCCTGATGAATATTCATGTAGGAAATAGTTACATAAATACTTAAACTGCTCTGATCTAATATTTTTACTTCATTGGAAATAGTTACGTCATGAATATTAATAAGATTATTTTTCATAATAGCATATGAACACAGGACAGTTTGGCTCAGGCAGAAGCTGTAGAATCAGATCTATATTACATCGTAAGCAAACAGAGCAGACCCTGATCAGACGGCTCCTATAGGAACCGTCTGATCTGGGTCTACTCTGTTTGCAGATGCGTCAAAATGCGCTTACATAAGGGAAAGGGTTAAAGTTTGTTCTGTTAAGCTACGAGTACCACCTGCATTCCGTGCAAAATTTAGTTGTCTTTTGCATGGTCGTTGATAATTTACTGCATTTCAAACTTGATTATTAACTTGATGATTTACTAACCCTTTACTTAATGAATATTCATGTAAGAAATAATAACATGAATATTAATTAGATGATAAATTATAATTGCATATGAACACATGGAGTATTGGCCACAGATCAAAACTCTATAATTCCATAAGTAAAAAAACAGACCATGATCAGACAGCTCCTAAAGGAGACGTCTGATCTGATTCTACTCTGTTTGCAATGGTGTTAAAAGCGTATTTATCAGGAAGAGGTTTAAATAATTATTGTTCCAATTTGAGTCAAAAGATAAATTGGAAACCTGTCGCTTTGTGAAAAGTATCGAATTGCCAATCTTTAACCAGTAACATGAATATCAAGTTACGGTAGTATACATTGTTGTACATTGGATTCTATTGAACAAGTACACAGTAATGATACATAGAATGGACTAGGAAAAGCTTATTATTTAATAAACGCCTCTGTCTTGCTGAGGAAAACCGTACAAATGTGTTATCTGTGTATAGGTTATTCCTCAGTAATCATATTGGACGTTCTTGTAAACAATATGAATCCGTATCGGATGGTGTACATGTACAATACACATCCATATTGGACGAGTTTTCGTACAACATGCAACTGTATTGGGATGCCTTGTGTACAACATGAATCCGTATTCGATGGTATAACATAGAACATGAATCCATATTGGACGGCACTGTGTGCAGCATGAATCCGTACTGAGCGGTCTTACGTATACAACATGAATCCATATTGGATGGTCATGCGAACACTATTAATCTGGGCCCAAAATAACAAACGAGGCTAGATGTAGTTCGCGAGTCTAATACAGCTTTCTGCAAGACTGTCACGTTTTACCTAGCTCGAAAGTTATTTGTTCTTTCGTAAAAGGTGCGGCATAATTTGATAATTTTTACATAAATCTGTGCGAATCTATTTTATAGTACATGCATTGAAAAGACAAACGACGAAGTACAAATTGTTCCCGAATATTTAATATATACATTTGCAAATAAATTATAAAGATATGAAATGCAGTAGAACCTCTTTAAAGCGATTATTTAACGAATAAACAAATGTGTCTTTTAAACCAGTTGTTTGCTAAAAGCAAGACGAGAGTAATACATTAAGTATTGGGACCTTTCTGCATTACTTTCGTTGACGACCCATATTAAGACGTGATTGTTTTTGGTCGTAGAGGGGTTTTACTGCACATTCAATTGTAGTAATACGTGGAAACATTCGCTTTACATGTAAACACCGTAGAGTCTCATTCAAGCGACCATTATTTGAATAAACACATGATAAATGCACAGGATTGTAAACTTCTGTCATGTCTTGAGCATCCTTATGCTTTCAGCCCTTTGAATATTCGTGCAAGATATAAGGACACCATGGATATCTGTTAGCTGATTTTGTATAGAGGAATATGAACACATGTATATTGGTATTGGTTGAAGCTGTATAATAAGATATGAATAAACTCATAAGCAAACAGAGCAGACCCTGATCAGGAGTCCTCTGATCTGGGTCGACTTGGCTTGCAAAGGTGTACAAAATGTGTTTGTAAGAGATACAGGGTTACAGCTGACAGTCTGACTTGTTCTGAATGACAGTTTCAGCATGGAGTTTCTGTAAGTAAACCAAAATGATACCTGTTACCATTACCATATACTGTGAACATTTATGCATAAATGCAATATAGTCAAGCATCATCAATTAAAGGAAAACAATGTGTCACTTAAAAGACAACAATATTCTATGTACGATGATAAAGCGCGAAACATAAGTCCACTTGTGCCTAATGTCCTTTTGGTGGAAACATAGGCAAACAGGGTAGACTCAGGCCGTATAGCTAATAAAGGAGCTCTCTTATGTAAGGTATGTAGTGCTCTCTTCACAAATAACTTTCCATAGTTCCCATCAGCAAAATAACTTTTGCAGAAACATTGTTCTAAATTATAACTGGCTTCAATCAAATACAATTTTGGAGGAGTTCATAATGAGGTACGTGTTAACCCATTCCATTATAGACTATTTTTATACCCAACTACTTTGAATAAGTCTACCGAAAAGGAACGTTTACTAGAAAAAGGTTAAAAATGTGTAGTTTTGAAACCATTGTGATAAATAGAGCATTGTTCCTATGGAACAAATACTCTATTTATGACAACGGTTTTAAAAGGTGTCTTTTACAGAGGCGTCAAAAGGCATCTATATGAGGGAGTGGGTTAAATAAGTATATTAACTATTGACTGCAAACATATCGACTGCCGAGGATAGTTGTTTCTTCAGTGTTATTTCCCTCAAAACTTTGTATGGCTGTCAAACATAATGGACCCTGATGAGTGGCTGTGCCACTCGGAGTTTCATTGAAATTCATTCTGTGTCTGACTAATTTTCGATCTGTAGCTTAACCCATCACCTCATAGATTATTTGTAGACACAACCTCTTTGAATAAATTACCGAAAAGGAGCATTAACTAGAGACAATGACACTTTTAGAATTTTGTAGTTTGAAACCATTGTGATAAATAGAGCATTTGCTCCTATTGGGGAAAATGCTCTATTTATCACAATGGTTTCATAAAGTGACTTTTATAGAGTCGTCAAAAGTCATCAATATGAGGGAATGGGTTAACCCTTTCCATGTTATTTCAAATTTGAATATCCATGGACAAAATGGTGATAATGAAATATGGAAAATGGAACATTGTAGCCATTTTAGAAAGTAAAGAAACGGATCTTTCAACACATTTTTACGTGAGGGAAAGGGATTAAAGCGATGCAAACATAAATCAAATGCAAATGAATAAACCCCTACCCTACCGCATTTGTATACAACTTGAATCTAGAGGAGACACCAATCAGGACCCAGGCTGTTTGACACTCTGTCAACAGTTTCTCAAAAGCATTCAAATTGCGTCAGATCCAAAATGAAGTAGACATTGTTTTCTCAGCGGGATATAGGTTGAAATGTATGTGTAAGTAATTTTACTTCCGAATTATGTATATTACTATAGCAATAAGGCATGTAGAGAATTTCTTGAATGGATTAAATAATGAAAATATCATTCTTTAAAGTAATACACTAACCCTATCTCAAGCGTCCACTAAACAGAAGTGTAGTTATCTGTCTTAACCTTTTCACTGCCGAATACTCATGTGAGAAATAATGGCATCATCAATATTTATTAGAGGAATTTTATACTATCACATGCACACGTGAACGTATGGTATTTGTAATCTCAGATCAAACATGATTCTATAAGCAATCTGAGCATACCCAGATACTCCTATAGGAGCCATCTGATCTGGGTTTACTCTGATTGCAAAGGCGTGAAAAGGCGTTTAAATGAAGGAAAGGGTTAAGAAGAAGAAATTCTAAATACCCTTTCTGAAGCTTCATGCTTTGTGTATAAAGCTGCCATTTGCTGTTTGACGTTCAGTGCCTGTTCAGTAAGTGATTACTTAACCCCTTACTCCATCAACACACCTTTGTAAACAGAGAAGACCCAGATTACATGAGTCCTAAAGGAGCCGTCTGATTAGGATATGCCCTGTTTGCTTACAGAATACCTTAGATCCGGTTCTATACGGTTTGGCATATCTGTGTATTGTTTTTATATAACAATATAAAAGTAGTTAATTAATGTCTTAATATTTTAATGGAGTCTGCCGTGAACATGTTTGAACTTAAGACGGTGTTTACGGTAATTACAGTAGAATCTGTCTTAAGCGACCATTCATTTAATGATCATTTGAGTCTTATTTTAAAACGTTATATACTGGTCGCTTAATGAGGGACAAAAGTAGGAGCTTTTTTGTTTTACATTAGATCTGCATAAAGTCATCGATTGTCTTAAAGATCCCGATTTAAACCTATGTTTAACCCTTCGCTTGCTATTCACGTCAATATACCTACCTGTAAATAGTGAAGACCCAGATGAGACAGCTCCTGCAGGAGCTGTCTCATCAGGGTCTGCACTATTTACAAGTTGATTGTGCAACCAGTGCACTCTACAGCAGTGATTGCACAATACCTGTTCATAGTGAAGATATATGTAATTATACAACAAGGCATGGATAAAGAAGGAGACGTGTATTTCAAAACTCAGTAAGAGAAGGGTTAATGGTTGTTTAAGACAGCTTCTACTGTATCATCTACCATGTTACATCATTCTCGATAGATTCCGTACACGGTTGCAGTACAGACAATGTCTTTGTTTTTAAAAGAATAAGAAGCGTAGTTGTCATTCTTGTTATCCCACGTGCACCTGCTGCTGATGAGCAATGCCTGCTCGTGTCGTTGGCTTAGAATTACTACGCAAACTAACTTATAGCGATCGAAGCCCAGCTGTTTCACCTGTTCTTTGATTTCGTCACTCAATATTTTTGTTATATTTGCACAAAACTTTGGATTGTATTTGAATGTTTCGAGTCTATTGTCCAAAACAGATTTGATAATCCTCTCCACCGAGCATGCATTGAATCTGTACTTTGGTTCCATTCGGTACGACGGTTCTTTCTCTTGTATAAGACCTGCACTGGAACCTGCTCCTCTCTTATCCGCCACTTTGGTTGACAGGCGCTTGGCAAACCTCCTGGATAACATAATTCCGGCCAGTGAGGGACCTGTGACACTTTGTCGGGGGGCTTTACTTGTATTCGTCGTTTCCGTCAACGTACTTTCGCCCATTTCTGAAGCCGACTGATTCACCGACTGCGGGCCCGCCACCGACAAACGTTTCCACATTTTTAGGTTTCTGAAATGGCACTGTCTTTTATCTTATATATCTTCAGTTTGGTTGACCGCTCTTCAATATACTGGTCGCTGGTGTAAATATCAAGTAAGTCACCGACGAATTTCCAAAAGCTTGTTTTTCACAACTGTATATAAGCCACTAAGTAATTTGATACTATCCTGTTAGAAACACCATATAAGATATTTCTTATTCAGTTCCAATAAATCATTTCACATGTAAAATCAAAGCAACTTGCTTGCTTGAAGCTACGCACTCCAATTTCTATTTTATGTTCATCTAAATGTCCGAGTTCCTTTCGAATTGGCCTCAAACGTTAAGTTCGGCCAGTGTTTGGATTTAAAATAAACCTTAGGATTAAAATTAAACTATCCTCTTGAGGTTAAAAGTGATTTAATCCATTTGCAGTAACTATAAACTCCAGTTCATGCGATTATTGAAGTTCAGCTTAACTTTGAAGTAAACCTAATCATAGTTTTCTCCCAATCAACGTTGACTTCTTAATGACTGCAGTCCATCTGTTGTCCCTTTTCCCATATCATTGTAGCTTAGTTGTGAGAACGGACTCATCAATAACGTTCGAAAAACAAATATAACTTTTTTCTAAGCCTTTAAACGTTCGCCTTATGAACCATCTCCCTTTCTTTTCCTTTTGTTTTACACATTATAAACTCGGTCTCCAAGCCTGACTCAGAGTTCTTAGTTCCCATGGCAACCCAGTGTAAGATCTAATTCCAAACCGTTTATAACGTTTATATTGTCTCAGAACAAGGGAGAATAATTGTAAAGAGTATAGCTTCAATAATCAAAGCATTCATTTTCACGTCAATAGCGACCCTTCAGTCCTGCCGAATTGTCGTCTGCTTTTCAGATTGTCGCCTGCTGTTGAATTGTCCCTGGTTAATGTTTGCATTTATTAATGCTATCGGTTAACTTGCACATATTCTCGTTTAATTGTAACACTGTTTGGTAGCCTTCCAGGCTAAATGCTTGTCTTGGTAGTGAGCAGGATACAAACTGATTTACAGGTTAGTCAGTCGGGGAATACCATATTAAAGTACTTACCAATGTTGAACAATAGGCAAACTAAATAACCCTTAATAACTTTGGTAAGAATTCACGAGGACCTTTGCAAACAGTTTAGATCTAAATGACACGCCAAATAAACCAGTTTCTTATCAGGATCTACTCTGTTTGACGTCTAGACAATTTGTGTTTAAAAGAAATGGAAGGGAAGCTGAAATGCGATAATTGTAGGAGACAACATTGTTTTGCAGACGACACTTATTTGGTGAGGTAAGAGACAAAGAAAGTCATTACAGTGCTCGTTTGTACTGCTATTGGCACGCTCAAGCCTATTATTCCCTGTTTACTTATTGCCGAACTATGCTAATTATTTTCAAACTTTCAAAAAAGTGTACATAACAGAAGGAATTATAAATATTTGAAAGAGATTCCTGCTCATTAGATATGGTTTTGGCCGATCAATAGAAATGTATGGTAAACTGTCAAATCCTTTGCCCCAACCGACATCCATTCTATCTGCTTTACCATTGCCCTGCTGTGAAATACATCGTCTGCCTAAACTCTCATCTCTCTTTTTAGCACTAGGTCTGACCTAGTTGTGTTGTTGTTTATATTTTACATTAACAACAATGAAGCAAGGTGGCCAAGTGGCAACTGAGTTGGATCTTGATAAGACATCCAGTTGTCGGATTTCTAATCTGGATCAAGTTTGGTTACAACTGCCTGTCGTGTCACGCTTAACCCCCCGCCCACTATGAAACAAATGTCTGCTCAATTTTTGATTTGGTGCAGTTTGACTATTTGATATTAGATCATGCTTTTGACAAACTATTGAACGAGTGTCAAACAGCTTGGATCATGATGAGACGTTTCGCTAAGATCAAATCTGTTTGCAAATGCGAGTCAATTCGTGAATAGCGGGTACGGTTTAAGAGAACCGGTAAACGAAACGCTATCAGAAGATACAATATACAATAAGAATACATTATTCGAATCTCCTCCCATAAATGTACAAAGGATAAATAGTGTAAGGCTAGACTTGCTGTTTATTTATCATTACTGCTTTAGTCCTGTCAGTTCTATGTACCAGCTCGGGATTACCTGTAGAAACAGTCTGGACCTAGGTGAATCGCCGATTGCCTCGGCAACTATCCACGGTCCAAGCCGAGTGCCCCGGCAACTATCCACGGCCAATAGCCGAGTGCCTCGGCAACTATCCACGACCCAAGCTGAGTGCCTCGGCAACTATCCATGGTCCAAGCCGAGTGCCTCGGCAACTATCCACGATCCAAGCCGAGTGTCTCGGCAACTAGCCATGGTCCGAGCCGAGTGCCTCGGCAACTATCCACGGTCCAAGCCGAGTGCCTCGGCAACTATCCACGTTTCAAGCTGTTTTACACACGGACAGTTTTTTTTTAAATTCGAAAAGAAATTATAGTCTCTACTTGCACTGAGTTTTACAAATGTCTTAAAAATGTTTATAAACTGAAAAGAAGTATATCGCAAGAAAACCGATTGAATAAAAGCTAACGAAGAAAGCTGTCATGTGTTTGATATCAAGAACCCGATGTTATTCGCTGATGTATTAGTGTTTATTCGGGCTGCGTTTTAGTTTCGTACATGTAACTGTACGAAATAGGTAGATAATAACTTGTTGTACAACAAAAATATAAATATCGAAGAAAACGGTTTCTTTGTATCACATGAGCAGTTTTTATTATAAGTTTAAATTGACAGTCCTCATAAGAATAGTTAACCCTTTCAGCGCCAAATTTCTAATTGTCGTCTGCAATCCAATTTTGTTAAATAATTCACTAAAATAAGGAAATATGATAAGTAAATGCAAATTTTAAAGGAATAAAGCACAGATATATAAATAGAGTCTGCGACAAAACGTGCAGTCCCTGATCAGACGCCGACTTTTCAAGGCGGCGTATGATCTGGGACTGCACTATTTGTCGTAGTGCATTTTTGCGACATTGGCGGTGGAAGGGTTATAGCATAACCAACACCATGTTTTATGATAACGCGTTTATTGAGACTATCACTTTAAGATTTATAGCAGAAGACAAGTGTTAACCCATTCCCGCATATTGACGCCTTTTGACGCTTCTGTAAAAGTCACTTTATGAAACCATTGTGATAAATAGAGCATTTGCTCCACAGGAGCAAATGCTCTATTTATCACAATGGTTTCAAAACTACACAATTCCGAAAATTTCCTTTTCTCTAGTTAATGCTCCATTTTGGTAGATTTAATCAAAGAGATTAGGTCTAAAAATAGCCTAAGTGGGAATGGGTTAAGACGACAGTTACTTAATGTTGAAAGGATTAAAGATCGATTCAATACAATGCGATACACACTTTTATTGTACCCTTTACTCCATGAATATTAGTGTAAGAAATAATGACATCATAAATATATTAATAAGATTATTTTTTTATGATAGCACATGGACACAGGCATTCGTGGCAATGGTAGAAAGTGTAGAATCTTATCTATATTATATCATAAGCAACCAGAGCAGACCCTGATTAGACGGTACCTATAGAAGCCGTCTGGTCTGTTTGAAAAGGCGTTGAAAAGCGCGTATTTATGGAGTAAAAGGTTAATCGGTATGGTATATTACTGTTAGCTTTAGCTATGAATGGCCATTGACGGACACACATATATAGTGAAACCCCGAATTCTCGAACCCTGGAAAACTCGTTCACTACCCTTATTTCCAACTAATTCTGCGTTCCCAACTCCTTCCTTCTTTAATTCTATATGTTCGACCTCGGATAAATAGACTCGCGAACCCTTTATCTGATTAATATTCATGGCAAACCCCTTACAGCACGAATTATAATTTACCTATTTTCTAACAAAGTTTTAAAACAAGTGAATATATAGAAAACACACATAAAAACAAATCAGATCAAAATATAGTCTACATGCAACAAACAGAGCAGATCCTGATCAGGCAGCTCTTCTTGCCAACCAAAGTCAACTGATTATAATGCTCACTGGTCACAATTAGTTTGTCTTCGACTTTCTTACGGTCATAAAATATTATAATACTGCAAAGTAAAATCCTCACTTCTGATTGGTTAACTAGCCGTGTACATGAGTCCATGTACCCTGTGAGCTGACAGGGTACATAGAAATTCCCCATAGCAGGCCCCACATATTATGGTCAGAAACCAAAAGACCGACTCCTCGACTCGGCTAAACAATAGCAAAATTCATAATAGACAACTATTGATACGTAAAGAAAACAATGCAGAAATGAATTAAAAAACACCATTGTTTGAAATGACCAATAAAACAGTTTTTAGAGGAATTATTATATCGTCCAGCCATCTATAATAACACGAACGCCGATGAAATACAATACACAACACTTCGGATACCTTCGGGTAGAAATAAATGTATTGGGGCGCTTTTAGGGGAATTAGCGTGTTTAGTGATTCAACATGCAAAAATGGATTTATATAAATTATCCGAACCGTAAAACTTTGCAGTATAATAAATTCGTTATACAGTTCTTTCCCAGGGTACATGACGATTTATTCCCGGCTGGTAAAATTAAGTAACCCTCGCCTAACGGCTCGGGCAACATGATTTTCCTCAGCCGGGAATAAATCGTCATGTACCATGGGGAAGAACTGTATAACTAACAATGAAGATACGAAACAAAAAGATTCACGCAAGAAATCTACTTAACGCTCTACCTGAAAGAGATGTATTTAATCCTCCTTTGCGAATAAAGTAGACCAAGATAAGACGACTCCTGTGTGAGACGTCTAATCAGGGTCTGCTCTGTTGACTTACGGAATAATATAAATCTGATTCTACAATTTCTGCAATAAAAAGTAATATAATTGATATTCATAATAGCATTACTTCTTACATAAATATTTATGAGGGGCATTGTTACATAACACTATTACAACCATGTTTACCGCTGCCTTAACCATTAGCCTGCCACAATTTTTTTTATCATTCTACCCTCTATGAATATTAATTAGACAAATCTTTACAAAAATATACAGGGTTATATTGAAATGATTTCCTGGGCAAAATGATAGAGCATGTAGATATATATTTTCCATGGCAAACAGTGCAGACCCAGATGAGAGAGCTCCTATAGGAGCTCTCTCCTCTGGGTCTACACTGTTTGCAAATGCAACAATAGTTGTGGCTAGCAGGTTATGGGTTAACCTCAATTTATCTTGATTCTTACACGTCTGTAATAAGCAATATACTCCATACATAGGTTACATATAGAGGCAATGGAGCTCACGCAGTTGTAGATACAACTAAACATAACATAAGTTCAATTGTTACACTAGTTACATTAGTTGTAATTTGATTGTGCAGTTGTGTATTTATATTGCCTCTAAACCCTTTACCTGTTCTGCATTCATATTAGAAATACTTGAATATTTATTAGCTGATTTTTTTTTATAATAGAACATGTGAATGTTTACATTGGAAGAAACGGTAGAATCAGATCTATATAATGTCATAAGCTTACAGAACAGGTCATGACTAGACGGCTCATAAAGGAGCTATCTGATCTAGGTCTTCTCTGTTTGCAAATTTGCCAAAGGTCATCTACACGGGGAGAAGGGTTACAATACATTCTGTCTTAAATGCAAATAAAATTGAACTTAGAACTGGTCGCGATAGAAAGGTTTGATGTGGGTGTTATAATCAACAACAAGGCACACATGTCATGCATGCAATCGATTGTATACATAGAGTTAAGATACACAAAAAACCCCAAACAATTATCTGCATGTGTGCAATTGAAAGTGTATAAAATACAGACATTCAAACTGAAAGAATGTGTCACGTTTTCTTTGACCAAATATATCTTATTTACCCCCACAGTATTTGTTGTACTAGTCAAACCTTTCAATCCTGAATTATCAAAATGGACTAGCCCATCAGTGTTTAACTACAGAGTCAACTCTGTATGAAGGTTTAATATGCTAGAGGACATTGAACAACAAACAGTGCAGACCCTGATCAGAGGGTTCCTCTAGCAGCCCTCTGATCTGGGTATACACTGTTTGTAAATGACAGAGCGTATTTGTTCCGGGTTAAAATGTTAATATTAACGCTTATAAATACTGATAGGGAAGCGATGTCACAATCTTAATTCTCATGGTCTCAACATGCATATTATCAACGTGTCTCTTTAAATTGTAAACTATGTCTATCTAATAATATATTGTCAGTATCTCACTTTATTTCTAAACTGTCAGTATCTCTGCCAACCTCTATAGTGTCAATATCTCTGTCTATCTATACACTGTCAGTATCTTTGTCTATATCTATACTGTCAATATCTCTGTCTGTCTCTAATTTATAGCCGTCAGTGTCTTTGTCTAGCTCTATACTGTCAATATCTCTGTCTGTCTCTAATTTATAGCCGTCAGTGTCTTTGTCTATATCTATACTGTCAATATCTCTGCCTGACTCTAATTTATAGCCGTCAGTGTCTTTGTCTATATCTATACTGTCAATATCTCTGTCTGTCTCTAATTCATAGCCGTCAGTGTCTTTGTCTATATCTATACTGTCAATATCTCTGTCTGTCTCTAATTTATAGCCACCAGTGTCTTTGTCTATCTCTATACTGTCAATATCTCTGTATGTCTCTAATTTATAGCTGTCAGTATCTTTGTCTATATCTATACTGTCAATATCTCTGTCTTTCTCTAACTTATAGCTGTCAGTATCTTTGTCTATCTCTATACTGTCAATATTTCTGTCTGTCTCTGATTTATAGCCGCCAGTGGCTTTGTCTATATCTATAATGACAATATCTCTGCCTGACTCTAATTTATAGCTGTCAGTGTCTTTGTCTATATCTATACTGTCAATATCTCTGTCTGACTCTAATTTATAGCTGTCAGTATCTTTGTCTATATCTATACTGTCAATATCTCTGTCTGTCTCTAATTTATAGCCATCAGTGTCTTTGTCTATATCTATACTGTCAATATCTCTGTCTGTCTCTAATTTATAGCCGTCAGTGTCTTTGTCTATCTCTATACGGTCAATATCTCTGCCTGTCTCTAATTTATAGCTGTCAGTATCCTTGTCTATATCTATACTGTCAATATATCTGTCTGTCTCTAACTTATGGCTGTCAGTATCTTTATCTATCTCTATACTGTCAATATCTCTGCCTTTCTCTAATTTATAGCTGTCAGTATCTTTGTCTATATCTATACTGACAATACCTCTGTCTTTCTCTAATTTATAGCTGCCAGTGTCTTTGTCAATATATATACTGTCAACATCTCTGTCTTTCTCTAATTTATAGCTGTCAGTATCTTTGTCTATCTCTATACTGTCAATATATCTGTCTTTCTATAATGTATAGCTGTCAGTATCTTTGTCTATCTCTATACTGTCATTTATCTGTCTGTCTCTATACTGTGACGCGGTATCTCATCTGGATCCCTGTTGTTTACAAATTCGAACCAAGTTGGGAATAATGGGAGGCACATTAACAGGCCTACAGATAACGGTGCGTACTCAAATACTAAAATCGCTGTGTCTCCACCAAATCCTATGTTGGACAACATAGGATTTGGTGGAGAAATAAAGAATTTATACTTGAAAATACGTTAATGTACGCATCTTATCTGGAGCTCTGCATGATTAATCTCTTTATGGTTATTGAATAATATCCAGACCAATTACAATGCTGATCATAGTACATTTTGGTATTTCCAGCAATGGCCGTTTGTTTACTTCCTTTCAATTTGACCTTCATATTCAAAATTGATTAAATCTTTATATTTTTAACAATTTCAGCAATTATTTTTATAAAGTTATTAAGTAAAGGTCCTAGTGTAGTTCATGAATAATTTCAAACAGCTTTTTTAAAGAATTAAATTAAAACTTTAATTTTTACCTGAAAATATGCAAAAAAGAGGTGTACTGTCATATAACTCACTTTTCCATATTTCTTTTTAAAACTAGAACTGTAAGCCAAAGGCTAACGAATACCCCCACCTGTCTGCTTGTCAGAACACCTATCATCAATCTGAACATATGTACATACAGAAAAATGAAGAGATTTAAAAACAATACATGCCCCAACCTAATTTATGTAACAAAAATGAAGAATAATTCAGAGAAACAAGACCCTTTCATGAGGTTTTTGTCAAATCCAAAGTTCTAAAGCTAGGTACCTTTTCAGAAAAACATTAAGTTCAAGGACAATAACTCTGACAAAAATTATTCAACCAGACCCATATTTGAACTTAAGCTGTACCTCATCTAGATTTAGCTGTATGTCAAATATGAAGTTAATATCTCTAACCACTTCCAAAGAAAGACCGGAAAATTGAAAATTTGACAAAAATTAAAGTTCAAGGGCCATAACTCTGTCAAAAATTATTCAACCAGACTGAGATTGGGAATTAAGCTGTAATTTATCTAGAGTTAGCTTTATGCCAAATATAAAGTTAATATCTGCAACCACTTCCAAAAAAAGTCTGGAAAATCCCAAATTTGAAGAAAAAAAAAGTTCAAGGGCAATAACTCTGGAAATAATTATTCAACCTGGCTGATATTGTAACATAAGCTGTAACCTATCTAGATTGAGCTTTGTACTAAATATAGAGTTGATATCTCGAGTCACTTAAAAAGTCCAGAAAACCGGAAAACATTGGTAGGGGACTAAAAAGGGGAGATAACTCCTGAAGTAGTGGTCCGATCATAATGGAAATATGCGGTGCACAGGTTTATATGGTCATATGGCTATACATGAACTTTCAACAAAATTGAAGCAAAACTGTAGAAGAAGAAGGCCGGACGGACAGACGGACGGACGGACGGACGGCCGGCCGGACGGACAGACGGACAACCTGATTCCAGTATACCCCCCCCCCCCCAAACTTCGGTGTGGGGGTATAAAAATCAAGAGTGTCCTTCCAAATATATTTGGTGTATTAATAAGTCCTTATTATATGATAAATGTTCCAATTTCATTTTTTTTCCAACACCACTATATTTCAATCATAGCAAAGTGTCCAATAAAAAGCACATGTTCAGTCTGTAACAGGCCATATTGTTTATCTGCAGCAGGAATACCTTTACAAACTACCCTTAATATTCATACAGAAAAACATAGGCAAACAGTGCAGACCAAGATCAAACGGCTTCTTAATCCTTTCCTCCATGATATTAATGTAAGTAATAATGACGTCATGAATATTAAGGTATTTCTGCTGCAGATAAATAATATGACCTGTTACAAACTGAACATGTGCTTTTTATTGGACAATTTGCTTTATTATACCTCAATTTCATTTGCAGTGTTAATAAGATATTAAGAAGATATTTGGAAGACACTTTTGAAAAAAATGTTGTTTTTTTTAAAAAAGTCTGGAAAGGTTAGTAAAATGACACTTCTTTTTTTGCATATTTTCAGGTAAGTTTTAGGCATGTGGCTGCTTAATGTATGGTGAAAGTCATGCAGAAAGTTCCTAGAGGAGCTTTCTGCATGACTTTCACCATACATTAAGCTGCCACCTGTTTCTTAGACCGATATTTATACTAAATTAGCGTCCGGTTAAGAGGGTTTACATTACATGTATATAAAATTGCTGGAAGTGTTCAAGAGATCATAAATGAACAAAACACATAACCGTCCACACTTTTAAACGCCATTATGACGTTATTTCCGATGACAGTACGTAGTCCGAAAGGCTTTGTCCACTATCTATACGTGAGTCATTGAATACAACGGTGTATGAATCAATTTGAAATTCGTCCCCATTCCATGTGTAAGAAGAGCTAGAATCATTGCTCCCAGAGTCATTCACACCCGTGTAATTTGGATCACTCACAGCACCAGATAACGTGGCATAGTCACCGCTTTCTTGATCATGTATGTTACTAATTTGTAAAAAGTCCAGTTCTAGTTTTACAACTGATGGTTTAAGTTTCACAGTTTCATCATAAGCCCTATTGTCTGAATTTCCATTTTCTAGTTGCAAATGTTTTTGTATTTCCGTTAGATCGTTTAATGATCTTTCTTTGTGGACGCAATTCTCAGAACTAATGCCACTATCTTCATTGTCTTTGGCAAAATATTTTGTTTCATTTCTTTTATTGTCATTGACATCTTTACCAATAGTTTTCCGATAGTTGATAAAGTTTCGTTTTTCTGGATCACCTGCTATTTCAAACTTTTCATATCCAGGAAGCACTTCAGCGTCAGTAGATTCACCAAGGACTCCAGATGCGCGCGTTATGGCATTTCGTTCCATCTTTTGCCATTGGTCAGAAGTTGGGTACACTGCTTGTTCGCTGCTCGGAGAGTTGGGGTCATTGACACGCCGGAAGTGACCCGTCGGAGCTTCTGATTGAGCTGAGAAGTCTAGATCCTCAATGATATCTTGAACTAGATTTCGAGACTTCACGTGTCGCCGGTATCTTTCTAACCTGTCAGTTAAATATATAACGTCAGAGCTACAGATAATGGTGCATACACAAATACTGAAATCCTCATTACCCCACCAAACCCATTACGGTGACCACTCTTTAGAATCCTCTCTTCGAAACGATTCTAAAATGTGGTCACAGTATATGGTTTGATGGAGAAATTATTAATAAAGGAGCTTTCCTTTACAATCTTTCAATTTACGCATCTTATATTGACCTCTAAACATAGCTGAGATTTTAACTTTAACCACCGAGGTCGCCGGAAGTCGACTCACATGGCTTGATGCAATGGTCGAATCTGTGAGTACCTCTGCAAACAGTTTGGATCCAGGTGAAGTGCCGAGTAACTCGGCGTCTCATCAGGATCCAAACTGTTCGACACAACACCAACTTTTTAGAGAAGAGATAAAGTCCACTCTGAGACTTAAAGTAGGCGACATTGTTTGCAGACTAATCTTATTTGGCGCCAAAATTGTTAGATATGCAGGTCGGTTTTAGTTAAACTTCAATCATTAGCACAACAAAATTCATTTTATTTGGGTATGGCTCATTTAATCATTTTAAAACCTTATTCCTATCATTCTTAGGGGAAAATTCCAGAACATTTACAAACCAGGTAGACTTAGTCCAAACGCTTTAAGTATTTCGGTCCCAAATTCATAATCGCCGTCTTCATTTAGAATTTATCAAAACATTTCGGTAAAATGAATATAAATAAATACAATTTGTAGGTACGAATTATAAACCACAAACAAAGAACCAGAGGGACTTCTGAAGGCGACGTCTGATCTGGCACTGTATATTGCCTAGTAGTAGTGCATTTTAGGACATTGGTGATAAAATAGTTAAACGTGGTTTCTGATCAGGGTCTACACTGTTTACAATCCGTCATTAAAATAAAGCCTCATATGAGTGACGCGTTGTGCGGATCCTGATCAACAGCAACGGTTCAGGGTTCAGTTTTTTTTCCAGGTAGTACAATAGAACCTGTCTTAACCCTTTCCCTGTTCTATGTTTATTCCAAATTTGAATACCTACTTACCGGTAATAGTCATGGACAAAACAGTTATAATGAAATATGGAAGGTGGAATATTGTAGCCATTTAAGAAACTAAAGAAACAGATCTGTCAAATTCCATTAGCAAACAGAGCAGACCCTGATCAGACGGCTCCTATAGGAGCCGTCTGATCTGGGTCTACTCTGTTTGCAGATGCGTGAAAACACGTTTATATGAGGGAAAGGGTTAAGCGACTACCAAAAAAGAGGCATACTTTTATGAATCTATAAGGCAAGTGGCAACTTAAGCCACGTCAAAAGCAATGCGTTAAGCTCCTATAGGAGTTTTTTGCATTACTTTTGCCCTCCATTAAGCAACCATCTGCTTTTAAAGATGCCTATGCCCAATAAATGAATGGCCGCTAAGGACACATTTTATTGGATATAAATGCAACGATGTTTGAGATCAGACAAAGATTATAACAGTCTGCTCAGCGTATTAACATGATTGACATCTTACGAATGACCCGTTATTAACTGTTAAATATATAATTGCACTCCAAATAGATATACTAGAGACTGAATACATAAACAGGCGCCTCTTGTGCTATTCTTTGGTCACAGTAACACTTCTCTACTGCGACCACTCAAAATAAGTATAATTATCGGGTTTGAATACATATGGTAGCTTAATGCAGATAAAAAAAATTAAGCAAACTATCTCAAATGAATGCTATGCATTGTTTTTGCATCTGGTTTTAAAGATTCTATTATTGTGCTTGGTTTCAGAAAAAGAAAGCCCCAAAGAAGATTTACTGTAATTTTCAATATCGGCGATAAAGCGAATCAAATTTCAGATATGTCATCCATTGAATTTTAAACTACATTGGCATGCACCTAGGCAAGTCTATTAAAATAGCATCTATTGAATATTGATTAATATCACTTCTCTCGTCATTTGTGTAAAAGTTTTTTATATAGTAATTAATTAGTTTTCCCCTGACTGAATTCAATTTTAGAAACTCTTAAAAGGACTTGTCATTAATGTTTACTTTGCAGAGATCTAGGAATTAGCTGAGTAGAACCATTGATACAAAAGCGATTGTCATGAACCAAATAGCGTCAGTATATTTCAAATCTTAACCCTTATTCAGGAAACTTAACCCTTATCGAGATACACTTAACCCTTATGAGATACACTTAACCCTTATCGAGATACACTTAACCCTTATGAGATACACTTAACCCTTATGAGATACACTTAACCCTTATCGAGATACCTTAACCCCTGTCCAGATACCCTTATCCAGTTACTGGCGACCTGACTCGCGTTTTCAAACAGTTTTTGTCCAGATGAGACACCGAGTAGTTCGGCATCTCATCTGAAGTCCAGCAAGTTGACTTCAATACTGGGTATTTGATCGATATCAAGCTTTGAGCACTCAGAATGTTTCCTCTTTCGCCACGGTCTATAGTCTGTATATCTACACGCTTGTTTCATCTCAGATTACGAAGTCAGAATATATTCTGTTTTTGATTTCAGTTATGAAGTCTTTTGCCTGCTGAAGAATGTCTTTTTAAACTTCAATCTGTTCCATTTTGCACTTCTATTCGTTCATGTTATTGAGAAACTATTGACCGAGTGTCAAGAAACTATTGACCGAGTGTCAAGAAACTATTGACCGAGTGTCAAACAGCTAGGGCCATGGTAAGATGTCGAGTTGACTCTTTCGCCACCAAATTTTGTCGTCTTCAAACTTTGTCGTCTGCTACATTTCTTCTTTTTTTTTTTTACTTTTCTTCATTTTTGTTGCAAAAAATACCCCGTTCAATATGTATTAGGACTAGGGCACTTTATAAATAATGGTTGAGCTTGCTAACGTTTTACCTGATATTGGCACATTTTGACACCATTGCAAACAGCAAAGACCCAAATCGGATGGCCCCGGATACAAGAGTTGTTTGATCTGGATCTACTCTGCTTGCAAAGGCGTAAACATGCGTATACCGTACAACCGGTCTTGCGCGGCCAATCATTTATTGAATCTTTCAGTGACAGCTGACAACAAAAGCGGCTTCCTTACGTCAGTTACGTGTTATATTACAAAAACGAACTCGCTATATTGAGTTAGATACAAACAGTGTCATGTGATGAAATTGTTTATGCTATGCTGAACCACGGAAGTGGCTTCTAAATTAAAACTGTTTTCGAAAAACAACCACCACAATTCCTATTAATAGCCCTTCTTGCATTCCCACCCCATCTAGAAATACCCCACTGATACCAACCCCGCAGCCACTAAAATATAAATAAGAAGAAAAGCAGAACCGTTTTACAGATTAACCCTTTCGGTGCCAGCATTGTCGTCTGCTGGGCATAGTTTCGTATTAACCCTTTCGATGCCAGCATAGTCGTCTGCTGGGCATAGTTTCGTTTATTTTTAGTGTAAGTGTGTGCACTTCTTCCATTTTCTTTATAAAACAGTAAACAGAGTGTCAAACAGTTTGGATCCTGATGAGACGCCGAGTTACTCGGCGTCTCATCTGGATCCAAACTGTTTGCATGTGATATCATAGACCCGTCATTGTGGCACGGAAGGGGTTAACCATTTCCCCGCTAGTCGCGACATGAATCGCGTTTACAAACAGCATTGATCCAGATTAGACACTAAGTAAATTGACGTCTCATCAGGATCCAAGCTGTTTGGCACTTTGTCAATAGGTTTCTAGAAAGCTTGACCGAATCTGGAGGAGTCAAAATTGCACCATATCCTAATTTGAGCAGACATATTTTTTTGCACAGCCGTTAAGTGTTGGGAATTCTGGCTTAAGAAATATTAAGGGCTTAAGTATAAAACTATTCTAACAATACTGGGTGAACGTGTAAATACAGTAACAATCCTTTGATGCGACCACCAAAATGATGTATAATTCTGGGTCTTTAAAAGCAGGTGGTAGCTTAAAGCAGGCCGAAAGTAATGCAGAAAGCTCCTACAGGAGCTTTCTGCATTACTTTTTTCCTGCATTAAGTTACTACCTGCTTTTAAAGACACCAATGTTTCCTCATTAAGTGGACTCTTTAGATGGGTTTTACTGTAATCTTGACAAAGTAGCAGGATCCAAACTGTTTACTATTCTCGTCTTCGTTTTAACCCATGTTAATGTAAGAAAAACATGTCTAGTAAAAACCCTCTGAACATGAATATTAATAGCGAAGGTTTTAGGTAATTTATGCAGGTGGCTGCTTAATGTAGGGTACGATTCGAGACGAGTGATCACAACATAGGATTTAGTGGAGAAATGACGATTTTAGTACTTGAGTACGCACCTTTATCTGTTGCTCTGTCGGGGTCTGCTCAGAACCAACGCTGTTTGATATTCGGTCATTAGAATTTGAACAGATCAGAGTTCGAGAAGACAAGTTTCAGTTCAACACGATTAATGTTTATATATACAATAAAACTCGATTATTCGAACTCTCAAATACGTACCATTTTTGATATTTAACACAGATGACTGCCTAATGCAGTATGAAAGTGATGCACAAAGCTCCTAGAGGGGCTTTCTGCATGACTTTCATCCTGCATTAAGCAGCCACCTGCCTACAAAGACATGATTTCTTTAAAATTTCGTAGTAGCGAGTATGTACTGTGTTCTACTGGCAAAATTGTGACCATCTTTGGATGAAGATGAGACGCCGAGAAACCCGTGTCAGGATCCAAACTGTTTGGAATTTAGAATTAAAGCAGACGACAAAAAATGCAGAAGGTTATTTCATCGCTCTCAAGTGTGTGAAACTTAAATTCAGTCTTTGGTACTTACATTCACTGCTTGCATATATATTTTTCTTTATTTGGAAAGTGATCTATGTTAAGATGCATTTAATTGCTTGTGGAGTAGAGGCTTGCATGAATTATTAAAGAAACAGGAATTGTCAGACCTGGGTCTGCAGCGATTGCAGCTCCCAAAGATACTACGCTCAAGTTTATTTTGAAATTAATGAGCTGAAAACTGTAATCTATATCCGATTAAAATGTAATATCAAATTAATCAGTATAGGTCATTAGGTCATAAGCTTAGACTAACTGGTTCCAGCTGATGTCTTATATTGTTAAATATCTGTACATGTATACAATAAATCCTGTCCTAAGCGGTCATTTATTTATTGAACATAGAAGTGTTAAAAAGCAGATGGTTGCTTAATGCAGAGCTTAATAGGAGCTTTATGCATTACTTTTGACCTGCATTAAGCTACCATATGCCTTACACACCCATAATACCCCCTTTTTAGACAGGTTCTACTGTAGCTAAATATAAAGACGTGATCCAACGGTTAACCTTTTAACTCTTATCCTGCCGAAAAAATAATGTCGGCTCAAACTCTGTTACGAAGCAATTATTACTTACTTGTGGTTCGTTCGTGCTTTTGGGGGAACTTCTGTCCATGTGTCAAGCAGCCTGGGTCCTGATGAGACGTGGAGTTACTCGGTGTCTCATCTGGGTCCAGACGGTTTGCAAATGACGATTAGGTTGTGACCGACAGAGCAAGGGTAAACGCTTGTACAGTTAAAACATCACATTGGTGAACACAACATTGGTGACATATAAAAGGTTAGTACAGAATAGAAGTAATGTACAAAGCTCTTTTTAGAGATTTCTATTTAATGTTTGTCCTGCATTAAGCTACCACATGTCGTAACTGTTTAATCCATATGTATATGCCGTTTTACGCCTTTGCGAATATAGTAGACCAATATCAAACGGCGCATATAGAGTGTCCTCTCTTTGATAAGAACTAATTTAAATTTGGTTCTAAAGTTCCTTCTATGGCCAAATTTCTTTGTTCAAAAAATCGTAAAATTAATATTCAGAATGCTATAATAACTTACATTAATAATCACGAAGGAAGTATTTAACGACTGACTGGCACATGCCGTTCGGGTGGTTAACTCAGAGAGGTGGCCTGAAAAACTTAACTCTTTCAGCGAGGGATTTTCAAATGAACTATTTCAAACAGATCAAGATAACTGTGAAAATGTAACATGACAAACTATGCAGACCCATAGGTCAGGGAGCCCTCTCACCTGGGTCTACGCTGTTTACAAAGGACATTAATGACTAGTATCCCGCACTGAAAGGGTTAATTCAATCAAATTAAAAAATAAACTACCGAAGACGAGTGTTACCTCCCTGGTTCAACCTTTTGAATACGAGAAATGGAGTATTTGCAAACAGTATAGACTCAGATAAGAGGGCTGCTAGAAGAATCCTCTGATTTGGGTCTTCTTTGTTTGTCACTCCACACCGTCTCCCATAGCATACTCTATCAAAATTAATCCACTGAATTATGAAATATGATGGACCATTTCACTTTGAAATCGTCAATCATTCAAACGGACGTTCTTTCTCATTGAAATACGTGCATTGAAAATCCAGAATAGAACCGTCTGAGTGGTCATTGTAGAGATTGTAGAGAGGGTTAACTGTACATTGCTTACCAAATAAAGCTTATAACCAGGAGACACACTGCCAGTCCAGCAGATATTCCAGCAGCAATAGGGATACCGTCAGAGTCATTTGAAGTTTCATCAGCTGCAGATGAACAAGCACGTTTTCATTTTAAACTTGTTTTCTTTTCTACAACTATAGCATTACTATCATTACCACCAACATCGTTTATTACTCCAGCATCGTTACATCATTGATTTGTATTACTCCAGCATCGTTACATCATTGATTTGTATTACTCGTTCCGTTAATGCTTCTTTTATATGTATTCATTATAAACAAAAATACTACTACTACTTCTACTACTACTACTACTACTACTACTACTACTACTACTACCTACTACTAATACTACTACGACTACTACTACTACTGTTACTACTACTACAACTACACTACAACAACAACTACTACTACTGCTGTTACTGCTACTACTTCTTATTCTCTTTCTTCTACTCTGTTTGCACAACCATGAGAGTGGTTTCTATCAGGTACGGTGTTTAAATAAGAACGTGCCTTGGTGTAAACAATATTTTCCCCATTGAAGAGACATTAAAGGAACTATTTGCCACTCACACGGTGCCCCTAATGCCGTTGTCATGTCATCGACAGTGACAAAACTGTTGTCGGCATAAATAACTCGGAAACATATAACCAGGCCACGTTTGCCTCCGTTAATTTCTACTGGAATACTCTTCAGCCAGGGAGTAGCTGTGACGTTAGCAGCATCTGAAAATATAGTAAAATACCTCTAAAGCGACTACTTTATACATAAATAAACATCTATAGGTGTGTTTAAAAGCAGGCGATTGCTTAATCCTTTCCTTCATATAAACACTTTTTCACGCATTTGCAAATAGAGTAGACCCAGATCAGACGGTTCCTGTAGGAGCTGTCTGATCAGGGTCTGCTCTGTTATGACATTATGGTAGATCTGACTCTGCAGTTTCTACCAGTACCAAACATACTGTGTATCTATGCCATTACGAAATTTCAGCTAAATGAATAATCATTATGTCATTATATTTTGTACATGAATTTAGAATAGAGAAATGGTTAATGCAGGCCGAAAGTAATATAGAAAGCTCCATTTCATTCTGCATTAAGCTGCCACCTGTCGTTAAGGTCTGGAATTGAACATTGTTATGTTGGTTGTTTTAGATCGATGTTGGATTGATAATGACGTCATGTTCAAATTTGACACATGCACACTTTGAAAGTATGAACGTTTAAAGTGTAAAATGCTTTTTAATATTCATGTTTACATTATATATCACTGTAATTATAATCATATAATCAAAGCTAGTCCTTTTAACACGAAACATTGTATGTAAACGTATTGTTGACATTTAACAAGAAAACAAACCAAAGAGCAGTTTTAATTTGAAAGTAAACTTGTCAACCCGAGCAATCACTGCTCTAAGTGAAGAATTCTCTCATACATTTATTGTATACAGGTTTTAAATACGTAGCGAAATGCATTGTTAGCTGGTCCGTTAACCCTTAAATGGTAGAAGCGCCTTTTACATGTCTTTGCAAACAGAGCAGACCCTGATTTGACGACTCCCGTAGGAGCCGTCTGATCTGGGTTTGTTCTGTTTGAATTTGCTATAATACACCAGTAGATCTGGTTATACAGTTACCGCCATGGTAAAACAATCCTGTGTTTATAAATACATCATGATAACATTTCAGCTAATATGCATTGAAGCTGTCATTATTTCTTACACCAATATTTATGAGGTAAATGGTTCACGCATTCCTATCGAATAGACCGAAATATTGAGAGCGAAAATCTTGAAATCAGTAAATTTCAAGATGTTAGAGAATGATAGTGAGACTTCTATACTATTTTTAGACCTAACCTCTTTGAATAACTCTACCGAAAAGGAGCATTGACTTGAGAAAAGGACACTTTTAGAATTATGCACTTTTGAAACCATTGTGATAAACAGTGCATTTGTTACTATGGAGCAACTGATCTGTTCATCACATAAGGTTAAAAAAACCTTTACAGGGCGTCAAAAGGCGTTAATTTCAGAATGATAAGAGACGGATAACAATCACTCACCCTCAAATGTACAATTCTTATTGGCAGCAGATTCGATCTGGTATACCAATGGCCGCTTCGGTAACAAACAGTAGTCGAAGTTTAAGGTTAACTCAAGAGCGGTGTCATTGGTCCATCTTCCCACCACTATTAACTTTTCGCTCGATTCTGCAATAAATGTACCGATCATTTCAGTTAACTGTTAGCATCCTAGGCATGTTACTGCGTGTACATCATCTGCCTGCTTCAATATTCAATGGGAATGTCCAGGCTTTAAAGCTAGCGCAGAACTACCGTAAATAGACTTTAGTATTCTACACCCCTGTCTCTGTCGCTGTTTCTGTCTCTGTCCCTGTCCCTCTGCCCTCTCTCTTTCTCTGTCTTTGTCTTTCCCTCTCTCTCTCTCTCTCTCTCTCTCTCTCTCTCTCTCTCTATCTGGCTCACTGTGTATATCTCTCTCTCTCTGTATGTGTGTGTGTGTCTGTGTGTCTCTCTCCGTGTGTATCTCTGTGTGTGTCTCTCCCTGTCTCTGTCTCTCTCACTCTCTCTACTTGAATAAATGACGTTACAACTGGCTTATTTTCATTATTGTATTGTCTGTAACGCCACTCTTCGTTATATTTGTTTAACCCTTATCAAACGAATGTTCGTGTTAGACAAAATGGCGTCATGCATATTTATAAGTTGAATATTTTATAAAGATGTATGCAAACAGAATATTTTGGCCATAGAATATACTTTAGAATCAGATTTATATAATTCAATATTATTAATCAAACAGCAGATTCTGACCAGGTGGATAATGCAGGAGCCGTCTGGTCTGGACATACTTTCATTGCACAATTGCAAAGGCGTGAAATTTCTGTATCAAGTACCTCCCGGTATCTTCTTCTGGTCTTATTATAATTGTCTTTTGTCACATCTCTCTATCGCTATATCTAAAGTCCTTTCCAAGGCGCAATTCACAAACATATACACCTCACACCGTCCACAAACTAACACATGCACACGCACCACCCACATACTAACATATGTACCTTACACCACCTACAAACTACTATATGCACGTCACACCATCCACATACTAGTATATGCACGTCACACAATCCACACACTAATATATGCACCTCACACCACCCACATACTAGTATATGCACGTCACACCACCCACACACTAATATATGCACGTCACACCACCCACACACTAATATATGCACGTCACACCACCCACATACTAGTATATGCACCTCACACCACCCACACACTAATACATGCACCTCACACCACCCACACACTAATATATGCACGTCACACCACCCACACACTAACACATGCACCTCACACCACCCACACACTAATATATGCACGTCACACAACCCACACACTTATATATGCACGTCACACACCCCACAAACTAACCAATGCACCTCACACCACCCACACACTAATATATGCACCTCACACCACAAACACACTAATATATGCACGTCACACCACCCACACACTAATATATGCACGTCACACCACCCACACACTAATATATGCACCTCACACCACCCACACGCTAATATATGCACGTCACACCACCCACACACTAATATATGCACGTCACACCACCCACACACTAATATATGCACGTCACACCACCCAGACACTAACACATGCACCTCACACCACCCACACGCTAATATATGCACCTCACACCACCCACACACTAATATATGCACGTCACACCACCCACACACTAATATATGCATGTCACACCACCCACAAACTAATATATGCATGTCACACCATCCACACACTAACACATGCACCTCACACCACCCACACGTCACACCACCCACACACTAATATATGCACGTCACACCACCCACACACTAACACATGCACCTCACACCACCCACACACTAATATATACACGTTACACCACCCACACACTAATATATGCACGTCACACCACCCACACACTTATATATGCACCTCACACCACCCACAAACTAACCCATGCACCTCACACCACCCACACACTAGCACATGCACCTCATACCACCCACACACTAATATATGCACCTCACACCACCCACAAACTAACCCATGCACCTCACACACTCACTGCCCTGCAATGTTATGAAAAAGATACGTACGTTTTCTACTTGGCTGAAATATACAGGCTGACCACATTATCCCTCCGATTCTGCTGCTGTTCTGCAGAGAAAGTCCATAAGCATTGTGTTCCATATTGACGAGAGTTACAGGAAGAAGGTGGCTCATATGGACCCCATCTATACAAACACTTTTTACTTTCGTCTGAAAATAAAGTCTTCATCTTAAATCCGCTGTGACAAACATAATGCATTCTCGAATCTTAAACTGGTGCATTTTAGCTACAGTAAAACCTCTCTATAACGGCCACTAACTTATATCAAGTATTTTGTGTTTAAGGCAGGTGGTTGCTTAAAGCAAGATGAAAGTAAAACAGAACGCTCCTATAGTTGCCTTCTGTTTTCCTTTCACCTTGCTTTAACCAGCCACCTGCCCTAAATACCAACTAATTAATATAATTTAGTAGCCGTTATAGAGAGGTTTTTCTGTAGTTCCAATTCAATCAGAAACTATTGGCCAGTTGACAACAGCATGAATCCAACATCTTCTTCCCATAGAGACACCTTTTTATGCCCTTGCAAACAGAATATACCCAGATCAGTCTGATTGGGGTCTAACCCGTTTGCTCATGGGAGTATATAGGTCTTATGCTATATAGTTTCCGCATGGACAGACCACCCTGTGTTTATATGCGATTTCAAACTTCTGCTTATTGATTTTCACAATGTTATCCATTTCTTATTTGTATGTTGGCTAACTTGCTATGAATTTACCTTGCAGATGGGTGGAACGCTTCCATCGTTTGCCACACACGTGAAATAACACGTTTTCTGTGCATATCCAGGGGCCTCGTGTCCAAACAAAATAATTTGGACGTGTCCTTCATCTATTCGGTCGACAACAACGACTTGATGACCTATACATTAGAATTAGAAGACATACATAGGACCAGATAAGATACGTAACTTAAAATAGTTTCAAGAACAACTCCTTTATTTCTCCACCAAGCTCTTTGTTGTGACCACTCTTCAGAATTGCCTCATCGAGACGATTATAAAGAGTGGTCACAACATAGAGTTTGGTACAGAAATGATGATTTTAGTACAGTAAAGCCTTTCTATAACGGCCACTAAATCACATCAAGTAGTTTGCGTTAAATGCAGGTGGCTGCTTAAAGCATGTTAAAGTAATTTTTTTACCTTGCTTTAAGCAGCCACCTGCTCTAAATACCAACTAATTAACACAATATAGTATACCTTATTCAAATACGCTCCTTCTTTACTTATGTAAACTGTACCGGTCACTAAATTACGATAGTGCCCGCTGGAACATTATAGTGCCCGCTACGCTCGGTAAGTTCCGGTAGTTTCCGCGCACACGGAAACGCACATACTGGTAAATGAATTATATAAATAGTATACCTTATCCCAGAGACATATAAATACATATACATATGACTCTACCTATCCACATACGCTCCTTCTTTACTTATGTTAAACGTACCGATCCCTAAATTGCAACTGTGCCCACTAGGACACTATATGGACCGCTGCGCCCGGTAATTTCCGGTGCTCGGTAATTTCCGCGCATACGGAAACGCGCGTTGATGTATTACGTCATTCTAAATTATATATTAATTAATACATAAATACTTGAATAGCATGATCTAATATTTCGAGCACTAAGGGCCCTTTTCAAAGATTATCGTGTCGAAATACACGTCACATTCTTGTTACATGCATTCAGCCACAAAGAAAATAATGTTGATCCAGCGATGTCATGGCGTCATCAAATGACGTCATTAGCGCAACGATATCATGCATGCATTAGCGCAAATATCCTCCTTGATGTTAAGTACTGCCAAATGGTCTTGAAGTTCTCCATATCCAATCAGTTTGGTGGATCTGTCTTTCAATTCTACATGCATTGAACATCGGTTTCAAAACTAAATCTAACATCATCACTGCTATGACCGCCGACTCCAGTGATGAGTTAGCTACCCGACCACGCTCTAGATTGAAAAGATAGATCTACTGGGTTTTGCACATTTCAATCCAAGAAATGTATTTAAACAATGCATTTTTCGAAAATAAATTCTGTGTAAAATAATTATTATTATTCAGCTTGAATAAATTGATACTAAAATGTTGTTTTTTAACTTTAGTAAAGGCAATAGATCGAATTGTAATTTGATTTGCAGATTAATACGACTGAATGAAAATTTTATTAAACTGAGGTAATCACGGAGCGACACAGAACTGCTAAAATACTTACGTGAACAAAGGAATGCGGTAACCGTATACTATAAGAAATAGTACAGCCCACTGAGGGCCTAATTGCATTATAGTGACCTACCAGTCAGCCCGAAAATAGTTTAAGGCCCTCAGCCTTCGGCTTCGGGCCTTAAACTATTTTCGGGCTGACTGGTAGGTCACTATAATGCAATAAGGCCCTCAGTGGGCTGTACTATTTCTTATTTAGTGGCCGTTATAGAGAGGTTTTACTGTATTTGAGTAGGCACCTTTATCTGTAGCTCTGGACCCCTATTCATAAAGCTCTTTAAATAGGAATATTAGTTTAACCTTAGGACAACTTAAGGAAAATATTTCTGTCTGCATCTGTAGCAAAACTATAGAGTAAATTTTCATTCAATGACTTCTGGAATAATTGGTTAAATCTATATTTGATATACAGCTTTTTTTCTGAAATATTTTTACCGTTTTTCATTACGGTATACTTCACCTCTCTGTTTATTGAATGTAGACTATAAACGACCATGTACGTTTAATATTGAATAAAAGATATGTATGTGTATGTATGTATGTATGTATGTGTGTATGTGTGTATGTGTGTATGTGTGTGTGTGTGTGTGTGTGTGTGTGTGTGTGTGTGTATGTATGTATGTATGTATGTATGTATGTATGTATGTATGTATGTATGTATGTATGTATGTATGTATGTATGTATGTATGTATGTATGTATGTATGTATGTATGTATGTATGTATGTATGTATGTATGTATGTATGTATGTATGTATGTATGTATGTATGTATGTATGTGTATGTATGTATGTGTATGTATGTATTCATTTTATAAGACTAAGGAATATTCAAGAAACTAGGGAAATTTCTTAAGATTCTCCTTAGGAGCTTTATGAATACGGGCCCTGGTGCCACACTTTACATAATAATATCTGCTCAAATGCAATAATTTTAACTACAGTAAAATCACTCTAATACGACTACTTAATGAATAAACATGGATGTCTTTATAAGCAGGTGGTTTCTTAATGCAGGACAAAAGTAATGCAGAAGGAGCTTTCTGCATTACTTTTGTCCAACATTAAGCTACCACCTGCATCCAACACCCAGAATTATACCGCTTTCAGGTGGTCGCATTAGCGGGGTTTTACTGTACTTCCCATTTGATTAATGTTTTGAGAAACTATTGACCTAGCATCCAACAGCTTGGATCCTGATTAGATGCCGAGTTACAATGCGTCTCATCTGGATCCAATCAGTTTGCCAGTGCGAATTAGGTCGCAGATAGTGGTATAAAGGTTAACATCTTAAAGAAAGTACAGTAAAACCCCTCTAAACCGGACGTTCAATTTAGTATAAATATCGATCTTGGAGACAGGTGGCAGCTTAATGCAGGATGAAAGTCTTGCAGAAAGCTCTTCTAGGATTTTACGCCGAATTAAGCAGCACCCTGTTTAAAAGTATCTAAATTCTTGTCTACTAGAATTCGGTCCGGTTATGTTGTACAATCATTTAGTGCGCAATGGAGGAACCATTATAAAGGTGATGCAAGCAGAGGTCGGCCCAGGTCAGATCAGGTTGTACCCGAGTGGTATAAGTAGGACAGACCAGAGTTCTGATTTGATCCGACCTCATCAACCTGGTCATACTAACAGCGTACAAGAAGGCCATACATGCCACAAAGGTGGTAAGATTTCAGAGGTGCAGATAATATCCGTAAGTTAAAATATTGTCAAAAATAGCTCCTTTATTTCTTCAACAATCCCTGTGTTGTGACCACTCTTTAGAATCGTCTCTTCGAGACGACTCTAAAGAGTGATCACACCATAGGGTTTGGTGGAGAAATGGCGATTTAAGTACCAGGGTACGCACGTTTGCTCTGTAATCTGTATACATCGAAACTAGTCAGACCTAAAGTTATAAGGTATAACATGGTCTTTCCCGACCTACGTTTGTTTGTGATGTACTCACGAGGTTGTGATTCAGGAATGTCAAGCACTGTAGACGTCCTGGAAGAACCCGCTTCGTTCCTGGATATTATACGCAGTGTGTACGTTTGGGTGCAGTTTAGAGATGCAATGACAGCTGTGGTGACATTTCCGGGGAACACGTGCATAACTAGCGTACCACCACTGTCGAAACGGACAACATACGTTGGTTTTCGACCGTAGAACCGTGCGATAGGCTGAAAACGATATGAGAACAACCACTGTACAGCAAACTATCATAATCACAATGATTTAACCATTTCTCTGTTCTATGTTTAGTCCAATTTTCAATACCTACTGAAAATCCATGGACTATATGTAAGGTGTTACATTGTAGACATTTTAGAAACTAAAGAAACATATTTATCATAGCAAACAGAGAAGACTCTGATCAGACGACTCCTTTTGGACCATGGAACCATCTGATCTGAGTCTTCTCTATTTGCAAAAATGTATGAAAGGCGCTTATATGAAGGAAAATGTTAAAACGATCTGCATCGGTAAAATAACAAAACTTACTGTATCATTGATTAATTTCACAGTTAACCACTTCGCATGCCGCATTCGATTGGCTGTTATATTACTCTCCTCGTTCATTTATTGGGATCTGTGTGTTAACACAGATACCAAATCTACCGAAACAGCGAGAGCAAATCAGCCGGTCCTCACGAAACGATTTACTCAGATGTGTAATGTAGTTAGGTAATCAGCTGAACTTATTACAAAAAGTACTATCGTGGACCGTTTTTTAAGACAAGCAGTTACTGTATTTGATCATTTTTTCAACAAATATGACGAATATTTTTAAAATGAGGCGATATTAATAATATTGGGGTATTTATGCTCACTTATACACGAATAAATTTTTGATTAATTGATCGCCGCCATTTTGAATATCACGTGACTTTACGCCATAGGGAAACGCAACCTCCAACGCAGTTATCTCCCCTAATAGACCGCAGGCGTGGTGACAAGGGAGATCACTGTGAGGAGTTTGCAAATCGAGTAGGAGAATGAAAACTTTACGCAGAATTTGTTTACCAGACACGCATTTTGGATGAGCTTGAAAATCGTAAGTACATATACATACAAACATTAACGCTTAGGTTATCATTGTCTTCTATTTATAGTTCTGCTATGACTTTCGTGAACACGATTTATTATCTTGAATCTTCCGAGTTATTACAATGCTGTGAAAGAATATCTGCAGCACCTGCGCTATTAAGTTTTTAACTTATTCATCCCTGATACTTTAAGTTAAACCCCTTCCTCCATAAATATGCCTTTTTACGCCTTTGCAAACAAAGTAGACGCACAACAGGTTTCTGAACGACTCGGCACCAAACTAACCGGGTCCCTAGACAATTCGGCCCCAAAACGATTCGACACCATGGTCAACTCGGCCCCTCCCAAAAATTTACCCTAGACGATTCGGTACCTATTTATTTTCATGAGTTTTTGTTATCAAATTTACATTTTCCCTGTCAATCAAGCAATAAAATGAACTTATAAGGTGGATACAGATCATCATTATAAATTGTTATTACGGAACACAGAATTGGATTAATTCTATACCCGTAAATTTTTCGCACCAGTTTTGAAAACTTACAGGGATGACAGTTTTATTTGTTATAATAACAAATAAAACTCGTCTCAGTACTTTTTCAACTTATAAGGGCCGGCATTCTTCTTGGGGTTTTTAGACCTTAGAAATAATATGTATTATCATCACAAGGCAAACAAAAATATGAACAGTATCTTCTGCAGGGGCAATCTGATCTGGGTCTACTCTGTTTGCAAAGGCATAAAGAATTAAACTTATCATACCTGCAAGTAATTACCACCTGACTTTTAGGCATAATTAGACATGCTTTGCCAAATTGGTGGTCAATTTAAAGAGGTTTTATACTGTACAATGGTAATTTTCGTGGATCTACTCGTAGACATTGTTATAATGGTTTTGCACTAATTTCTCATGGTAGTTGTCTGATCAGGGTCTGCTCAGTTTGCTTATAATAATATTGTGTTATATAGATCAAATTCTATGGTTCTGTCTGTACCAAAATATCCTTTGTTAATAATATGCAATTTAAAAAAATTATCCAATAATATGATACCAATGATGTCATTAACCCTTAAATGAATATTTAAACAGAGAAAGGGTTAATTTATGGACATATAGTGAAATCTGAAGAAAATTTGTACAAGGCCTTCCTATATTGTTGTTATCCTGGTAATACACACTGAGAAAGTTAGACATTCTGACCAGCAAGGTGCTTTAGTATCATTTATATGCGTTTAGGCTTGTGAAAAAAAAGGTGAATGATGTGTACAATTTTAAATATAAAATGTTTTATAGTCATTTACTCAATCAACAGGCCTCTTAACCCTTTCCCTGTTCTATGTTTATTTCAAATTTAAATACCTATACTGAATATTCATGAACAAAATAGTTATATGAAATATGGAAGGTTGAACATTGTAGCCATTTTGGAAAGTAAAGGAAAAGGTCTACAAAATTCCATTAGCAAACACAGCAGACCCTGATCAGACGGCTCCTATAGGAGCCATCTGATCTGGGTCTACTCTGTTTGCATATGCGTGAAGACACATTATATAAGGAAACGGGTTAATGCCTTTGCAAAGAGCATATATATCCATATCAGATAGTATCTATATCAATATAAGAGCTCTCAGATCAGGGTCTGCTATGTTTGCTTAAGTTATGAAATAATTAAGATGATAATACAGTTTCTAGCATGTTTAAAACAGAATTGTCTGTAGTGTCATTATAAATATTCAGTTAATATCAACTATAAATGTAATTATTACATTTGTTATTATAAATAGTAACATTTTTACGTTATAAATGATCCAATATCATTTAAAAAAATAGAGTTGTGTGGTCTGAGCAGACCAATACAGACCTAGCAACGGACCAATAACAGATATTGTGCCCGCTGCCAAGGTAATCATTCTAAATCTATATCAACAGAACCCTGATATGCGATGAAGGTCTAATTTTGCTCCGATGATGCAAATGTTATCAAAGTTCTCGTACACAGTATACCGAATAGTCCCCAAACCATGGCTTTTACAAAGACAATCCTCACCCGATTCGATTCAAATTTACATGCCCAATACATGTGCACGTACCGGTGAATAAAAAGAGCACTCTGTCCGCTCTTTCCAACGCCAAGTTTTGAATAATATGAACCCGTCATAATGACGTCATCTAATGACTGTGTGACTTGATAGTGCTGATTCTTTCAATCCTTTGAGAATCTATTGCACCTAGTACATGGAGATCCAATTTGACCCATAAATGTAATAAACAGGTTATTACACAGGTGACTATAGGGCCGCAGAGTGATATAGTCCCTTACCTTGATATAGTAACTCGGGCTAAGCCCTCGGGCCAATTGCAAGGTGGCGGGCCAATATATCACGCTGCAGCTTTAGTCACCTGCGTAATAACCGCTATTTGTTTGTTGCGGCCCTAGTCACCTGCGTAATAACCCCTATTTATTTGTTATATGAATATTTATGGTGTAGGGGATTAAGAAATATTTCCAGAAATACATTTTAATCATAAACATTAATTTTATTTGCAGGGGACAGTAATTTCGACAAGATTCCAAACAACAAGGGACCTGACACGCCAGTTTTCTAACAAAGCCCACTATGCTTTAAATGCCACAGAAATGGAGAATAATATTGCTTTATTGACAAAGAGCTTTCAATGTCGAAACACAGTAATTGTCGCCACAAAGCAAGACCAAATCAATGAAACATTTTTATCAACATCCAAACAAGATTTCCCAATACTGATCTAAGTATGAAAAGCTTGATCAGCTGGTGCTGACTTTGTGATATACGAATTGTTAAAATCTACTGAACTACTTTAGATACTAGCAGCCAGTGTTTGCTGATCTCCATATGGAACAGTAGTTGGTTAAAGATTGTCGGAACATTGAAAAGCTTTAGACTGTGTGACTTGATAGCGCAGTCAGTAGAGTGTTAGCATGGTAAGCCACAGGCCCTGGATTCAAGTCCCAGTCGAGTCACAACTTTTTCACATGTACCAGTTTATTGCAGAACAATTTAGTCAAAGACAGTATGATGGTAATTCTAAACGGATAATTAAATAGAATATGTTGGCATGCTGAGAGAGATGGGCAGGGCTCTGAAGCATGATGTTTGTCAACAACTTGGACATATTAAAAAGCAGAAAGGACTATCAGAAGCTATCCCAACGTTTTGTAAAATGAGCAACCAACATGTCTCAGAATGAACCTAATGAACTACTTGGGATACAAGCAATCAGTATTTGTTTGTCGACCCTGTAGATGATGCTCAGTTTGTAAAACCATGCAGAGTTGTCATGCCATGGTCACAGTGATCAAAACTTGATCATAGCAGTTTAGCCTTTACTCCATGAATATTCATGGTAAGAAATTATCATATGACATGAATATAAATGGGTTGAGTTTTAAAATTTTGCAACAGCATTTTTAAAACAGGGGTTTTTGGCCACAGCAGAAACTGTAGAGCTAAATGTATGTTATGTCAGAAGCAAATAGAACATGCCCTGATCAGATGACTCATATAGGCAGAGGTACAGATAAGGGTGTGTTCCCAAATACTAAAATCGTCATTTCACCACCAAACCCTACACTGTGACCACTCTTTACAATCGTCTCGTCTAGAAAATTACTGAAGAGTGGTCACAGTATATAAGGTTTAATTGGTGGATAAATAAAGGAGCTATTCTTGAAAATGTAAAGGCATCTTATTTGGAGCTCTGTATAAGAACTGTCTGATGTGGGTCTACCCTATTTGCAAAGGTGTAGAAAGGCGCATTTATGGAGTAAGGGGTTAACACAGTATGAGTGGTATATAAGGAACTAGACTGACAACACCCAGATGGTGATATATATATATATATATATATATAAGAGCTGAATATCTTTGCAAAAAGAGTATACCCATAGCAGACAGATGTGGGAGACTAGGAGCCGTTTGATTGGGTCTGCTCTTTTTGCTAATAGAATAATGTATAGATTAAAGTTTCTGCCATTACCAAAATTCCTGTTAAACGTTATATCAAGAATAATATTACAATCAATGTTCATATTGTCATTATTTCATGTAGCAATGGGTTTAGAGACATAATTTATCTGACAATGTTCAATACTTTATGTCAATAAAGACTTTATTCCATGAATATTAATATTAATTTATATGTAAGAAAGTATGACATCATCATGATTATGAATATTAATTAGGTTAATTTTTGTAAAAGCACATGGACACTGGAATATTTTGCCATGGCAGAAACTATAACCGTATAGATCTACATGTATATTATATCTAAACCCTTTCCCTGTTCATTATTCATTTAAGAAATATTGATGTATCATGAATATTTATATAAGCTGAATGTTAATATAAACCTTCTAAGGAATTTTTTACTCTGAAAAGAACTATAGAATCATATCTATATCATGTCTGACAGTCAGGTCAAGTAAAGAAGAGCAGACCCTGATCAGACAACAACTATAGGAGCCGTCTGATCAGGATCTACTCTGTTCGCAAAAGTGAAAAGGCATTTGGTAAACCCTTTCCTCCATAAGGCTAAGGCTTTGCAAACTGTTAACAGAGTAGGTCCAGATCAGGATCTACTCTGTTCGCTCATGAAATAATATATTTAATTGCGATTCAGGACAATTGCCGATTCTCCTAGGACAGATTGCCATCGCATACAAGTATGTTAAAGTCACTTTTTTAAACCATTGTGATAAATAGAGCATTTGCTCCAAAGGAGCAAATGCTCTATTTATCTTAATGGTTTAAAATCTACAAAATAATGAACATTGTATTTTATATCCCCACAAACAAAGTTTTGGGGGATTTACTGGAGTAACCATGTCCATCCGTCTGTTCATCTATCCGCCCGTCTGTCAGTCCGTCCATTCGTCCAGATCATAACTTCCAAAGTATAAAAGCTATTGACTTCAAACTTCATATACAGATAGATCACATGGACTGCAAATGCATTGCACAATGTTCGTAACTCTGTCTTCAGTACTTCTGGAGTTATTGCCCTTGTTTATTTTTCTCAAAATTTAGCTTGTCCGGATCATAACTTTCAAAGTGTAAAAGCTATTGACTTCAAACGTCATGTACAGATAGAACACATTGACCACAAATGCTTTGCACAAGGTCCATAACTCTGTCTTCATTATTTCAGGAGTTATTGCCCTTTGTTATTCTAGTGAAAATCTGGTTTGTCCGACTCATAGCTTCAAACATATAAAAGCTATTGACTTCAAACTTCATATTGAGATAGATCACATTCACCAAAAGTACAGTGCACACGGTTAGTAGCTCTGTCTTCAGTATTTTTGGAGTTATTGCCCTTTGTTATTTTTTTTTTTAAAATCTGGCTTGTCCGGATCATAACTTTCAAAGTATAAAAGCTATTGACTTCAAACTTCACATACAGATAGACCACACATTGACCACAAGTGCAGTGCACAATGTCCATAACTCTGTCTTCAGTGTCTTTGGAGTTATTGCCTTTTGTTATTTTTGTCAAAAATTGGCTTGTTTTAATAAACAAAGCTTTTTTATACGCCCACCTAATAAAGGTGGTCGTATATTGTCGTGGCCCTGTCCGTTCGTTCGTTCGTCCGTCAACATTTTGTTTGTCCGCTGTTTTCTGGGAAAACTATTTGACAGATATTAATGAAACTTCACACAAATGTTAAATGCATCAAGATCTGTAGCTGAGTTGATTCTGAGGTTCATTTTATTTTTCATTCTAGAGTTATGGCCCCTGTCTTTAAAAAATATGCAAATAGTTTGTCCGCTGTTTTCTGGGAAAACTATTTGAGAGATATTAATGAAACTTCACACAAATATTTAATGCATCAAGGATCTGAAGCTGAGTAGATTCTTAGGTTCATTTGATTTGTCGTTTTGGAGTTATGGCCCTTTTACTTAAAAAATAATGCAAATACATTAAAAAATAGTTTGCCTGCTGTGTTCTGGGAAAACTATTTGACAGATATTAATGAAACTTCACACAAATGTTTAATGCATCAAGATCTGAAGCTGAGTTGATTCTGAGGTTCATTTGATTTTTCATTTCAGAGTTATGGCCCTTGTCCTTAAAAAAATATGCAAATAGTTTGTCCGTTGTTTTCTGGGAAAACTATTTGAGAGATATTAATGAAACTTCACACAAATGTTTAATGCATCAAGATCTGAAGCTGAGTTGATTCTGAGGTTCATTTGATTTGTTGTTTCGGAGTTATGGCCCTTTTACTTAAAAAATAATGCAAATAGTTTGTCCGCTGTTTTCTGGGAAAACTATTTGACATATATTAATGAAACTTCACACAAATGTTAAATGCATCAAGATCTGAAGCTGAGTTGATTCTGAGGTTCATTTTATTTGTCGTTTCGGAGTGATGGCCCTTGTCCTTAAAAAATATGCAAATAGTTTGTCCGCCGTTTTCTGGGAAAACTATTTGAGAGATATTAATGAAACTTCACACAAATATTTAATGCATCAGGATCTGAAACTGAATTGATTCTGAGGATCATTTGAATTTTCGTTTCAGAGTTATGGCCCTTGTCCTTAAAAGATAATGCAAATAGTTTGTCGGCTGTTTTCTGGGAAACCGTTTGAGAGATATTGATGAAACTTCACAAAAATGTTTAATATATCATGATCTGATGCTGAGTCGATTTTGAGGTTTATTTGATATGTTGTTTCGGAGTTATTGCCCTTTTACTTAAAAAAAAATGCAAATATATGCAAATAATTTGTCCACTGTTTTCTGGCAAAACTGTTTGACAGATATTAATGAAACTTCATAAACATGTTTAATGCATCAAGACCTGAAGCTAAGTTGATTCTGAAGATCATTTGATTTGATGTTTCGGAGTTATGGCCCTTGCACTTAAAAAAATAATGCAAATCTATGCAAATATGAGGATGGCCATAACTTTTTCATTTGAAATGATATTTACTTCAATTTTTTTACATGGTTAAACCTTAATATGAATTTTCACATATATTATGGGGATTTTGATATGTCATTTTATTCAAAAGTTATGGTCCTTGAACTTCGTGTGTTCATTGCTTTGTTAGTCGGTCAACTTTTAGTTTGTCTGTGGTTTTCTGGGAAAAATATTAAAATGATATAAATGAAACTTAATACAAATGTTTTAAGCAACAAAATTTGAAGCTGAGTTTATTTTGAAGTTCATTCAGTTTGTCTTTACAGGGTTATGGAACAGATAAGCGTTGGCACCCGCTTGTGCTCTGGTTTAATTACTTTCAAACAGATGCTTTACTTGCAACATATGTTTATTTGCTGTTTTATACTTTTTCTTGACATTGTCTACAATAAAATTTTCATCATAAATACATTTACTCTTTTTTTCTCCCATTTCAAAATCTGTTAACAATTTCAGGTGATTGCCATTATAGATTGTAAAACTATACAACCATTCTTGATTATCTACATGAATTGTTTGCGAGGTTCCAATATTTAATTAATTTTAAACTTATTTTTGTATACATTTATATAAATATATTTATATATAATGTTTTCAGAAGATCAAGATTTCTTGACACTGTTCAACTTATACCTTTACTAAATTATACTTCAAATTTGGAAATTGGGTTTGAAATATTTACATAAAACATGCAAAATGCCAGCTACCACCAGATAAGATTTCAGCATCTGGGAACATAAAAAATAACTCGCAAACAAACACCCAAATACAGTAGAATCTCTCTAGACCGAACAGAAAATAAACATTATTTTCGAGGATTCAAAACAGGTGGCTGCTTGATGCAGGCTGACAGCGATACGGAAACTTCTGCCGGAGCTTTTTGTATAGTTGGTCAGCATACAGCAGTCTTTAATGCCCAGTCATAATGTTTATATTCGTCCGGTTTAGAGAGGTTCTACTGAATAACACACGTTTTCTTTCCAAAAACACAGATCCCTTCAGTACTATCAGTACTTTGATTAAACATGTTGACGTACGAGCAATGTCTCATGTTGCCTATCAATAGCGTAATAAGCGCACCATCCAAATATGCAGTTACTATGCGCACAGTTTGTTGGAAATATTGAGCTTGTTACAGACGTGTGTTAGAATCGAATTACATGTAACTATTTCAGTCCGGTTATTTATCGGCTATTTGATCACTATTCGTCCTCGAGATGTTGGTTATTAGATCAGCTGGTCTAAAGACATCTCAATTCCGAACAATGACCTATTCAAGATTAAATCATCGAAAAATAATTATTTCTTGATTGCAGGTATACACCAAGATCAGTCACTGCTCCTAAAATTCAACGTTTGGCGAGGGACAACCGTTACAATAACAATATAGCTTAACCACGAACCTGATGAATATACATGTAACACATAATGTCATCGTGACTATTTATATGCTGAATTAACCCTTCGATTGCTGAATTTTAAAATACATTTGTCCTTCCTTACCCATGCCCTGTTGTATAATTACATATATCTACACTGTGTACAAGTATTTCGCTGTGCAATCACTGCTGTGGAGTGCATTGGTTGCACACTCAACTTGTAAATAGTGCAGACCCTGATGAGACAGCTCCTGCAGGAGCTGTCTCATCTGGGTCTTCACTATTTACAGGTAGGTATATTGACGTGAATAGCAAGCGAATGGTTAACATATTGGTAATAATACTAAATAAAATCATAGATATCATTCAATAAGCAAACAGTATAGAATCTACTCAGACGGCTCCTGGAGAATCCGGGTCTACCATTTTTTTTAAAGACGTTAAAAGACGTATTTATGGAGTAGACGGTTAAGTTCTTTATGCACACACCCTTATTGGTGCTAGTGCATGTATATACATAAAAAAATGAAGCCCAGTAAAACCTCCGTAAAACCTCACTTATTCGAACTTTCAATAACTAAATGTTACTGAAAACATTATAGACAGGTGACAGCTTATCATAGTATAGGGTAAAGGTCATGATGTATTCTCCCTAGAGAAGTTTTCTGCAAGACCTTCGCCCTGCATTAAGCCGGATATGCAGTAAAAACTTCTTTAATCCCATAATATAGTAAATATGAACTGATACCATTATATAGACTTTCACCATGCATTAAGCTGCCACCTGTCTTAACCCATTCCCTCATATTGACAACTTTTGACGACTCTGTAAAAGTCACTTTGTGAAACCATTGTGATAAATAGAGCATTTGCTCCTATAGGAGCAACTGCTATTATCACAATGGTTTCAAACTACAAATTTCTAAAATTTTCCTTTTCTGTAGTTAATGCTCCTTTTCGGTAGATTTATTCAAAGAGGTTGTATCTAAAAATAGACTATGAGGTAATGGGTTAAAGATCGGTACTGATGAATGTTTGAGTATTGGGATGAGCGACGTTCTAGTCTAACTAGTCCCCTTTACATACGCTGATGTATAAAACGACATCCCGGCCGTTATCTCCTTTGGTCATTTCAGAATAGCCAGTGACTTCAGGTGATAGAACTGGAGCTGAAAAACATCAACTGAGCTGAGCGGTATCTACTCTACAATATAAGTAGGATTGTCTTAAGCGGAGAAGGGGAAACATTTAGAATTGTGTAATTTTGGAAACATTTAGAATTGTGTAATTTTGGAAACATTATGATAAATAAAGCATTTGTTCCTATGGAGCAAATGTTCTATTTACCACAATGGTTTCACAGAGGCGTCAAAAAGCGTCAGTAGAAGGTAATGTTTTATTCACACAAGACATCTCCATTTTGAATATTAATTACATTTGTGGATTAAAATCTAAAATAAGCAAATTTATAGCTATGCTAGTTTTATTGAGTCTGTCCATGAGCAGTTATTAAAAGTGCAACGCCATTCACGTCCCTAGCGGTATTCACGTTTTAGAACTAAAAGCATTGGAATTTATGAACTCTTTCAGCACAGGAAACGAGTCACTAATGTCCTTTGGAAACAGTGCTGACCTAGATGGCCTTTACTGATTGTCATTCTACAATTTTCTTTAAAAATCCTAATTATTCACGGTAATCCTGACCTGTTTGGAGTTTGGAACAATTCATTAAAAACACAGCGTTAAAAGGGTTAAAAGCAGACGCAGGATGTCAAACAGACGTTGGATTGGGATCCTGACGTACGGACCTACGTCATAGAGGTTGTTGCTTCAGCAGGGGCTATGCATGTTAAACTTGGGCCATAACTTACGTTCAGACAGTGTGGTTACTACACCATACAGCGTGTTACTCCAATAGGGACTAACACTGGGTCTACATGTTAGACTGACATTGTAGCTGGTGAAGGGTTCTAGATGATTGATTGTACCGTGCAGGCTGAAATCGTCACTGTTTGAGGTAAAGTTCCTCCTCTGGAAATATATAGTACATGTAGAATCACATTAAAGTGATCACTCGTTGAATGAAGTTGGGCGTGTTTACAAAACAGATATTGTCCAATGTTGGACAAAGGTACCGCGTCATGTGATCATGGACTACAAAGTCGAGCAAGAGTGAACTAGCTTTAGTCTCATTCCAGAGCTATTGTTACATATCAAATACACTTGGAACATGTAGCTTGTTCTATATACGACGCTTATATATATTCAAGATACACGGTTTGGTTTTAATAACAATACCGCCGAATAAATATTTGCATTACAGTGATATCCCTCTTAACTACACGTTTAGAGGAGTTAACATATTGCAGGGTAAAAGTCTGTTGGGAGTTATCTACATGCATTTAACCCATTACCTCATAGGCTATTTTTAGATACAACCTCTTTGAATACATCTACCGAAAAGGAGCATTTACTAGAGAAAAAGAAAAAAATAGAACACCGCAGAAAGTTTATTTGACGTTTTTGTACACGCACTATGCTCGTCATATATTTAATTATATACCTGATGAATATTCATGCAAGAATGCCATCGTGAATATCCATTACCGGCATTGTTATAATGAACATATTAAACTGTGATGTCAGATCTGCATACAGTAAAACGTCTCTATAACGACCACTAAATTACATCAAGTAGTTTGTGTTAAAGGCATGTGGCTGCTTTAAGCAAGGTGAAAGTAAAACAGAATGCTCCTATAGGAGCGTTCTGTTTTACTTTCACCTTGCTTTAAGTAGCCACCTGCCCTAAATACTAACTAATTTAAAGAATTTAGTGGCCGTCATAGAGAGGTTTTACTGTAGTTCTGTTTACGAAGGAAATGACTTCACTATGAGATAAAGGGCGAAGAGCACATGTCCTGACCATTATCCCGCTATCTGAGACCCGTCCACGGCATTTGCAAACAGTTTAAACCCAGGTGAGATGCCGAGTAACTCTGTGTCTCATCAGAATCCATACTGTTTGCCAGTCGGCCAATAGCTTCTTAAATATTAGAAAGAATCGGAAGTAGTCAATTGCATGTCTGATCCAAATTTGAGCAGACAATATTGTCTTACAGGTGAGTTAAATGTGACTTCATATCAGTGGATGCTCTAGAGAGGTTCCATATAACATCGGTGGCACGTGCTACGTATATATAATTGGTTCAATCAATGTCTAATTAAACTACTGACCACAACATCATGTGGCGCTCTCTGTGATACAGCTTTCACGTGACATACAACCCCACCTACGGTACTCGGAACACAGTCCATTTTTGTCGTTATATCACACTGACGTACTGCAGTAGCCGACAGTATCATACCACCCCCAATGAGGCATCGCACTGTAAAATGGAAAACCAGACTGTGGGGTTATAAATATGAGTCTGAGTTAATTATTAAGTATCTTACCAGTAAGATGCTTAAAAATTAACTCGGGCACAAACAACACATTTTATAAGTTCGGGTCATTGAGAGACTGTTATAAGACACGACAGTAAACTGTCCATCGCTGTCGCAATCATTGCGAATTTGATTAGTGTTCCAGTGCACTGGCTGATATGTAATAGATACAGAACGAGTCTTACTACCAAAGTGTCTTCTTACAACCGTTATCAGGACAGTTTGTTCGCATGACCGAAGACGTGTCCGAGGCGTAGCCGAGGACACTTGTCTGAGGTCATGCGAACAAACTGTCCTGATAACGGTTGTAAGAAGACACTTTGGTAGTAAGACGAGTACATGTATCTTACTTGTACGACAGTACGTTGTAGACTTTTAATTTTGATTAAAAATGAATAAAAATGAATATTTCACAAATGAGTACAAAATGTTTTCCCCTTGGTTCACCCAATTCAAATCCTAGGTAGATAGGTTTTAACCACAAGAATCACGTGCGTACAAAAGTGTCCACTTACAACCGTTATCAGGACACTTTTTCAATAGCTTTGCTGGGGGTCTGTCGTACAAATATAGTTTGAAAATGTATCGGTGCTATTTATCTGATTATGCAGGCTATAGGAAATTTAAGTCAAGTTTGTATGAAAGTTGAAGTAGGATGCTAAAAAGCATAAGTATTACGTTAGTGATTAATTGCAATAATGTCATCATTAATTACAACAAACAAAAACATGTGTTTGCAAAGTCATTGAAACATGGTGTTTCTAACGCTTTTGTTTTCGTAACAAAGGCATTACTCCATGAATATATATGTAAGAAATAAATGTCCTTGCATACTAATTAGGTTTATAATTAAACAAACAAATGATGCAGACTACAGAAGCCGTCTGATCTGAGTCTACTATGATTATAAAAACGTTAAAACGAGCTTTCTGTTTGATTTATATCCTGCTTGAGGCAGTCACTTGCCTAATGTAACAAGGTCTACATTATTCTTTACTAAACGTCCGGGTGTACAGTAATAACATCTCTAAAGCGGACCTTCAATATCGGTCTTGGAGACTAGTGGCAGCTTAATACAGGGTGAACATTATGCCGAAGGCTCCTCTAGGAGCTTTCTGCATGACTTCATCCTGCATTAAGCGACCACCTGCCTAAAAATATACAAATTCTTCTCTACTAGAATTCCAGTTTAGACGGGCTTACTTACAGTCGTATGCGTATTTGTCCGTTCACTTTACCTATGTGTACTCGACAGTAACAAAAAGGTAAACGACTTTGTTGCATACTTGGCAGAGTAAGAAAGCATTCCAATATATAATTCTTTTCAAGTTCAATATGATATTATTCTTTAGAGGTCAAAGTTATCGAAGCTAGATATGTACAGTGAAACGCCGACAGTTCGAGCACTAAAACAAATACCATTATCGGTCTTTAAGGTAGGTGGCAGCTTCATGCAGTAGAAAAGCCATGTACAAAGCTCCTCTATGATCTTTCTGCATGATTTTCACTCTGTATTAAGCAGCCACCTGCCTACAAGGACATAAATTCTTCATTACTAAAAGTTCGTAGTATCGAGTTTTTATTGTACGTCTGTTCCAAACTGATGATTTGTACCCTCGGTCAGATTATCCTTACACGTCACCCTTTACCTGATGAATATTCATGTAAGATGTAATTGGGTCATGAATATTAATCAGATAAATAATTATAATGGTATATGAAGCATATAAAATAGTTTGTTACGGCTGAAACTGTAGACTCATATCTGTTTTATTCTGTTCAGCAAACAGAACAGACTCTGATCAGACGGACTCTATGGGGTTATCAGGTCTGGATTTACCCTGTGTGCAAATGGTTCCAAATGTGTATCTTTCAAGTTGCCCAAAGCATAAGCCACGGTGTGTGGATTATATCGATTAAAACATGACTGTTAATCCTAGTGAATTCCTAGACGCAATGTTCTTTTTTTTTCAAATTCGACAGTTGATATATGCCCGTTAGTGATAACACTAACACTATTATACTACATTACTTACACATAGAGTCATTTGCACTGATGGTGTAGTGAAATTCTTTTGTGATGTTGTCCCCAAAGTTGGCCATCAGCTGAAACTATATAATTATATAAAGCATTGCTCTAGAACAGAGTTTAGTGGACACTATTATTACAACATGGCCAGGATAACGAACTTGCAATATTAGATACTTTACTATGTTTTTTTATGTTTTAATATCAGTCAAGTTAACCCATTCCCCCAATATACACACCTTTTCGCGCATAAGAGCCGTCTGGTCAAGGTTTGCTTTGTTTGCTTTTGACATAATATAGATCTGATTTTAAAGTTTTTGCCAAAGTAAAAACAACCCCTTGAAAAACTTACAATACAAAATCAGCTAATGAATATTTATGATGCCCTTATTTCATACATGAATATTGAACAGGGAAAGGACCAAGTTCAGCTAAATACTGTTTTTTTGGCAGCAAGTCTTGTTGTCTAAAGGTTTGCACCATCTACTTGAAATAAGTGAATGTACCCCAGACCTTTCCCTAATAATCACTCATGCATGAATTGACCACTTCATGTTTATTCATAAACTTAATTCTATAAAGAACTTTTTTTCCAAGGTAATCGTTTGCTTAAACATTCCATGTAGACTCAAATCTATTTCTTAAGCAAACAGAGCAAATCCTGATCAGACACATCATACGGGGGTCTTCTGACCTGGGTCTACCCTGCATGCAAATTTGTGAAAAAGTGTCTATATGGTGGAAAGGGTTACGATGTCATAGAATGGCATTCAGACAGTTTAATTCTTTCCCTGTTTAATGTTTATTTCAAATTTCAAAACCTACTGAATATGCATAGACCAAATAGTTACAAGGCCATATAGCAATTATAGAAACAAATGAAACAGATATATCAAATTCCATTAGCAAACAGAGCAGCATCTGATCAGACGGCTCCAATGGGAGCCGTCTGATCTGGCTCTACTCTGTTTGCAAATGCGTGAAAATGCGTTTATATGAACGATAGGGTTAAATGAGGAAAGAGGCAGTTGGTTGGAGTCATGACTTTCATCATGCTATGACTATGATGGCAACTATATTTTGACATACATTCATGCACTGCCATTTCGTTTCATGGCTGACATGAAAAAAAACACACCGCATTGCTGTCTAAATTGCGTACCCTAATATATTACCCTATGTATTTGTAAAGACAAACTCGGGCAAATAGCGCGGACCTTGAACAAATGACTCTTGAAGCAGCTGTTTGATTGGGTTTTACGCTATTTGTTACTATGTCAGTCTGATTTAGGACTATCAAACTGGGGATAAAATGAATCGTTCAGCGTTACAAACTGCTGGAGGGGGAGACTGGTTGTCCGAAAACTTAACTATTTCGCTGCCAAATTTTGTCGTCTACAAACTTTGTCGTCTGCTACAATTTTCCTTTTTGATTTTTTTTCATTTTTGTTTCAAGAAACAGTCACAGTTTTGATTCTGACTGTTGACATAGATAATCACAGATGCGACATTGACAACGAAAGAGTTAAAGTAATTAGAGGTGTAAACTCAGATTATTCAATTTTGTCATTGCAATATAATCTAGATAAGATACAAGTTCCATAAAGATAGGTAATTAGTTTAACTTTTTCTCAGTATGAACATTTATGTCAGAAACAATGACATCATGCATTTTTCATTAGCTCATGTTTATTGTTAATTAACACAGAACTGTTTGGCCATTGTAATCGTAGATTCAGATCTATATAATGCCATAAGCAAACAGAGCAAACCCTGATCAGATGGCGCATACACGAACCTTCTGATCTTGATCTACTGTTTGCACATGCGTGAAAAGGCTCCTCAACGGGTTGAACCCTTTCAACGCTTTTCAAATGGACTATTTCAAAATTCAAACAGGTCAAGCTTATGATGAACATTTGGGGATTTTTCTAAAGAAAAGAGTAACATGACAAACTGGAATACTCTGATGAGAGGGCTCCTAGAGGAATCTGGGTCTACATTGTTTGCTAAGTCTACTAGTGACTCGTGTCCCGCACTGTAAGGGTTAAGGGTTAATTAAGGGTACCCGCTAGAGTGAAATCTCTACCATCGGCGTACATGTAATTAATCCATTAGTACGAGTACCCAGTGTCCCTTAAAAGGGGTATAGGCAAACCATGTAACCCCCGACCAGAGGATTCCTGAAGAATTCCGCAGATCTGGGGCTGCACTGTTTGCTGAGTCCATCAATGTCAGTAGCTTATTCTAGCAAATACTTTGCTTGCAGTACCCCCTAAACATGAAAAATGGATGGGTTCCAAAGTAAAAATTTGGATCTTCCTCAAATAACCCGTTGAATGCTGCATTTTTAAAGTGGAAGGTTTGTTATCGTTTAAATACAGAGCACATTCAGTATTGTCACAGTGTGCAGGTTTATCATCACGTGTACGGCCGTGCTGTACAAGCGCGCTTTTATGGCGATGTGGTAGAGTGCATGACTGCGAACCTGGCGACCCGGGTTTGATCCCGGGTCTGAGCGGGTATATTTCTTTATAAGAACACCTTACAGTTTGAAAGGTTACGATATACTAGGAATCCTTAGACATGGGTCTATACTGTTTTCAAGTGCAAATACACTCGTTACTTACCTGGTAAACACTGTGCCAAGCGAAATCACTGTCGGAAATAAAGCACGCTGTATCGATAGTAAACTTATCACAGGGGCGGATAGGCGAGACGCAGCACTTGAAGGTGTCTGCTTCCCTGAAATAAAATGTCTAATATTTATACTTGTATGAGAATTAAATGCTAACCTCATTTGACTCTCAAATGACTACACATGAGGGTTTGCACACGATAAATAACACCATTTTACGTTTGCTAAAAAATGGCACTGGAAACTATGGTGCAAAATGCAGAAATCTAATTTTAGTGCGTATGATGTCAGTGATTCACGTGACCATGGGCTTTAATCTGTTTATTATTTATCTATCGATAAGCGCGATCAAAGAACAAAAGAAAAACTATAACTATTCCAAACGCTTCTTGGTTTGAAGCGGACGATGTGCATCGACTGGGATCACTGTATATCAAGTTTTCTTTTGTTTTAAAACCGTTGTCAAAAAATCGATCTTTTCATTTTTTTCACAAGGAAAATTGATGCCAAAAATATTGGGACTTTAACCTAAGAGCCCTGGGTTTAATATTCACTTGGTATGCACTGCACCACCTGAAATCGCCGTCTGAAATAGCACGCTGTTTCAATAACAGAAGTATCACAGGAGCTTGTACATGTAGATGACTCTCGTCGCTTGTAAGTGTCTATTTCCCAAACAGACAAATGTCTACCTCTTAACCCTTTCCTTCATACAAAATATTAGTCACGCCTTCGCCAACCATTCAGGTAAAATACTAAGTTAAGATTGCTAAGTTTGTAACCCGGTTCGTCATACAAATGCTTTTTTCACGCCTTTGCAAGGTGAGTAGACCTAGATAAGACCTCAACAGGTTCTGCTCCATTTGCTTATTTGATCATAATAAATCTGACTCTACAGTTTCTACAAATACCAATAAAAAAGCATGTGTACATATGTGAAATATTCGTACATGTGTGAAATTATGAAATTTAGATTAGATCAAGTTTTATACCCACATTTAAACAAAGAAATACTTGACATTGGCAAACACTGTAGAGTTCCATGAACGAAAATAGCAGACCATGGTATGGGTCTTCTCTGCGAATGTATCACAAATGTGCCCCTACCAGATTAAGGTTTAAGCAAACTAAAGCATATCGAAGGGAGGTAAGTCGCCAACATATCTAAATTCTGCCTTTTGCCAATTATCTCTCTTTATTTACTGGCATTTAATATTGCACGCGAACAAGGAAACATGTGTGCTTCGCTATTCGAACGTTAGCCTTAACAGTGTACAAGTTTATGTCAAATAAAACATTTTATTCTATTCTTAACGCTTTGCAAACAGTGTAGAACTAGATTAGTCAGTGTATATTGCCACCCAACAGTGCCTGTTCAGTTTTACTGACTTTTGTGACAAACAATTTAGAACCTTATCATACGCCTCGTTTAAATCCTCTCCTTTATATACATACGCCTTGTCATGCATTTGCAAACAGAATAGACCCAGATCAGAGGAGCTGTCTGATCAGGGTCTGCTGTGTTGGCTAATGGAATTCGATAGATCAGTTTCTTTAGTTTCTGAAATGGCTATAATGTTCCACATTCCATATTTCATTATTATGCCCATGAATATTCAGCAGGTATTGAAATTTGGAATAAATCTAGAACAGGGTAAGGGTTAAACGCGGTCATCTTCGTTCGTCGTTCTTTTCAAAGCGTAAAGACAGTGTTAGTATAATACTCTTAAATACTCACTTGCGTTTATAAAGCATCTTCCAGAGAATAACAGACTTGTTGTCTATGGCGTTCCACGTGCACGTCATATTCCAGTGGTTTTCTGTGATGCAAGACAAAGTTGGTGCCCTAAAACTTACGGAATCTATAACACGTATCACCGAGAAACTGGTAATCAGCGCAGTTGTGCAGTTTCCATAGTAACAAATGTAAGTTCCGGCGTCTGACTTGCTTCTGACCTTGATATCTGTCTTGACGTTACTTCCGCTAACGTGGAACACAGCTGATACATTTTGCCCAGCCGGATTCTGATTTGTGGTATGCATGATGTAGAATTTTGAAGGAACTGTGATCAATGATGATTTGGTAGAGCATGTTATGTGTATATTTTCACCAATTTTGTAAACGCTCTTGTTTGTGCGCATATCTGAAAATATACAAAAACATTCCTATAATATTTTCCAATACCACGATTCATAATACTTTACATGCGACATACTGTCGTTTATGTATTATATTAGTTGTTTACTAAACATAGATAACAGCGTTGAAACATCCATGTGATATGTATATGCACTTAAAGGCACGAGAGGGAATTGTTTAGTAAGCGGCCCCGGAATAGGTATACCCAAAAGAAAATGATGAGCACGCAGCTCGTGTGCACGAGAACCGCTTTGCTTCCAGATTTGCTTCCAGCAGAGCACTGGACATATGGTAACAGTAATATAAAGATAGTGAATAATTTTAATTATTTGGGAACTGTTTTGAGCTATTCTGGTAACTAATCGGTAAAGCATTGAAAGCTTTGAATACTTTACTTTATAATTGTAAGAAATTTGACTTGAATCCAAAACTGTTATGTCAATTATTCGATGCGTTTGTAGGCTCAAATTTAGGATACGCCTCAGAGGTATGGGGTTATACAAAGTCAAAAGAGATTGAGAGAATAAAGTTAATTTTTTGCAAAAGGCTGCTTAATGTTAGAACTAATACATGCAATGCTGGAGTATACGGTGAACTAGGACGTTATCCTCTGTATATTTCACGCTTTGTTAGTGTACTTAAGTATTGGCTCAAAGTTAAAAATTCTGGTAACATTATTTTAAAAACTGTATATGAACAAGGTTTGCATGACTGCAGAAAAGGGCTTAACAATTGGGTATCTGGTATAAAAAAGCTTCTCAGTGATATGGGATATGCTTATATGTTTGATATTAATTATATTGATAACCCTAATTATTTTATCAAACAGTTTCGAAATAGATTAATTGATGTATATAAACAGGAATGGTTTGGCATCGTTGCCAATAGTTCGGTTCTTCTTAATCATAACCATGTTAAAGATCAGTTTTGCTTTGAAAACTATCTTAACATATTGCCTAGAAAGTTTAGATTCTATTTTTGTAGATTGAGACTTTCTGTACATCCGTTAAGAATTCAGACGGGCAGATATGCGCGAGAAAATATCCCAAGAGATCACAGATACTGCCAGTGCTGTAACACTTTAGATATTGAAGATGAATATCATTTTTTATTTATATGTCCTTGTTATGATCCTTTACGCAGGACATATATTGAAATATATATTTATCGTAGACCAGCAATGTTGAAATTTTTGCAATTATTGAATATTAACGACCGGGCAAAATGATTAAAATATCATTATTCATTAAAGAAGCTTTGTCAATAAGGAAAGGCATTTTGAATCTATATAGATAGGTAGATTTGAAAGTGTATGTTCATCCTCTTAACTAAATTTAACTAAATTTGATTTGATTATGTAATAATTCATTTCTTAATTTGATCTGATTATGGTTGACTTTCATATAGTAAAACTTTAACAGACTATTGAATAGCTTGATAAGATGCTTTGGTGCAAAGGACGCTTGTTGTCCTTTGTTGTTTGTTTGTATATATTGTAAATACTCACGTGATATTATATATATTTTCATGTGAACTAGACGATGTACTTATGTATAAGTCTTAATACAATATCTGTTCTGTTCTGTTCTGTTATTGCATATTTGTTTTTTGTCCCGATACATTACCCCCAATAGAAGACCCTTGAATCGGGGTAAGCTGGCAGATATTTGCATGGGTACTTAGTAATGAGAACGGAATGTGGTCAAGTAATCACATTGTATCGTTTACAACTACATGTATTAATCGGAGATGAACGAACATTCATTGTCCGTTAACAATTATCATTTCTGTAAACAGAATATTTCGAGACAGACATTGAACTATGAGTAAAACCGCGTGTGTTTTCGAAGAGAGGATTCTAAAGAGTAGTCACAGTATAGGGTTTGGTGGAGAAATAAAGGAGCTCTTCTTGAAAATGTTTGAATTTACGCATCTTACCCGTACCTCACACGTGTTGCAGAAAGCTCCTGCATTGCAAAAAGCTACCATCTGCCTTTAAGATTTATAATTAGACGTATTTAGGTGTTGCTTTAGAGGGGTCTACTCTAATTGAATAATTTCGAATTACATGGTGCCTGAGACATAGCAAATGTACATACCCGTTCCGCACGTTGCCGTTCCATTACTGCAACAAACTGAAAAGGAAATTTATTAGAATTTAACTTATATTCTGTTGCATGCGATTGCCATTTTCAAATGCATTCTCAAATATTTCAGAACTTAGCATCTTTATCAAAGCTTTTGTTTTCTGTTATAGAACCCCAAAGAACAAATGATTGTGGTATTTGCATATTTGTTGTGATATCAGCGAGAGAGTGAAGCAGAGAGAGAGAGAGAGAGAGAGAGAGAGAGAGAGAGAGAGAGAGAGAGAGAGAGAGAGAGAGAGAGAGAGAGAGGAGGGAGAGAGAGAGAGACATACAGACAGATAGACAGAGAGAGACAGACAGAGACAGACAGAGACAGACATACATACAGACAGAGACAGAGACAGAGACAGAGAGACAGAGACAGAGACAGAGACAGAGACAGAGAGACAGAGAGACAGAGAGAGGCAGAGAGAGAGACAGACAGAGAGAGAGACAGACAGACAGACAGAGAGAGACAGAGAGAGACCGAGAGAGAGATAGAGACAGAGAGAGAGACACACACAGAGACAGAGAGAGAGAAACAGAGAGAGAGACAGAGACAGAGAGACAGACAGAGACAGAGGGAGACAGAGAGAGAGAGACAGAGAGAGAGACAGAGAGAGAGACAGAGACAGAGACAGAGAGACAGAGAGAGAGAGAGACAGAGAGAGAGATACAGAGAGACAGAGACAGACAGACAGACAGACAGACGACAGACAGACAGACAGACAGACAGACAGACAGGCAGACTAAGACAGACAGACAGAGACAGAAAGAGGACAGATACAGGGTCAGAGACAGACAGAGAGAGAGGAGAGAGAGACAGAACGAGAGCGATCGAGAGAGAGAGAGTGAGAGAGAGTGTGTGAGAGTGATAGAGAAAGAGAGAGCGAGAGAGAGAGAGAGAGAGAGAGAGAGAGAGAGAGAGAGAGAGAGAGAGGGCACGTAGACACCTAGACACTACAGCATGAGTTGATGTAAATAAAACAACAAGTAATGATAAGAGTATTCAGCACAACTCCAATTACTTACCAATAGCCAATAGCCACAATGTACATCTTACTTACCAGTGAGTAGAGCCAATAGCCACAATGTACATCTTATTTCATCCATTTGTCACTGCAACAGAATTGGCAAGCCGAAATAATCTTGAACTCAAACCTGTTCGATAATAAACACTTATTATCAACGACTGAAACTTCAAGAACGAATTGCACCGTAAACTGATGGATTTAACATATTCCCACCTATTGGAGTATTTTAACACCTCTTTTAAAGTCACATTTATCACAATGGTTTCAAAACTGCACACTTCTAAACATTTCCCTTTCTCTAGTAACAGCTCCTTTTCGGTAGATTTATTCGAAGAGGCTGGGTCTAAAATTAACCAATGAGGGAAATGGTTCAGTAACTATTAACCCTTCACCTCACAGAGACGCACTTTGGCACCTTTGCAAACAGAGTGGATCCATAGACGATTCCTGTAAGGTTTCGTGCGATCATGACTTGTTTTGTTTGACATTACAGAAATGTGATTACTAAAGTTTCTACCAAATCCAACACGTCCTGTGTTCATTGGCCATTATAAAAAACACACTTGATAAATATCCACGAAGTCACGATTTTTTTTATAAATATTCATGATGTAAAGGGTGCTTGAGTGTATACATCCGCATACAGTGCGATCACCTCAACGTTAAACGATGTTCAATGTTTGTAATTATTACACTATGATTAGATAAATCCTTTATTTATCGTATAATAATCGAGTTCAAACCACAACCCAGTGGGGTTATCGTGAATCGGCTATGATAAAAAATGTCACGTGGTCAGACTAGACCTTAAAGTTAATACTTGTACGCATTGCTCCTCTTCCGCTGACCGCGACGTGAGAGTAACTCGGTGTCTCATCAGGATCCATGCTGTTGGTCATTTTGTCAATTGTACATGTTTCAAAAGCTTTTACGGATCCGAAAAAGTCAAAATTGCTTTCGATCAAAATCAGAGCGGAGAGCGAGTGCAAGTTAGTATTTGGATGCTGAATATTCGATTAGGACACATTTAAATCTGCTATAAGAGCTTTCTGCATCGCTCTGATTTAACACATTACCTCTTAGTGACGCATTTTTGTGCCTCTATAAAATTCACATTGTGAAACCATTGTGATAAATAGAGCATTTGCTCCACAGGAGCAAATGCTCTATTTATCACAATGGTTTCAATACAACACAATTCTAAAACTCTCCTTTTCTATAGTTAATGCTCCTTTTCGGTAGATTGATTCAAAACAATTGGGTCTAAAAATAGTCTAGGAGAGAATGAGTTAAATTACCGCCTGCTTCACGCACGTATTTTTTATAATATCACATGGATTCGGGAAGTTTTGAATATGACAGAAACTATATGATCGTATCAATATTATACCATATTCAAACAGCAGACCCTGATCAGATGGCTCCCACATGAGCCGTCTGGTCTGGGTCTACTCTGTTTGCAAATGCATAGAAAGGCGTATTTATGGAGTTAACGGTTAAGAACTCTTGCCTTCACGAGCATTCATGGAAGACTACATCCTTTATCGATATTGGTTGATTTAGTATTGTATTGGAATATAAAAGTAAAGAAATTGATTTCAAATATAACAGAAAATAATGTCTGTAACATATTAGCAACCAGAGCACACCCTGATCAGACCACTCCTACAGAAGCTATCTTATCTGGAGCCACTCTTCTTGCAGATACAGTCAAACCCTTCTAAACCGGAATTCTAGTAGAGAAGTATTTAGATAGTTGTAGGTAGATGGCTACTTAATGCAGGGCGAAAGTTAAGCTCCTCTTTCACCCTGCATTAAGCTGTCACCTGTCTCCAAGACCGATATTTATACTAAATATAAGGTCCGCTTTAGAAGTGTTTTACTGTACGTTAAAAGGCGTATCTATGGAGTAAAGTGTTGAACATCCCATGTTTATTATTTCACTTAGATGTGAAATCTACATCGTAGTTTTAAAATCCGTAGCATGTTGGTGCACAAAGTAATACATCGTTTTAACACAGACATGATGACATCTTGAATATTAACCCTTCGCTTGCTGAATTTTAAAATACATTTCTCCTTCTTTACCCATGCCCTGTTGTATAATTACATATATCTTCACTGTGGAGTGCACTGGTTACACAATCAACTTGTAAATAGTGCAGACCCTGATGAGACAGCTCCTGCAGGAGCTGTCTCATCTGGGTCTTCACTATTTACAGGTAGGTATATTGACGCGATTAGCAAGCGAAGGGTTAACAAAGTAATACATCTTTATAACACAGACGTGGTGACATCTTGAATATTAATTAGCAGAGTTTTCACAATGGTATATGGAACACGCGAATATTTGGTTAAGTCAGAACCTGTAAAGTTCGATCTATATTATTCCATTAGAAACACGAGTAAACCCTCAACAGATAGCCCTTACAGATAGCAACAGTTGCCTGATCTGGGTCAACTCTGTTTACAAAGGTGTTAAAAGACTTATCTCTAACGCATTTAACCCTTTCCTATTTAATTATCACGTCACAAATAATGACAGCATGATTATTTATCAGCGGAATGTTAATATTGACATATGTACACAGAATTTGTTTGGATATTTTGATATTGGCAGAAACTGTACAGTCAGATCTATCATAACCTGATAAGCAATAAGAGTAGATTCAGATCAAACGGCTCCTATAGGAGCCGTCTGATCTGGGTCTACTCTGTTTGAAAATGGGTGAAAAGGCATTTATACGAAGGAACGTGTTATTTCCTATTAGACTGTAGTTGATTAATTTATTAACATGTATTCACTTTAATGGTATTTACAAACAGCATATATTGAAATTGGAATTTCGAGCAGACAATACTTTAGACTGGTTAGGGTTAATGGTAGTGATAAATGATAGAGTTATTTGATGACATATTGAATATTATTTAGCAAGATGTTTTATAATGACATATGGAACACGCAAATATACACTGTACAATCGGATAAGGGAACAGAGCAGACCCTGATCATACGGCCCTCAAAGAAACCGTCTGATCTTGGTCCACTCTGTTTGCAAATAAGTGAAACGGCGTGTTTTCACAGACTTGTTAGGGTTAATGGTAGTGATAAATGATACAGTCACTCGTATCTGACGTATTTCATAAGTATTAACAATAACTCAAGGCCAGGACCTTAAGCTACATGAGCAACATACCCGTCAGCAAAAATAGTGTTTAAATTAGGGTTTCCCCTTTAATTCTTTTGATAAAACAATTAGAATGTAGAAGAGTTGGATCTTGATAAAACGCCGAGAATCTGAATAAAAACATTTTGTCAAAGAAATAATTATTCAGTCAGTGGTACGCTAATGGTTAAAGTTGATATCAAAGGCTTAACACGCTCCGTCCTACAATATTTTAACACAACCTATTTGAATTAATCTACTAAAACTGAGCTTTAACTATACTAAAAGAGAATTTTAGAATTGTGTAGTTTTGGAACCTTTGTGAAAAATAGAGCATTTGCCCTTATAGAGCAAATGCTCTATGTATCACAATGGTTTCAAAACTAAATTTTGAGTGCTGAGTTTTCACTTTGCAAGTGTTCATCATTGTTTACTGATAGGGCCCATCAAGTATGAAAAAAATAGTTTGTAAGAGGAATTTGAATGACAAGCCATATTTAGTCCTGATCAGAGGCAACCTTTAGGGGTTGTGTGATTTGAATCTACGCTATTTGCAAGTAACAGTATATCAATTTTTCACATTGAAAGGGTAAACATTTATACGCATTAAAGCATTTGTTTCAATTTCAGCTATTGTACAAAATCACACAGGATTGGATGAAACGCCAGATCGCCCCAAATCCATTACTTATCTACGTTAAACTAATCTAACTTATCGCTAATCTTCTCTGACAAACGTTATCGCTAATCTAACTACATGATAATACAACTGCATTGGTTGTACTCCTGTTTTGAATTAGACATTTCAATAACATTATTCAATGTCCATTACTCAGAACTATAAATGTAAGTGATACAAATGTCCCCATTCTAAATAATGGCCTGAAGTTATCAAAGCAGATGTAATAAATTAGATTATTAACCATTTACATTGTAGATACACCTTTTAGCGCTTTTGTAAGCATAGTAGACACAGATCAGACAACTCCGGTATAGATCTGATTACAAAGTATCCTGTGTTCATATACCAGTATAAAATCCATTTACATAATACCCATGGTGTCATTATCTGTTACATTGGATACTCACGAGGTAAACGGTTGAAAACAACAGAAACAGACAGAACAATACCCGTCTCATCTTTGACATACATACATACATACATACATACATACATACATACATACATACATACATACATACATACATACATACATACATACATACATACACACATACACACATACACACATACACACATACACACATACATACATACATACATACATACATACATACATACATACATAAACGGTCTTAACCATTTATCGCTATTTTCCTATATAACCACACACACTAACCCGTATCCTGCTTTAAATACAACAGTGTCGAATCAAGTTGGGATCTGTTGAACTTTTGACTACTTCAGATTTGATCAAGCATTTGGTAAACGCTATCGACCGAGTGCCAAACAGCTTAGACCCCTCCTATGGACCCGAGCTGTTTGTAAATGCGAGGCTGGTCGCGATTAGTAGAGACAGGCTTAACTCTTCCATCTCACGCTTTTGCAAACAGAATAGACTCATATCAGACGGCTCCTGTAAATCTGAGCCTACATATTTTGTCTAAGCGAAGACTTCTGTTGAAACTGGTACAATGTAGACCTTATTCTACAGTTCACGCCTGAGCAAAAATGTCTTGTGTTCATAGGATACTATAAAAATCTACAGTAAAACCTCTCTATAATGGCCACTGAATTACATCAAGTATTTTGTGTTAAAAGCTTAAAGCAAGGTGAAAGTGAAACAGAACGCTCCTACATGTGCGTTCTGTTTTACTTTCACCTTTCTTTAAGCAGCCACCTGCCCTAAATACCAACTAATTAACACAATTTAGTGGCCGTTATAGAGAGGTTTTACTGTAATTAACATTCATTATGTCATTGTGTTTTACATATATATATATATATATATATATAAAATAGGGAACGTGTTAATTCAAGACGATAAAAACTTCGTATAATCAATATATTGACCAGAGAGAATATTTTAGAGGACACAGGGAAATGATGTAACCCGGATTGGGAAATCCCTGATATCGATGTTATATAAAGTTTAAGTTTATTCTCAAGGATCTGACTGGTCAGCTTACTCAAAGTTTGAACTCAGACTTCAAGCAGAACGTTTAAAAACATCGGACCTAGTTCATTCTGAAATTTATATTGTACTTTAATGTTTCATACCATGCTTATTAACCAATGAAGATTAAGGTATATAAATGCATATCAACTGTGTAAATGTTTACATAAACAAAACTTCATATCTCACATTACGTCAAGGATATTAACAAACAGTTAGATTAGACAAAGTTACCCACTCGGTGATACTGTGTCTTGCACAGTTAGATTAGACAAAGTTACCCACTCGGTGATACTGTGTCTTGCACAGTTAGATTAGACAAAGTTACCCACTCGATGATACTGTGTCTTGCACGAAGGCGTGGATCATGGCGGTCGTGAAATCGGATGGAGATATAATTTCAAAGATTTCAAATGATGAACCAGAATGTGTTCAAATTGGCGACCGAGGAATGACGGAATTGCTTCAAGTCCATCTGATATCCCGCGGTTGCCTATGCAAATTGCATGATCTTTGTCAGGCACATTTTACAGATATATTGTCATGCAAACCTTAAATCAATATTTTTGTGATTATGATGGGTCAGCGAAAGCAAAAGACGAGTAAAATATCTTCAGATCGTATTATATGAATTTGCCTAAGACATTCCAATTCCCAACAAGCTTCATCAAAATGATGTTCTATATAACAAACTCTAAACATTTAGACATCAATGGCCAAACATTTGAACCGATTGTATTTCACACAAACCGGTGCTGATTATAGAAATGAACGCTTTAAGAGAACTATCTCACAAATGAGTGAAATTATTCATAGAATATCTCTATAACGATCTATATTCCCACGGAAAATTGGTTTGGTTCCAAAAGGCATCGAACATTTACAAATAAGGTCCCACAATATCTAAGCATGACACGTTAGCAAACAACATTTTTAACACTTATAGTGCGAGACAAGAGTCTCAAATGTCCTTTGCAAACAGTGTAGACTCAGATGAGAGAGTTACTAGAGGAACCCTCTCATTAGGGTCTACATTGTTTGTCATGTTACACTATTCTTTAGATAAATTCCTTAATATTCACCATAAGCTTGACCTGTTTGAATTATGTAATAGTCAATTTGAAAATTCAGCGTTGTAAGGCTTAATATCGCCCAATAAAATAAACAATCTGCTGGCAGTCCCCCAAACAGACACCGCCATCGCCAAACAGTGAAAATGTAGCACTGAAATATTTTGCAGAAATAATGAACATTGAAAATCCAAAGTCAAACATCTTCATTTACACAGCACACTAAACAGATGTTTTTGTTTCTCGAACTAATACGAACAATAATCAAAAACACAAAACGCTTATATCAATAATGCATAGACCGAAGTGATAAGTAAACCTATTTGTGCTTGATAAACTATACATACATGCCGCGATATATTTTTACTGCAACACCTGCAATAACAATAGTGTTGACTCAAATTTCAATTAATGTGCTTAGAAAAGTGTGTTTCTGTGAAACTGTAAACTTAGATCATTGAAAGGTTAAATTCGTGTATAGGCGGTGATTAGTTTATTGATTTTGATGTAATGTTTATCATATTCTTTGAAAGATACGGCAAATATAAGGCGACCGTTTTCTAACTTGTAGTGACTCTGTGTTGGAACACACGAACGAGATTTTACAATGTGATTCATGTAGTAGAGTTGACCAGTGATGTGCATTTGTCATCAAAACATTTCAGCTAGACGGACAGAAAATAGGTATTGCATGACTGGGTTGAATTTTGCACGAAGTACCTGTCGGAGCCAATTTTTTAAATGTTGTTAAAATAAATAAAACTTTCAAAGGAATGAACCAAAAACCTAGAGCTAGAGGCGAAGTCCTTGATTAGATGCCGTATTTGAGGCGACGTACGATCTGGGACTGTATTGCTTGTCGATGTGCATTTTGGAGACAATGTGAAAGGGTTGAAAGTGCTTTGTTTATATTCTTTGTTAATTCCTCCAGATAATTATCCTTATTTTGGATCGTATATAATTTTTCTTACAGAACCTATCTTAAGCGGCCATCAAAAGAGAATATGGATTTGTAATGCAGGTAATAGCTTCATGCAGGTCAAAGGAATGCAGAAAGCTCCTATAGGAGTTTTATGTACATGTACTGCTTTTGCCATGCATTAAACAACCATCTGCCTTTTCATACTCCTATATTAAATAAATGAATGGCTACTTCAGATAGGTTCTACTGTATTTCAAAACTTCAGATCCAATAAATATAGCATAACAGAATAGGGGCATGTTAGTTGTACGGGATGGGTGACTTAAAATCTGGATTTAGGACAGACATGATGTCATTGAGAATAATGTTACATTTGAACATCGTACAGTTGTAGCTGTTTTAAGCGACCTTATATTGATTGGACACAGGAACTTAAACGGCAGGTGGTAGCTTAATGCATGGCAAAAGTAATGCAGAAAGCTCCTACTTTCTGCATCATTTTTGAGCTGCATTAAGCTTCCCCACCTGTTTTACAGACCTTTAATTAGGCCTATTTCTAATGGGCGCTTAAGACAGGTTCTACTGTATTCTGGAAATAGATACACGTAGCCTGAATTAGATAAAGGTAGCCAGAATTGTCTGCAGATTGATTTGCCAAGCATTGTTCAGTGTGGATAAATATCTCAGGGCATGTGCATTGACAGTAATTGCAAATTAAAAATGGTCGATCCCGTTCGATATTGAAGAAAAAAACAATGAAAGCGTAATATATGGTGAACTTGAACGAATTCCTTTCTATTTAATGTGACAAGTAGGAATTCCTCACATTTGTTGAGCACGTTATGGTGTCGAGATCATTAATTAATTGACGAACGAACATACATGGTGACAGTGGTGGTCTATGTAATTAATGACTGGGTTGAAATCCTAAAGCGGTTACTTGACAATCTAGGATATTCGTTTTCACTTCATCAATGTCCAGCTACATGTACCAGCCTATGCACCAGCCTATGATGGGCCAGTTTATGATGAGGTAGTTTTTATTTAAAAAAATGGGTTTCAAACTTGTGTAACCCTTTCCTTCATAAATGCGTTTTTCTTCGCCCTTGAAACAGAATAGACCCAGGTCAAACGGCTCCTATAGGAGCCGTCTGATAAGGGTCTGCTCTGTTTGCTTATGGAATAATATATATATATTCTGTATGTTTTGCCATGGACAAAATTTACTGTGTTCATATGTTAGTATAAAATGTAATCTATTTAATGTTCATGATATCATTACTTATCACAGAAAGAAAGGAACAAATATGATATGGAAACAGCAATTAGAGTAGCCCAGGCGTGCGACAGTACAGTCGAGGAAATCAATATTACTAGAACAACGAGATTGGGAAAATACAATAAAGAAAAACCAGAAAGGCCACTCCTAATAGAAATGGATAATCCAGACAAGAAAGGAACTATATTTAAAGGTGCAGCAAATTTAAAGGAGTTGGAAGGCTTAGCAAAAATAAGAGTAGCAAATGATTTAACTAGACAGGAAAGAGAGGAGGAAAAAATATTATTCAAAAAGGCTCAGGATTTAAACGAGGAGATGATGGCAGAATCGGGGGACGGGAACTTCACATACAAAGTAAGAGGACCACCCTGGGCAAGAAAAGTAGTGAAGGTAAAAAAAGACTAAACCAGAACAAAAGAAATGTAAATAAACCTGTAGATAAGTTGAATTTTGTTAACAATATCCCTTGTTTTTATACAAATGCAGACCAGTTCAGAATTTTTTTTACTGAGTTCCAAATTAGGATAAGAGACACCAGACCTCTGGTCATTGGAATCACGGAAGTTAAACCAAAAAACCCAAACTCTAATATATCCCCAAATGAATTTTCTATGGAATGGAATAAGGATTACATCATGTATCATAAAAACATTGATAATAATGAAGGGAGAGGTCTAATAATATACATACATGAATCCCTGAAAGCGGAAGAAGTAACACTAATAACTACCTTTGAAGAAAACATTATGATACAGATAGCATCAGGGAAAAATGAAAAACTACTAGTAGGACTGATATACAGATCTCCTTCTGACAATACCCAACAAACAAATGAAAATTTAAGGAAGTTGATACATGAAGTAGCATCACATAAATACTCAAGCTATTTGCTAATGGGAGATTTTAACTACCCAAATATAAATTGGAACACAATGTTCGCAAACGAAAACTCCGAAGGACAAAAATTTATGGAATGTTTAATGGACAACTATTTTTTCCAAATGGTGGATAAACCAACCAGATGGAGAGGAACAGACGTTCCAAACATATTGGACTTGTTAATAACAGACAATCCGGGAAGCATCAATAATATAGAATATCAGAGTCCACTAGGGAAAAGTGACCATTGCGTAATTGTGTTTGACTTTGTATGTCGGGTAATTCTGAACCCACACACCAAAAAACGCTTCTGCTACAAGAAAGCAAACTATGAAGAAATTAAAAAAGAACTAAGAAATATTGACTGGCAAAATTACCTTGAACTGAATAATGATATAAGCCAAGTTTGGACAAATTTCCATGCAGCCCTTCTCAACATTGAAGAAAAGTTTGTACCAACTTCACATATTCGGAACGATAAAAAACATCAGATACCTCTGGACAAAGAAATACTGAATAGTATAAAAGAGAAGAATGCACTCGCCAGGAAATTCACCAGAACTAAAGATCATGAAGTAAGAAAAAAATATAATAGAGCAAGGAACAGATCAGGCAAGTTGGTTAGAAGGGCAAGAAAATTATACGAAACGAATCTCGCCAAAGAAGCAAAAAAGAACCCTAAGAAAATATGGCAATACATAAATTCAAAATGTAAAATAAAACAGGGAATTGGCAACCTGTGCACAGATACAGGGGACATAAACTCTCCTAAAACAGAAGATGACGGCGAAAAAGCTGAAATACTGGCAAAGTGTTTTAGTGGTGTCTTCACGAAAGAGGGTGATGGAGAAATACCAACTTTGGAATCAATAGGAATACAGATGGAATGGAACGACATAGAAATAAATACTGATGAAATCTCAAACATATTAAAAAACCTAAAACCAAATAAGTCACCAGGACCAGACAATTTGCATCCCCAATTTCTAACAGAACTACATGAAGAACTAGCAGTCCCTTTAAAATTAATATTCGTCAAGTCAATAAGCGACAAGAAAGTACCGGAACAGTGGAAAAAGGCGAAAATAAGCGCAATCTATAAGAAAGGGAGCAAATCTTTGGCGAGTAACTATAGACCTGTCAGTCTTACTTCTATAATATGTAAATCCATGGAGAAAATAATAAGAAAACAAATAACTGAACATATGCTACAAAATAACCTGTTTACGAATAAACAATACGGATTCATGTCTGGAAGATCCACAGCGTTGCAACTTTTAAAAGTTTTAGATATATGGACGGAAGCAATAGATAACGGGCTGGGGGTGGATTGCATCTATATGGACTATCAGAAAGCTTTTGATACTGTACCACATAAGAGACTCATTCAGAAACTGAAATCATATGGGATAGGGCAAAATATGGTGGACTGGATAGAAAACTATTTGACAGACCGATATCAACAAGTATCAGTTAATGGCCAAACGTCAAGGTGGCACAGGGTCACATCTGGTATCCCGCAGGGAAGCGTCATAGGGCCACTGATGTTCATAATTTTTATAAACGACCTACCAGAGATAGTGAACTCAACTGTATACTTATTTGCAGATGATACCAAAATATTTAGACTCATAAATAATGAATGCGATAAACATAAACTACAAGAAGATTTGGATAAGCTGATCGCATGGACAGATAAATGGTTATTGAAATTACACCCACAGAAATGTAAATACATGAGATTAGGCAGAAACAACCTGGAATACGAATATAACCTATCAGGAACTGACCTAGGAGAGGTGTCAGAGGAGAAAGATATAGGAGTAACGATTGATAACAAACTAACTTTTGACAGCCATATACACGAAAAAGTCAAAAAGGCACATTCCATGTTTGCAGTTATCAGAAGGAACTTCCAATATCTGGATGAGAACAATTTTAGTCCCTTATACAAAACATTAGTAAGAACGCACCTAGATTATGCAAGTTCAGTCTGGGCTCCACACAAAAATAAACACATAGAGGTAATAGAAGCAGTGCAAAGAAGAGCGACAAGGCAAATTCCAGGCCTATCAGACCTCCCATATGAAGAAAGATTGAGAAAACTAAAAATACCTACACTAACATATAGAAGATTGAGGGGGGATATGATAGAAGTATACAAAATCCTAAACAATATATATGATAGAAATATAGAAGAAATTATTAAGCTAAGGGATGAACACCAGTTAAGGCACAGTAATAGGGGAAATACACTACAAATCTTAACGCAAAGGGCAAGATTAGATATAAGGAAATACAACTTCAGCATTAGAACAGCAAATACATGGAATAGCTTGCCTGAGCAAATAGTAAAAGCCAGTTCAGTAAACTCTTTTAAAAACAAATTAGATAAATTTTGGGAAGACCAAGAATTTAAATATGACTATAAAGCTAAGTATAGGATAATGACCGGAACCGGAACCAGTCACCGGCATTACGCAGAAGAGTCCAGCAAAGAGGATCCTTAAGGGCCTGAGCTGGAAAACAACGCTAAGTAACGCTAAGTAACAGAATCATTCATGGAGTAAAGGGTTAACCCTTCTCTTGCTGAATTTAAAAAAAAATCATTTCTTCTTCTTTACCTACGCCCTGTTGTATAATTACTTATAACATAACACGTGGCTTCAGCGTGACGTAACACTATCATTTATTTTTTGATAATCATGGGCATATATTCACTAGTGAATAACATTCGAACGACCGAATGACATTCGAACGATTCATACGCGCTGTCAAAACAAACAAACTGGCGGACGGTGGTCGACCTACCTGTCCACGATTGAGTCACGATAGATGGCAAAGGATTGTTGGCACTTGCGCCTTAATTTCGATAAAATAATACAAATTGTAATCGCTGTCAGGAATCATATACAAAATGTATGCCAAAAAAGACCTACCAGCTACTCTGACCCATACAATCCATTCTACATTTAAAATGCCTCCTCAACTTTGCATTTTCTTCACCGCATGTCCTTTTGTTTATGCAAATTTCTACTCATACAAATATCTCATCAATCAACAACAATAGTCATCTGAATCCAGCACATCACAAACATATTTCAAATATGCTATACTCACTAACTCAGCTGATCGCGAAAATCTTCCTCCTGTTCCAACACATTTTATGCAGCAGTTCGTACTGAATCTTTTGTCCATTTCAAACATTTTCACTGAACTTGAATCGAGATTTTTTTCTCGGTGGAAATGTCCATGTCCATGTGTATACATACAACACTAATGAAGGGCTTAATATACCAAAACGAAGGCGCATTTCGAATCCCATTGACAGTGAGTGTCGGACGTGTTGGCGACTGTATGTAGGTCTTCATGTAAATGGCGCGCTTTACATAGACACAAGTTGTGTACAATGACGTCATAATGTGACGTGTTTGTAACTATGTATGTCAAAACTGTAACTCAAAAATTATTTTGACGTGTTTCTGTATGTTTTTGTATCATAAACTATCACAGTTAAATTGAATACCAGAGAGGTCTGAATTAGATCCTGGTTGATATGACAGTACGTAAAAAATAAAGTTGGAAAATTTGGACCTACTTTGTCCCAGTTACCTAGCGAACCTAATAACACCTTTCATTCATCATTTCTATATGTAAGGAGAATTTATAACAATCCACGTTACTGCTGAAATATTGGCTGCAAATAACATTTGTGTGTGTTATGTTATAAATAGGATCTTGCATTCGTGTTCATGATTATTGGATTTATTAAATTCGTCTTTTTAAAACGATAAAAAACTCGCTAAAGCTCGTTTTTTATCGTTTTAAAAAGACTCATTTAATAAATCCAATAATCAAGAACACTCATGTAAGATCCTCTATATATCTTCACTGTCTACAATTATTTTTCTGTGCAATCACTGCTGTGGAGTGTACTGGTTGCACAATCAACTGGTAAATAGTGCAGACCCTGATGAGACAGCTCCTGCAGGAGCTGTCTCATCTGGGTCTTCACTATTTACAGGTAGGTATATTGACGTGAATAGCAAGCGAAGGGTTAAGGGAAGATATTTATTAGTGTGTTATACGAGTATACTATAGTTTTCAAACACAGACACCATATTAACAGTGTTGTAAAACCAAACCTCAACTAGGCTCATTGAAACCAGCCATATATCACATCCATGTAGGACCCTATGTTTCCAAGATCTTATTTTTATCAGATCTAACATTAAATGTGACCACTTTCTTCTCAATAAAACTCAACCTGAGAAGAATTGGATGTCACATGAAAAACCATCATCGGTCATATTCGATCAATATATAATTGGTTTGCAAACAGGTTCGAAGAATGTGATCTTTGAAAAATGGGGTCCTACAGCACTGTGTTAGCAGCTACATGTATGTTTTGTTTTTTCCCCTTATGGTGAATACGAGGCCACGTTTATGTCAAGTGGTGTTTCTATACAAATTGTTTCACGTCTTTGCAAACAGAGTAGACCCAGATAAGATGGTTCCTATAGGATCCGTCTGATCAGGGTCTGCTCTGTTTGCTTATGGAATAATATAATGTAACATGGAAAACCGACACCAGTCATATTCGATCAATTTATGATTGGTTTGCGACACGAATGTGATTACAATTTTTCTCAACTAAGACCAACAACGTGAACAGAAATGTAACAGGTTTGAAGAATGTGATCTTAGGAAAATTGGATCCTACAACACTGTGTTGAAAGTCATTTTGGGGATTTTCCTTAATGTGAATACGAGGCCACATTTATATCATCTCGTGTTACTATATGAATGTTTTAAGAAACACAACTGGTGCTAAAGGCGGATGGCAAATATACAATTAATCGTGACAGTAACAATAAATTCTAAAACGTTAAGTTTTTATCTGATTTGTTTTTGTGATTTGCCTAATGTGAATATGAGGCCACATTTATATCATGTGGTGTTACTATAGAAATTGTTAAACCTTTTACACCGTATGTTGTTTTTCTGTCTATGCATTTGCAAACAGGGTAGACCCAGACCAAACGACTCCTACAGGAGCCGTCTGTTCAGGGTCTGATCTGTTTGCTTATGGAATAATATAAACCTGACAGTTTATGTCAATATGCCATTTAAAAAAAATCTAATTAATGTTTTCATGATGTCTTCAATTTTTTAATGAATATTCATGGAGTAAAGGGTTAAGAAACACAATTGGTCCAAACGGAACATAGAAAATGGGCAGGAACCGAACATGTTTTTCTGTACAATTAATCGCAACAGAAACAATAAACCCCGGGCCATTAAGGTTCATCTGGCTCATAGTGCTATCCTATGGCATTTTAATACACATGGTGTCAGAACAACTCATCCTCAAACGGATCATTCTGCAGCCCATAAAGGGCGGATATGTCTCGGAGTATATTTTTCTTTAACTCTTGTCCCGCATTACGCTTATGTCCTGCTTTTCACTTATCCTGCATTTCACTCATCCCGCTTTTGGGGTATCCCGCTTTTAGCGAGCCGATTGCCTTTGCAAGAAGCTTCGGTCCAGATGTGAGGTGTCATCAGGATAGAAGCTGTATGGGAATGGTGTCGATAGTTAACCCATTCTCTCCTACTGAGCAGCCCCTAATCAGACGTCTCCTGCAGGAAATGCGCCAAAAGGCGTCTCTAGCGAATAAAAAGTTCATAAATCTAAAAACTATAAAACAATGAGAAAAAGTACAGTAAAACCCCGCTAATGCGACCACCTAAAAGAGGTATAATTATGTGTGCTAGATGCAGGTGGTAGCTTAATACAGGATAAATGTAATGCAGAAAGCTCCTCTAGGAGCTTTCTGCATTACTTTTGTCCTGCATTAAGCAACCACCTGCTTATTAAGATGCTCATGTCTATTCAATTAGTGATCGCATTAGAGGGGTTTTACTGTACGTTGAATTAGAAATGAAATGTGAAATGTATCCTAACATAGTTAAATTAAAATCACGCGACTACTTAACTATGATTCAGAGTTTATTTTTACGAACGGTTTTCAAAATAACTCCATCTTTATCATGGAAATATATTGATGCCAACGTATTCGATGTTCCATCCATTCAAAGCTTTTTAACTCTCCTAGATTCCGGGAATACTCGAGTTACAAGATCGAGTGCTCGTCGACCGTTTTTTATGATCAGTGTGAATCGGAAAAAGACATCATTACGCACCAGCAATATTCTTGATTTTCCCATCCATCAATGTCAGTGGAACCTGCGCATTCTGGAATTAGTCCTTTGAGTGCAGAACACGATTTGGCTGTCATTTGCAAACAGTGTAGACTCAAATCGGAGGGTGTGTGCTGTTTGTCATTAAAAACCTCTCATAAATGATACCCTTTCGAACTGAATTGACTGTACCTTTAAACAGGGATTGACTAGTCCACTTTGACAATACATCGTTGAAAGGGCCACGCTGAACCCTTTAGTTCATATTGCCGCCTTTTGACGCCTCAGTAAAGGTCACTTATTGAAACCATTGTGATAAATAGAGCATTTGCTCCATAGGAGCAAATACTCTATCTATCACAGTGGTTTCTAAACTACACATTTCTAACAAATTCCCTTTCGTGTAGTAAATGCTCCTTTTCGGTAGATGTGTTCAAAGCGGTTGGGTCTAAAAATAGCCCTTGAGGTAATGGGTTAATAGGCTGTAAAACATTAAACTGAAACCCCCTTGGTGCCACATAAAGTTCATCCGCTAAAAGTATGGTCTACTTCAGGATTCAAATTGGCTTTTCTGTCCATTCTTTACAAAAAATTAATCAGTGTCAAACCGTGACACGGCATCTCTCTGGGTCCAAACTGTTTGCAAAGGTTATCACGGGTTCGCATATGGTGGCGAAAGAGTTATATCTGACGGAATTTGTACTAACTTGCGATTCGTTCAAACTTTTGAGAAACCACTTTTAAAACGACTGCCAACCAGCTTGGATACTGACAAGACGGCAATATGATTTACCAGGCGTTTAATCTGGATCCAAGTGTGTTTTTCTTAAAAACAAAGACGATTCAAGTTCTTCGTATCATTATAAAGGTTAGTCTGTCATTCAGAATGCTGTTAGCAAGATGTGATTTCCATTTAACAATACTAGTCCAATTAGGACATTTATTAGACCAATGCTTAGACGCTTGGTTCTTGTAAGGTTACTGTAGAGATTATCCATAGCGACCAAACATGTAAAGTAACAATATGGACCATAGAAATAAATGGCTGTTTAACACATTTGACCTTGTGAATATTTCATACACATATATCAGTTACTCGTCTTCTCATCTGGATTCAAAGTATAATCACAAATATATTACTAAGACTGCATGGATTAAAACTGACGAACAGGTAAATTCCTCGCTTACTTTTAGGCATCGATTCCTCAGATAAAGGTATCGCCTGCCTTAAACACCAGCTCTTAGACTAAGTGAAGTTTTACCGAGTTTATCAGATGCTCTGTCGACCGATCGTATATTATGTTTGCAACATAAGTGTATAATGCTCATCTTTGATGAGATTTCGCCTTCAAATGAGTTGTATTAGCTCAATAAAACAATGAGATTGTCGAACTTAGGTATTTGTGCATGACTGACCTTTTGAATGAGGGAATACGTGTATTGGAATTGTGTCGATGCGTTGAGCGCTCTGATCAGGGTGTGCATTGTTTGTTATTTCAAACTCGGTTAGCAGGATGACAGACCGATGGTAGTACTCTATAATGCTAAACTCTTAAACTCAGAGACGGGATGAGCTTACCATATTCATGTATTACCTTTTCCCTGTCGTGCCCTTAACGGCTTCCTTAAAGTTGCAAAGTCATTGAGTACATATTTGACGGATTTTTCACAGTTGTTATGCCATGTTTTACGTATTGTCCTGAGTTTACCGGCGGGAGACCTTTATTTACACTATTTGTTAAGCTATGGTGACTTTAAGATAAGTGTGAGGTTAGGACATCCGTAAATCGGTTTAAACCCTCAGTGGTGATTTTGCCACTTACCGTTCCAAGGCGGTACTCTCTTTGTCACCCTTACTTTTGTTTGTCTTAAGGTTTTCTGTATTCTTTTCGTGTATGTGTCTGTGTTTGGGTGTGTAGTTGTGTGTGTGTGTGACATGCTATCTATCGATGTTTCGTTGGAGGTTGCGTCTTGTATGTGGATTTGCCTGCTTGACCTTACTGCCCTTTTCATTAACTATTGTGAACAAACTCTTTACGGGTAAAGTTAATCTATCAACGATGATTATAGCTGTAAATATCACAATCTATCCGACCCTGGAATGGTTTATTCAATTTTGAGTCTGTGATTTGTCCCCTTACGACAGTTTTTGTCTCTGATGATGTGCTATTCATCTGCCATGTCACTGTGACATTAATCAGACATACGCTTATGTTACGAACCCTTAATATAATTGGAAAAAATTGCGGAATGTGGTAGCTGAATGCAGGCCAAAATGGCATGCATTAAACAGTCATCTTTTTCAATGACTTCCATATTCAATACATGTACATTAATGGCCGCTTAAGACGGGTTCTACAGTATTTCAATAACGTCTGAAAGTAAGAGATCATTCGAAAGCACAATCATCAATGAAAAAAGAGAAAATTGCAATCTTGGTTTTATTGAGTCTGTTCATGAGCAGTCATTAAAAGTACAATACTTCTCATGTCCCCAAGCACCGGCGGAAACGTTATTCATTTTTCAAAACTAATAACATCGAAAGTAATGATTTCGATGGACCTGAAAATACAGACGAATAGAAACACTGATAATGAAGTATAGGGCGACTTTTTACGGCCGCCACTTAAGCACTTAACACCTGCTGTTGCGATGTACCTAAGTTAAGTCTAAAAGTAGGAGATCATTCGAAGGCAAAATCAGTAATGCAACAACAGAAACTTGCAAACTCGGCCTTATTGAATTTGATGAGGGACAAATATATGATTAGCCATACTTTTTGACTTATCGGTTTTATTTTTAGATCAAATCATTCCATACACGAGGAATACATCCTCTGCACTGTGGCGGGATTGAATATACACTACACGTATTTTGAATACTTTAATACAATGCGAATTTGTCATGCATTATACAAACAGCAAACAATTGTGTTGAAGACCAAATATGTGCTGTACAAGGGGTTCAATAGTAGGGAATGATTGCACCCGACTTTTCGTGGACATAGATGAAATGGTATGCATGTACTCTTACATAAGGTACGTACTCTTGGTGTGCATAAAATGTCGCTTACAGACTAGTGGAAATTCTTTGGTTACAACCGGTTGCTCACGTTAGGCGTTACTGAACACATATCTGATCTAAATCTAACAAGTTTAATTTGGCTAATTCCAGTTTAGGTGTTTGGTGCTGGAAAACGCTAAGCTCTTAGCTCCATTTTAAGGCCGTGATTCAAGTCTTCCTGAGGCAAGTACATGTATTTCGATCACTGATTTAATTTAAATTTCTTTATTTAAATCGTTGTGTATATTTAACTCTTTTGGTGCAAACTAATTTTCGTCTGTAAACATTGTCGTCTACGTTAAGTTTCAGAATGGACTTTCTTCACTTTCATTTAAAATTCTGAAAGTAAGAGATCATTCGAAAGCAAAACCAGCAATGCGAAAAGAGAAAATTGCAGACTCGGTTTTATTGTGTCTGTTCACGAGCAAAAGTGCAACACTACTCACACAGTCCCCTAGCACCGGCTTAAACAGTATTCAATTTTCACAACTAATAGAATTGAAACATGATCCCGAAGGACCAGAAAATATAACGACACTAAGAATGAAATACGGGCGACTTTTACGGCCGCCACACACTTAGAACCTGCTGTTATTAAGTAAGTAAGTAAATAAGGTAATTACATATTTGCAAAATTGCAGCAAGCTTATTAGTGCGGCGAGAGAACATTTATCCGCATTTCAAATGACCTCATGTTTATTTGCTATGTTGTTTTATTTAAGTAGACACCATTGTACTCACTCGAAACAACTTGTCTTGATTGTATGTCCATCAGATAGGAGAAACTATCAGGGTTGGAAACGTTGCATCATTTGTGAGAGCATGTCAGAGATTTCCATATTGATCTCATAAAGATAAAATAGCAGTAATGGGCTCATTCTCACTTGCAAAATGCATGTCTAGTGAATTTGCCGACAGAACCAATTAACGTTTAAGGATACTGGACACATTGAAAGCTGTATGGCCATTAAGTAATAATTGATGTGTTTTTATCTGCCATTTCAATATTACTACTGAATGATCAGTCATACATAGTTTCAATACAAATGCAGCAAGGCGATGGTGAACTGTTATGCATTTGTTTTGTCGACATTATATGGGCAATATATGTGTGAGTGTACATTAATTCTCTATTTGACAAGACACATATCACTGCATTTACAAACATAGTAGACCCAGATCAGACAGTTTCTGTGGACGCTCTGTGTGTTTATGGAAAAATATAGGTCTGGTTCTAAATGTGATCATGGCAAACAGTGTTGGTGTCATGTACCACTGTAAAAACTTGGCTCCGTACGATTATTCATAGTTACATTATTTCTTACATGAATATTCATTAAGTAAAGTGTTATATTTATTATAACAATTCAACACGTTATTGGAGTTTATGAAATCGAATTATTATAACAATCATAATTGTATATTTCAATGAATTTGTTTTCTTTAGAGCGTGACGGCTACATGTGGCGGTACATCAAACAGTAGCAATCTATACTGAAAATGTATTAAACAATAGTGATGCTAATTGACTTCCAATTGAGAAACATACTGCCGTGTATTGGATTATTTCTTTCATGAAGATGTCGAATACACAACTCAGATATACAATAGACAAGCGGGCAAGTTCACACAGATGTATTATCTTGACACCTAATCTACTGTATAATCGTATATACATGTAAATTAAGGATGCAACCAGACAATGGTATTTAATTTGCCGCCCACCCTTTAGTCCAAACCAACCTATGCCAGTTCTACTGTTTATGCAGCTGTAGTGTTGGGCCTGGACTTGGGGTATCAGAACCAGCTGCTGATAGCTAGGAGACTGCTTCGAAGGAGAAGGAGAAGAGCCCCCAGGTGGTGGGTTAGTCCGTGACTGACATCAGTTAGAAGGCTAGAATACGGTCAGTACAACAGACTGATGCAGGGGCTGAGGGCGGGAGATTCAATTACGATTCCCAGGCAAGCACTACGAATTAAGTTAAGAGTTAATGAGTTTAGAATATCAACGTATGCATACGAATAAATAGCAATTACGATTCCTAAGAAAGCACTACGAATTTGTTACGAATCAACTACGATCTTTTGGATTCGAGAGTTCGTGGCCACAATTTTGAACAGTTCAAAACTTTTGTCACGAATTCCCGATTGCTCAAGAATGGTAAGAACTGATTACGAATATATACGAACAAGTTAAGAACTGCACGAACTGATTACGATTCCATTACGAATCCTAAAATTTGTCAATTCACGACGATTCGTGGGATTCGGGGGTTCGTGGCCAAAATTTTAGTGGGATTCGCGGTCTGTTTGGAATAGGGGCACTATTCCAAACAGACCGCGAATCCCACGAAAATTTTGGCCACGAACCCCCGAATCCAAAAGATCGTAGTTAATTCGTAACACATTCGTAGTGCTTTCTTAGGACCCGTAATTGAATCGTAATTGATTCGTAGGCATTCGTAGATATTCTAAACTCATTAACTCTTAACTCTTAACTTAATTCGTAGTGCTTTTTTAGCTCCTGCATCAGGCTGTTGTAGTGACCGTATTCTAGCTTTCTAGGTGGTGTCAGCTACGGACTAACCCATAACTTGGGGGCTCTTCTCCTTCTTCTTCGAAACAGTCTCCTAGCTATCAGAAGTTGGTGCTGATACTCCGAGTCCAGGGCTAAACACTTCAGCTGCTATACGATTAATATCCATTATAGAACTGATGTCTTGCAAGCAGGACTGAGGGTCTTTTTATACCCATACTTAGAGAAAATCAAACGAATTGTCAAGAATAGTCAAGAATTCATTATTATTCGTACCTGATTCGTATATGCATGCGGCGTATTCTGAACTGATTCGTAACTGATTCCTAACGTTCGTGTAGTATTCGTAGTAGATTCTGGTAGATCGTAGTGAATTCTTTACAATATACGTGCGATTCCAACCGAATCCTACGAATATTCGTAACACTATCGTACATGTATCGTAGCTAAATCGTAGAGCGTCACTAATTGGACCAGATCATTTATAAAATTCCACGAATCGTCACGAATCCTAAAATTTATCAATTCTTGGCGATTCGTTGGATTCGTGGTCTGTGTGGAATACGGGTATGTGGAGAAGGGGCATTACATAACCATCTGATACTGATTGTTTAGCAAAGGAGCCATTGGTGTCATGCTAAGCTCGTTAGCATTTATAATGGGAGTGAGTTGAGTAATCACATTGCTGGTGTTATTCGTTCATTCAATGTAACGGTTCACATACGATCGGCATGTTAAATGCAAATGTCCATATTCCTCTATCAAACTCATATCTTTGGGACTAATAATTAGAACTGTTTCTTTGAGATAATTCTAACGAGTGGCCGAAACCATGTGACTTGATGGAGGAGAGACACCAAATTGTATCATCTCGTGTAGCTCACTATCTTATCTGTAACCACTTTGCACAAGATGCTAACGGACAATTCTTTCCGGCAAAAAAAAACAACAACAACAAAATAGGCTCATCTTTATGCAAACGGCTGGTTCAGCAGCAGATACGTTTAGGAGTTTTGAACAGAAAGAAAAAAATATGTTTAACGACACGAGCGTGCCACACAAATGATTGCACGGAAGTCAGTGAATGTTAATAAGTTGCGACAACGTCAAAACTATGAGGCTGTAGTGATCATTAAAATAAGCTTCTCCATTAGGCCTAATGGTTAGATTTAAGTGTAATGCAGAATTGTTTCTGAGATGACCATTTACGAAATGTTCCAAACCGTTGCATCGTGTCAAACAGCTTGGCCTCTAGGGAAGGGGCTAATATTCCACATACGGTTTTAGAGAAAACAACGACCCCTTAGCAAAATTCCAGCTTGAAACCAAGAGACTTATATTCTAGTAAACACGGGATATTACATGCTCGTTTGACTCTGGTGCTGGTCCTGATGTTTGTATTGTGCATAATTCTAAACATATTTGATACAGAATGATTGATTGTAATACGATTATACGTAACCATGTGAACCGTTATATTCAAAATTCTTTGGCGCACGTGTGCACCTCATTGTGATTGATGTAGACGTTTATGTGAAACTCCTGTCTGATTTCTTTTCTAGGTTTGGACATTTTGAGATCCACTGACACCTTTGAATGAATTATTCCTGACAGATACACATCACGTGCATATGCGAATAAAGGAAAGAATCAGGTTTGCAGTAATTTAGTACAAAACTGTGACTCATTATGTCACAAACCCTTTCAGTCACACTACTTTCAGGTAACTTTGTTTGTCTAGCAAAGCTTTGTCGGAGACAGCCGAGTCAAAATAGCTATGTTATTAGTATTCTTGTAAATCATTTAACCCTTCGCTTGCTGAATTTTAAATACATTTCTCCTTCTTTACCCATGCCCTGTTGTATAATTACATATATCTTCACTTTGTACACGTATTTCGCTGTGCAATAACTGCTGCGGAGTGCGCTGGTTGCACAATCAATTTGTAAATAGTGCAGACCCTGATGAGACAGCTCCTGCAGGAGCTGTCTCATCTGGGTCTTCACTATTTACCGATAGGTATATTAACGTGAATAGCAAGCGAAAGGTTTAATACGGCTGGCCCTAAACTACAGTGACAGCCTGTAGAACAGTATCACCTATAATTCCTGCTGGCGGGACATGCACATCAATGTTCAGATGACGTGAAGTGTGGTGAAATTGCAGAAAAAAATATGAACAGAGGATGCAGAAATGCTTTGGGAATGTTTAATAAGTCTGCTGTCACCAGAACTGTAGACCTTCCCAAAAACCTGAATTGTACCCGTTTATAAGAACTAAAACTTATTATCCATTGCCATGAGCATTGCAAGAGAAACTATAGTGATGAAGTACATTGCAAATGCATGTATAAAATAGCTTACGAGCTTAATTCAATTTCAACCCGGTCGTTAAATAGGTTCGTATTACTTAAGAATAGTCGCACTATTTCTGCTGTTATCCATTTAGTTTATCCGCGCACGAAGTCTTAATGCAAGAAATTTGGTCCGTTTGGTAAAATTGTCTTATACATATTTACTGTTTTATTATGTTATAAAATCCTTAGGCTTAACTTGAATTCTTATAACATGTGACACATCCTTCGAACTAGCAATGCTGACATGTTTCAGGTTGTTATTTCATTCAACGCTTGACACATATAATATTGAGTGAATTAATCATGGGATAATGTATTTTATATGCTTCCTTAGTTAGAGAATCATATACTCGTAGTTGTCGCTTTGTTCCAGCATCAAATTATTTTTCCGGGGGCCTTTGTCTTATACCCTGCTGTATAAGCAAATCAAGCATCAGTTTAACTTAACCCTTACAATCCGGGACACGAGTCACCTACGTCCTTTGCTAACAGTGTAGACCCTGATGATAGGTCTCCTAGAGGTTCGCCATGTTAAATCGTTTTTGTAAACATCCCAAAATATATTTTGGAATAATCCACTTGAAAAATCCAGCATTGTAAGGGTTAAGCAATTGGACAATATTGTGCATCGGGTTGATAGATGTTACATGCTTGACTAGATGACAGTAAAATTGCCGGCTTGAACAGATACTGTCTACGGAGGGGACTCTGAGGTAGACATTTTGACCGAAAGTTGATTATGTTTCTATCACCAAGTCATTTATTTTATGAAAGCGACATTTATTATGGTGACCATGGGACGGTAGTACATGTCACGTGACTGAACGGTGATAACTGTATAGACACGGAGGGACGTTTCGTCTAATACCAGATTTACTATTTAGTCAATTGAATGTAATGAATGCTAATATTGCCTTTTTATTTTGATGTTTTGTTAGGCTGGTCGAACTCTGTATGTTTTCTAAGATTAAACGTGTTCGTTCAGTCAACCACCCTCCTTGCGTTCGATAAAGTATAACGCCTACAGTAGCTGGTAACAGTTCGCAAACCCCCTCTAAACCGGACGTTAAATTTGGTATAAATATCGGTCTCCTCTAGGAGCTTTCTGCATCACTTTCACCCAGCATTAAGCAGCCACCAGCCTAAAAGTATCTAAATTCTTTTCTAGTAGAGTTCCGGTTACAGAGGTTTTATTGTACTAGTAACTAACGTACAAAATGTTTCACATGGTATGACGCTACTGAATGCATGGCTGTATTTCTATTTAATTCCAGGGTTTGATCGGCTCGACGAACATTGCTCATAATATTGTGATTGAACCTTTCTGAAGTTTTTATCGGTTGGTCATGCAGTTCTGAGAGAGATTAATTTTTTTTATCAAAGCTAAGCTGTTTTGGTATTTTAACTACATGCTATTCATTGTGTCAAATAATAATCAGTTTATAAATCCGACGGGTTACCCCTGGCAGTTTGACGGAAAAGATTTATGATTTGAATTTGAAATTAAATCAGAATAAAACGTTTAATGGTCATTAAGTAAGGATTCCTAAGCACTTTCACATTGAATTTTTATGACTGATTTATTTTATATCGAGTATGATACCATTCTTGTTATGTTTTATATGTGGATCACATTCGACTGTTCGGATAATGGAGTCTGTAGTTATTTAACCCTTCGCTTGCTGAATTTTAAAATACATGTCTCCTTCTTTACCCATGCCCTGTTGTATAATTACATATATCTTCACTGTGTACAAGTATTTCGCTGTGCAATCACTGCTGTGGAGTGCACTGGTTGCACAATCAACTTGTAAATAGTGCAGACCCTGATGAGACAGCTCCTGCAGGAGCTGTCTCATCTGGGTCTTCACTATTTACAGGTAGGTATATTGCCGTGAATAGCAAGCGAAGGGTTAAAATAGAGGAAACCGGAGTAGCAAGAGAACGTCCATATGTCTGGACAAGCAACAATTGTACCGACTCGCATATTGACTACAACAAGAATTGGATTTTTTTATATACATGTAATAAATGGGTGTGCTACCCCCTGTGCTATTATCCGGAAACCAGTGGACTATTTTGGCGCCAAATAATAAATGTCGTCTGCTTTAAGTATCAGAGTGGAATTTCCTAAATAGATTTATTCTAAAACATAAATGGAGTTTAAAACAGTTTGGATCCTTATGAGACACCGGGGGTCAAACAGTTTGGATCCTGATGCGACATCCAATTAATCCTCGAGGTAATCACGCATTCGCTCACTGTAACACGCCTTATCAGTTCCTGAAATAGTCGAGGGTTTCAATGTACATTAAACCCCTCTAAACCGGAATTCTAGTTGGAAAGTATTTAGATACTTTTAGGCAGGTGACTGCTCAATGCAGGGTGAACGTCATGCAGAAAGCTCCTAGAGGAGCTTTCTGCGTGACTTTCACCCTGTATTAAGATGCCACCTGTTTCTAAGACCGATCTTTATACTAAATTAAACGTCCGGTTAAGAGAGGTTTTACTGTATCATATATATCTCGTATATATCGTAATTAATGAAAGAAAAGTATCCTTTATCTATGCAGCAATTAGTGTAGGGTAATTAATGAATAATTATATATTCTTAGGTAATTAAATTGTTACATTTTAGAAACAATTTAATGGACCAATCCTCTCATTACAGCTATAAAGTTAAATAAAGCTTTCATTTTGCTTTCTTAATTTGCGAATCAATGGGGGTAATTAAGAGTTAAGCGATGGAATAATTAAATATTACCACGTTTGCAGTAGGCCCTGTGGATTATCATTCACCAAACAATTTTGCTGACTTTCTTTTTGGTGAAAGACACAAACAGAAATTTATTTAATTGATGTAAAGGAGACCAAAATTGAGTTATCCCTGGTTTTCGTTGCTGTTGTAATACGGATGATAAGGAATGTCAGCGTATGTTTAGACGTGGCAAAAAAAGTCAAATTAGTTTGAATATTACATCGGAAATAGTACAGACAGTCTGACCTTTGACATAAGTGTGAACACTCCTCGTACGCGTCGACTGTGAAGACTAATTCCAGAGTTTTGAGGAACTTGATAACTTAATTCTGTACGAAGGTAACCAAAAAACTGCCACCATATTGGCTTTTCCGTTCTGCATTACGCTACCACGTCACCTGATTTTCCGCTCATTGTCTAGCATAATTTAACCCTTTCCTCCATAAATACGCATTTCTATTCCTTTGCAAACAGAGTAAACCCAGACCAGACGGCTCCTATATAGTACAGATGTGAGTCTATAGTGTCTGCCATGACCAGCAATTAATGTGTTCATATGTTATTTTAACAATTAATCTAATTGATATTTGTGAGGGCATTATTTCTGACATGAATACTCATGGAGTAAAGGGTTTAAAAGACCCCTATGTTAATGTTTATCCACTGAGCTTCACAGAGCCATGTTGTGTCGTGTGGTATAATAGTTCATAACTTTGTAAGTGAAAGTAACAACTGAACGTAAACCTCTTAATAGTAAAAGTCGCCAAGTGAGGTGCTCGCAATTTAACACTTTACTCCAAATGTACGCCTTTCTACGCCTTTACAAACACAGTAGACCCAGATCAGACGACCCATGAAGGAGTCATCTGACCAGGGTCTGTTCTGTTTGCTTATGATATAAACTAGATACGATTCTTAAGTTTTTGCACTAGCCAATCCCTTCTGTGTGCATGGGCTATTTTAATATCATTAACATCATTTTGTTTTCTTATATGAAAATATATCCTGTGTGAAAAGGGCGCTATATAAATGTGGTAGAATAATAGCAATAATATGAATATGCATGGAGTAGGAGTAAATATTTAGCAAAAGATTCACATTTGAAATAACTGAAACGAATAAAGGATGTAAATTAAACGAATCCATTTATCAAATGTAATACAAACCTAACAGCTTACCCAATTTTGTAACCGTACTGAGTTTTAAATAGTCTGCAATTAGTCATCGTTGTCACATAATGCTCTGCCTTACACAGTATTACATTAGTTTCAAGACAATTCAATTATCGTTTGAAATTGTGATGTGTCTTCGAAATGTTGAAGTATGATACACAAAAATGCTGCTAATTCGAATTTATAGTACAATGAAGCGAGAAGTCTTAATGCAGAATGGAAGTCGTGCAGAAAACTTTCAGAGAAACTTTCTGCATGATTACATGTATCACCCGATATCAAGCTGCCACCTGTCTTAACCATTTCCCTCATATAAACGCATTTTCATGAATTTGCAAGCAGAGTAGACCCATATCAGACTGCTCTCTTAGGTATGCTTATGGACATTTATAAATCTAATTATGCATTTCCAACAACAGGGAAAACAAGCCCTTTTCCACGTTCCATTTTATTGATTCTGTGCATGAATATTCATGGTGTGAAGACATTTTGAATATATATGAAACAGGGAAAGGGTTAAGAACTAATAATGGTCCATATTTGGGTGTTCCAATTAGCCAGTGATCGGATTAGCGAGAGTTCGAATTAGCGAAATTGTTCTGTAGTATTGTACTGTAGGATTGTATGGTAGGATTGCTGGCTATAAGTGAATATAAGTGCCAGTATGGTCACAGTTAAACACAGTATGGGGTCGACATCGTAAGTGAATGAGTTTAATATTTGATACTTAAGTAGTATCGTTGGGGATTTTTATCAAGGAAGTGTTCATTCGTTTTACCCATTCCCTCCTAAGTACTGACGTATTTGACGCAACATGCTCTATTCATTACAAGAGATTCAAAACTACAAAATTCTAAAAAGTCCTTTTCTCCAGTAAATGCTACATTTATTCAAAGAGGTTTGGTCTAAAAATAGCCTATGACGGTATGGGTTAATATGGATTTAAGTTGTTTACAAGTTATTGTCCAGTTTAATATGCTACTAGTCCTTTATGCATAATGGAGTAGTATCGTTGGGGACTTTTATCACGGAAATGTATAGTTAACCCATTCTCTCATACTGACGCATTTGACGCCTCTGTAAAATGTTTTTTTAAACCATTGTGATAAATAGAATATTCGCTCCATAGAAATAAATGCTCGATTTATCACAATGGTTTAAAACTCTAAAAGTTTTCCTTTTCTCTAGTAATTGCTCCATTTCGGTAGATTGTTTTCAAAGAGGCTGGATCTAATATAGCCTATGAGGGCATAGGTTAATGTAGATTTAAGTTATTTACAAGTTATTGTCCAGTTTAACTTGTTACAATTCCTTTCATGCATAGTCTATTTAAACATGTTAATTACAAGCCAAAATTAGATAGCAACGAAGATCGATTACATATGACCATAAATAATACAGTGATCAAACGACATGCAACAGACATTTATTTCTGTTCCTTTAAATAGATATTGAGCACAATAATGAGGTTTCATCACGCTTTCACTAATCTGATTATATTGTTTGAAAAAGTATTAAATGTTGATGAAAGAGTGACATAAACCATATACGGTGTTACATGAAACTCCAATCTCATAGTGTGTGATGTTATATTTTATTTCTATAATACAATTTTCGCCTTTAATCTTGAATTGTATGCCTAATATAAATACACGTTCAAATATGCCAAAGTTGAAAGCTTACAATATACACTGAAAGTCAAGAGACAGATACACCCTTGCAGGGTTTTTTTCATATACAGTGAAACCTCTCTAAACCGGAACTCTAATATAGAAGAATTAAGTTTTTCAGACATATTGCTGCTTAAAACAGGGTGAAAGTCGTACAGAAAGCTCATAGAGAGATTTCTGCATGACTTTCACCCTGCATTAAGCCGCCACCAGTCATGTCTCTAAGACGGACATTTATACTGAAATTAACGTCCGGTTTAGAGGGGTTTTACTGAAGTAAATCAGTGTCGTAGTGCCCAAAACTCTAGACAATCCTATGAAGTAATAAAAAAGGATGTTGTGTTGTGTGTTTTTTTAGGACTGATCATATTTATAGAAGCCTTCAAAGGGAATTTAAAACCACGGAGTATAGCATATCTTTGGGCTCCATAAGGAACATTCAGTGTCAAATTGGGGTTACAACGTAATTCGGCCTCTAACGGTGCTACAAGATCAAAGTTTTTAAAACGGCCTACGGCGGCCACGCCGGACATTATACGCAAGGTTGGCCATTTGATAGCCAAAGTGAAACCGCTAACTCATAGAGATGGCATTGAAACTAGGGAACTATATACAATATTATCAAGACTACTTTAGAAACAAAACTACGAAAAAGATGCAAAGTTCACCAACTCAACATGGCACAAATTCAGAAGCACAGAGCCAGATCCTGGAGGCTTTAATTAGAAACACTTTGTCACTTATGATGAATTTATGTTTTACTTAGGCGGAAGGTATGGGCGAAAAAAGGTGTTCTACATCAGAAAGGGGGGAAATGTGGTGATACGGTGAAGTTTGTTAAACGCGACGCTTTTGCCCGCGGCTTCATGCCTTGAGGGGGTTTATCCTCTAGAGGCAATACGGAGTTTCTCATTACCGATAAAGGAATCAACGTGAATTCTGAGTATTACATTAACAAAGTCCAGTTCAGTTCTGAAGCCTTTTCTAGAGAAAGATGTTCCTAGACTTTTTCCAGAGGAACCGAAAGCTATGACTTTCCATCAGGGACTATACATCTAGCCACATCTACACATACGCTGACATTCCTCAAGAGTCGAAACATTCATTTCATAACGCCTGAAGAATGGATGCCTAGGTACCCTATGGACTTTGGTACCTGAGGTGTGCTGAAACGTCGTTTGCAGAAACGAGAAATAAAAAGAGCTTTTATGGACAGGACGAGTGTCATAAACAGTAAACTGGACAAGGAAATTCAAGGCCAAAGCGTTTTAGAATGATATAGAACAGTTACCACCAAGGCGTCCAATGTTGAGCATTTGTTACAATAAAATGTATTCAGGTAAGATTTTAATGTTATTTTGGTTTGTTCAAAAATAAGCTGGGCACCTCTCGAATACTTTTCAATAAGGCGTTTTGGTGACGTTATGTCTTATCATGCTCTTGCGAAAATGGCGTCACTTGTGGTTTGTTTTCGATGAGTTTGATTAAGTTTTGGTTTTATGGTGGTGCTAATATGCTGTCTGTGTGCGGAACAGGTAAGGCACCGTTCTGTGAATGTCGTGTATACGTATGTGTGAGCGCACACGTCATAAATTTAACTACTTTTTCATTGAGTGTGTCATTACCTAATTTCCAGTCTGACATATGTTGTATTTAACTTGCTAAAGAATATTGAATGACAAACAGTGTGGACGCTGATCTGATATCGATCTACACTGTTTGATAATGAATATGCATGCGAGTCTTTCATTTGAGGGGTTAAATACAAAAATAGTAATACAGTACTAATACTAGATCTAGTGATTGTTTTTAATTTTCACCAACACAGTAAACACTCTCTAAACTGGATGTTACATTATGCATAAATATCGGTAATATGATGTTTCAAAATTACTCATTAGCTTATATTCATGAAATACATAGGTATACTAAGACATTCCTATTACCACTTTAAAGTTTATTATCAGATATGAGACTTATAGTTATCTGCATAACAATATTTGACTCTTTCATTTTTGTCTTGGTTTGAAGTGGCTCATTGCATATATAGACAGTTGTGTTTATTGCCGAATTAAAAATTAATCAGTCAAATATTGATATACATCTAATAGTAACTGCATAACTTTTATTATCAACTTTCTAGTAATAATAACAATGTTTTAGCATACTTAGGTATTTCGTGAATGTAATGTATCAGGTGATTTTGCAAAATTAAATGGTTTTATGTATCGGCAGTAAACGAAAACACAGTATTCTATATCCATTTAATTTCCAGATTATTTGACCTTATTTTGTTATTACATTTTCTGATATGTGAAATCCCTGGACATGATAGTATACATGTTAAACATGTTACTATAAATCATGTATCGAACACATTTTGTACAACAGCAAAATAAAATGTTTTAGGTTACTTTAGAAAATGTTTTAGGTTACTTAAGAAACTTATTTGTACATCCATTTGAGTATGACGATTTCGTCGTTATATGCATGTTGTTAGCACCGACACTATTTCAATGTACAAACATGATGAAATCCTGTACTCCTAGCGAAGAGTCTATTGGCAGTTCTAAGAGTCTGTAACCAAATTACTACCTTGCCTATGGAACTTTCAGTAGGAATCGCCGGGGGATATGTAATACAGTAAAACGTCTCTATAACGACCACTACATTGTGCTAATTAGTTGGTATTTAGGGCAGGTGGCTGCTTAAAGCAAGGTAAAAGTAAAACAGAACGCTCCTATAGGAGCGTTCTGTTTTACTTTCACCTTGCTTTAAGTAGCCACCTGCCTTTAACACAAAATACACAAAGATGATATTTTACTGTACAGTAAATTACTGTACAGTAGATTATTCGAAGTACTGAGAACTGTCTATGCAGGTGGTAGCATACTGCAGGTTGAAGGTCATGCAGAAAGCTCTTCTGGAGGAAGATTTCTGCATGCCTTTCACCCTGCATTAAGCTACAACCTGTCTTAAAGACCGATAATGATACCTATTTGAGTGTTCGGGGAGCAGCGCGGTTGTACTGTATGTTGAACAATATCGACCCTGTCAAGTATGTCCATGTCACATGCCATAAACGACCTTGTGATACATCCGGTAAAAGTTTTACTCCAGACGAAACGCTGATTTAATTTTGCCTGTCCATTAAATTCAACGTGTTTGACACATTGGTTGTATTTTGTGAAGATATGGATAAACGTTTGTTTTTGGAAAATGTTCGTATGCAAACCTATAGACTTAAACCCCAATAATTGTTTTAAGGTGAATTTGTCTTTCGTAAATTTAATATACATTAAGTAATGTTAGGTTTACTAATTATGGACATTTAGAAGCACGTAAGGACATATCTTATGGTTAAATAATAACTGTTAGCCGTATTTGTCTGAATCAATCAAAGTGATCCAGATGCAGAATCCAGATCATTAAAGCCGAAATTATGCTTATCGATATTTACAAATATTTTACCTCTGGTGCTACCAAATATTGACGTCTGCAAAATGTCTCCTCTGCTACAATTTTCGTTTGCTTAAAATTCCTGCTTCACACTCGGTCACGCTTGATTGAATAGGAAGTAATCAAACTGGAACAAAATTCAGATTTTAGCAGGCACTATATTTTTACAGTGGAAGGAGATTATATCACAATGTAGATGAAACTGTTCGATGTATATTCCGTGAAGCAACTCATTTATCGGTAATCTACATACATTTTATCAGGTGACATCCTGCATTAATTTCGCCATTGAAGCACACAATATCATTACAACTTCTGTAATGACACCCCTACCATAGAAAGTGCCCGTTCCTGTAACTCAATTATTTTATGACGTCATTGTAAAAGGGACACAAAGCTTGTGGTAACCTGGTTGAATATTATTAGTCACACGGAAGTATGATTGTCTGTACCAGCTGGAGCGGTAGTTGTTAAAGTCGTTTTTCCTTCGGCAAACTAACGGCTATAGACAGTTGCATTTACATCGGCATCAACCGCAAACTTCTCTCCATGTAATGAATACATTACTAGTCAGAAATTATTAATGTTAAGTTGAAAAGAGTTTTGTGTCAATCCTGCAGGTGTAATATTGTCATGGAGATTGGCAGCACTTTAAGGGATAACATTTGAAAAAGGAAGTAATCATTTATCTACATATTGACTGGCGAGTTTCAGGTCAGTTATGTAGATGGATAGGTTTTCCTGGTTCACTAAAGATGTATCAATAGAGAGCTGAAATGCTAGTATAGGGGGACTGGCTTGAGCCTGGGTTGAGAAGTCAGAGAGAATGCTGCCAGCTTCCATATAGCTATGACTCTGAATAAATGTTGATTAGAAAACCGAGGCGTTGTTGTACTTCTGCTATATCACACGGCCGAAAATGGTGCCAATGACCAAAGGATGGAACCTGGATGGAACAAAGGTTAGTGAACTCTTAATCTACTTACTCGCTCTTTAAGTTGCAAAAATGGCTGAAACCGACTTCGCAGGGCTACTTCATTCTTTAACTGATAAAATTGAAAACTTAGGCTTATCTGATATAGTGCCAATATTTAACGGTGAGCAATCTAAATTACGTGTTTGGCTGAAGGCTATCGACAAAAGCGCAGTTGTAAACAATTTTCCTGAAGCAAGTAAACCTAAGATAGCATACAGATTTAGCGAGGGGTTAGTATCTGATTTCTTGCAAAGACTTCTTGAGAGCAATCCAAATGCAACTTGGGAGCTCGTACGAAATGAATTAACAGCACGTTTTGGCGAATTTCTGACACGTATCTTAATTTTTCAAAATTACGGTCTGCTAAACAGGAACGATCAGAAAATGTACAAAATTTCGCGGATAGAATTACAACACTGACGCAAGAAGCGTATACAGGTTTTGACACAGGCCTACGTGTTATAGATCATCAAATCATAGGGTTTTTCATAGACGGTCTCTTAGACAATGATATTAGGGTCAAACTAATCAGACAAAATCCGACTACATTCGACAATGCGGTACAAATTGCGGTACAAGAGCAAAATGTCAAAATTAGGTGCAGGCCTAGATTACATCAAACTACAGAGAATCCGCGTGCAAACTCGCGAACTTCATATTCCGAACATTCTAGGAGAAATACGCGAAACCCTTATCCTGAGTACGAAAGTATGGATATTAGTCACTTGCATAGAGGAAAATTTTGTACATCATGCCGACACAGGGGTCACAATAGTAATGAATGCAGAAAACGTAGCGTAAACGCTAATAGATCAGACACACATAGGCAAACAACAGTTAGGGCTTCCTCGAATAGGGACACAATACAGTGTTATTTTTGTCGCCAATTCGGTCATATACGTGCCAATTGTTTCGAGTGGCGACAGCTTCAAATGCGAAACGAACAATTTCAGCGGCCTTCAAAAAACTAGATTCTTCTCGCCGTACAGGGATCGACGGGTCAGAGAATATATCAAACGAAATAGGAAACTCTTTTGTTGCAAATAAGGAAATTCCAAATTCTATGCTAATCAAAATAGGGAAACAGCCACTTAGAGCTTTAGTAGATACAGGTGCAAGTTGCAGTTTACTGAATTATTCAATATTCAAATATTTGAAACCTCACTATCAGTTAAGGAAATCAAACCTGTCACTACAATCTGCCTCTGGCAGTAACCTAAATGTACTAGGTACAGCACAAATTTCATTCAAGGTCAATAAGCTGATTTTAGATCATGTTTTCGTCATAGTAAATAATCTTAACCGGTCGTGTATACTTGGTAAAGACTTTTTGGCTAAAAATAGCTGTAGAATTTATTTTAACCTAAACTGTATTAGAATAAAGGACACTTATGTAGCGTTACAAGATGACATTTGTATAGCTTCTATCATTAGGCTCACGAAAAGCACTACCTTAAAACCGCGCACTGCTTATCAGGTTCAAGGTAAACTGAAGCAAAACCCGTCTCTTCAAGCAAACAAACAATATGAAGTCTGCTCTGTCGACCGAGGCTATATTTATCGAGAACCCTTACTCAATGTCTCTGATGCCTTAGTCACACTCACGCCTAAGCGTAAAATTCCTGTATTAATTACAAACAGTTCTGATCAAACTTTAACTCTTCACAGAGGATGTGTTATCGGTCGTTTAGATCAATTACCAAATGTCAAGCCTAATTGTGTAGAAGTTTCGTCGGTCGAACCGCGAGTTGCGACAAACGACCGCCAGATACCTCACGCAAAAGCTCTGGACAGGATGATTAAAGCAGACGTCATGCGTCCTAGTATGTCCCCATATTCCTTCCCCTGTTTATTGGTAAAAAAAGGGATGGGTCTAAACGTTTAGTTTTAGATTTTCGCAAACTTAATCCCTTAATTAAGCCTACTAGCTATCCTCTTCCTTGCGTGGAACGAGAGATACATACACGGGTAAAAGCGCTGTCAGAATCGGTTCACCCTGATCTGAGTAACCACGAAGGTCAAATCGAGAAAGCTGCAATTTCCGCAATTAATAGTAAACATATCTGCCCACAACGCTTTGCAAACTTACCTGACCCCCCTGTCAAACTGTGTTACGATATGAAAGTTGAACAGCCTGTCGACCCAGAATTAATTTCAAATATGCAATCTAATTCACCTTATAAGGTACCAGTTGGAAACTACTCAGGTGTAATTTCTGTGAGTCAAATTTCGTCCGAACATGACACTGAAGATACTCTAGTCCACACTATATGTTCCTCCAAGACAAAGAGACTTCTTTCAAAACACGCTAGAAATGCAAAAAGCTTTTACAATAGATATGGCTGGGAATTAAATGACCGCGATTTGCTTAACTTAGAATTAGCAATTCACATATCACACGTGCCTAAATCCAAATCTAACACACTCAATTCACAATCCCATATTACACCTTCGGTCAACTTAATAAGAGACGACTTTCCCGGAAGTAACGAAATTTCCGCCATCAGTACACCTGATGACCACATATCGATGCAAACTATTACGAAATACTTAAATCCTGTCAGTTGGATAATAAATGCGTTTGGTCTTGATAAGGCAAACAGCAAGGAAAATTCTGTGTTCGTTGTGTAGATCCCCTGGGTATCAGCCAGAAAACCTAATTGTAAGACTGTAATTGTAAATAGTAGTTGATTGATTAGTTGTAAACCTGTTGGTTGAAGGAAAACTGTTGCCTTCGTATCAGTGTAACTTAGAAGAGATGCACTCTTTAAGTAGAGTCTATGCAGAATTGTGCAGGTTAAGGGTACAGCGATTAGCTAAAACACCCTTTGTGTTAGTGATATAACTAACAAGATATTACGAGATTAGAGATGTATGTATTTGAGATGTCGAATGAATGTAAATAGAATTTATTGTGCTGAGTCGTGCGGGTTAAGGGTAAGCGATTAGCTAATAATCATTTGAGTTGGGAATATAACTAACGAGTTAATACACCCTTGTGTTGGAAGTATAACTAACGAGATGTTATGATATCAGAGATATTAACGTTACTTGATTGTAAATATAATCGATTGTTTAATTGCTGACTTATGTTTTTATGAGAGACGTGCAACTTATGTTTAGATAAGATAGAGGTGATTGTTCAATGCGCAACCTTATAATGATAGTATGATTTTTATGCAAACTGATTTATTTTAATAATGTCCGTGGTTTCAAAAGTATTGTCGCGTGTCACGTGTCTTATGTCGCGCGTCTTGTCATTTCATTTCATCGGTGCTGCGATATTTGTTGAACTACTAAGATTAAAAGTGTAAGTCTTTGCAACATGTTAATACCTACCCCATGGGTTGATAATCTTATTGGATCCGGAATTGTGTCTCTTTTGTAACAAATGGTTATGGAGGGAATGCTCTTTGTTTTTTTGTTTTTTTGAATAGTCCTAATATTGGCAATTATATCAGTTATATAAAAAGAAAAAGTGTCACAGTCTGTGCGAAATAAGTCGATGCTTCATAATTGTAGCTTTTGTCGAGTTTTGTAGAAGCTGGGTTCACGTCCGTTCCAACGGAAGTCTGGTGCTACTTCCGACAGAACTACAACCAATGATATTACTACAGCTTCTCCGTCGTTTAGCTAAATGGCAGACATGATATCGAAGATGGAACTGTTTACAACAGATTATGGCTAAGTAACCTATGGATAGGCCGAGTGACATGTTAACAACCGACGTGAGCATTGCGAAGTGTGTCAGTTCATATAATTTAATTGAACTGTCTATCGTAATCGTGTGACTAAACGAGCTGTCAAGTGATGACATCAACGTCAAAGTCAGACACCTACACGTGCTCTTACAATGTATGGTTAAACAAGTACTGATTTATCTAAATCAAGTAGAAATCTGGAAAATTGGAGTTATTTTATACCAAATCTACATTGATGTCCGAGTGTTAGATCAACGATAGCCTTGATACATGAACTGTCCTTCGGAATCCATCAGCGCTGGACTCATCGGAATTACAGCAACGCGTATTATGAACTTTAGTTATTGAAGAGACGTGCCTAAGAGACTGGACATTACAATATTATGTTGACCCATGTTTATAACTGTTTTTGTTTTGTTTGTATGGGTAAGGGAGGGGTGTAATATTGTCATGGAGATTGGCAGCACTTTAAGGGATAACATTTGAAAAAGGAAGTAATCATTTATCTACATATTGACTGGCGAGTTGCAGGTCAGTTATGTAGATGGATAGGTTTTCCTGGTTCACTAAAGATGTATAAATAGAGAGCTGAAATGCTAGTATAGGGGGACTGGCTTGAGCCTGGGTTGAGAAGTCAGAGAGAATGCTGCCAGCTTCCATATAGCTCTGACTCTGAATAAATGTTGATTAGAAAACCGAGGCGTTGTTGTACTTCTGCTATATCACACAGGTACCTACTTTATATTCAGCTCGCATGTCATTACATTCAACGAAACTGTACGCGTAGTTTCAGTACATTTTATTTGCAATTAAGATACACGCAACAGATTTGGCAGCACGTTATTTCAACATTACAGAATGCCCTCACTCCAGATTCATAAAACAGTGACATTCAGCAATGAACATGACTTATGAATGAACCGATATTTACAACGTTAGTTGACGAACAAACACTATCGAGACACAGAAAGGCATAAATAGAATTACATTCCTTAGTAGTCTGTAACCTGCATGTAACTCGAGAGGCAGTGACCTGCTATAGCATATTTTAGATTTCACGAGTATTGTAACTATTAATTGAATTGAATTATTTAATCAAATGCAGAACTGCAATTCTCCATCAAATAATAAGCAACAATTACAAACAAAATCTCTTTTCCAAGTAAGTACTTCCGTATTCGATAATGAATATTTATTTACATCTAATTTCATTAGTGACTGAATATTTAGTAACTACTTATTTATTATTAGCGAAGTGCTCCTAAACTAAAGAATGAAGCCTACCTTAAGTTAAATTAGAATGAACACTTGTTATATGGTAATTATCTAAAACCTATTCATTTTAATGGAAGCTGTATATAAATCATGAGACTGATGATGCAGGTTGTTTCAACGATCGCAGTTGCTTACTATCTGATCAGGACACAGACTATTCATTTGAGTCTTCAGTGACGGATGCATATAAAATATATACGTATCCGTCACTGATGAAGACACTGATGATATATACAGAAGCTATGGTTGTTGACTGAGGGTATTGTACTCATTAAAATTAACTAACAACGAATATATCGGTTGCTTGGGCGACGTACTTGTAGTTACCTGTTCCTTTGAGCAGGCTAAGTAACTGTCCTGGGGCCTGCTTCTTGGGTAATAAGGTACACGTGTAGACTGTCCAACAGCTTTGTTATATGTTCAGACTGCCATTTTCATAGAGGTCTGAGATTAGCTGAGGCATTGAAATAATTTTGCTCAGCTTGTTATAGCTTGGGGTTTCATTTTACGTTTGAAACCACAATCACAAGTAGATGATATAAAAGCCTTTAATGAAACTTCTCGATAGTTGGATGATATTTTTAACTTGGATAACCCTTATTTTGATGTTCTGATTCCTACAATTTACCCCAAAGAGCTCAAATTGACACTTATGCAGCTTTTCTTGATCTAGACCTTAAAACTGACAATGGAATGGTTTCTTCTAAAGTATATGACAAAAGAGATGATTTTGATTATAAAAAAATCCCTAATCTTGACGGAGATGTTCTCCATGCCCCATTTTACAGGGTTTATATATCTCAACCTATTCGTTTTGATAGAGCTTATTCATCTGTTGTTCAATTTTAACAGTCGAAATCTCAATTTAACTGAAAAGCTGCTTAAGCAAGGATATAGATACCATAAGCTAAGAAAAACTTTCTCTAAATTTTATTATCGAAATCTCTCACTTATTGGCAAGTACAAATGTAATCTCAAGGCGCTCTAGCGACACGGTATTTCACATCCTGAATTTTATGGTGATGTGATTTACAAACTTCATAAGATTATTGGACATACCCATTTTCTCACTTTGTTCATCAACTATGTTAAAAAGTTCATTAAAAAGGGATATGATCCTATAGTACTACAACATACTGCATGTCTGGTTGTCAACCCTTTTACAGTTGGCAATCACGCTGCCCTCTTTGCATGTACGCCAACAAGAAAGGTTTAGTACTCTATCAAAGCGACCTCTTAAATCCGGAAACGGACGGTGGACGTCGGATATCTGTACTATTTCTTTTTTGTCGTACCCTTTATTACTCTTCTACAGTTACTCTGTTTGCAGTTCAATCATTGAGTACACTAGCGATAGGTGGATACAGTTTGTTTCAGTTAAATGTTTTCGTGTTACATGCACCTTTCCACTGTTGTTGTAGATTAGTCTGAGAGGGGATACGTTTCTTTACAGTTTGTCTTTTAGGAATAAGTGTGAGGTTGGGCGCCCCTAAACAGGTTTAAACCCCCAGTGACTTTTGTCACTGACCGTTCCAAGGCGGTAATTCCATCTCCCCCTATTGTATGTTTGTTTTGTCTTTGTGCGTCTCTGTGTTTTTGATAGTTATGTACATTTGCTGTGTTTTTCATGTTGCTATTCGGGTGGCTGTTTGTTCTGTATGTGATGTTTCCTGCATGACTCATATTTATACTTTTATATTCAGTCTGAAGCAAATTTGGTGACAAGCAACAATACATAGTACACAGGGTCCAGATTGTTGCTGAACCGACTGCTGAAGGTAGTGTTTCAAGCGTGGGATCGGAACATCAAGTTTAAACAAATGTCCCAAGCAGGTTTCAGAATATTGGGTTTTATTCACTGTTCCAAGCAGATTTCAGACAAAGAGGTTCCATACACTGCTCAAAATAGATGTCAAGGCAAAGGGTCCATACATGCTTCGAGAATTGTTACAAGCATAGTTTAGAACAGCGTCTGGGGCATATGCTTGAAGTCACAATAATGCCAAGACAGTTTCAAACCATAACTTCCAGTAGGGTTTGATATTGAGTGTCTCGTGACGAATAACATATTCTAGGTTTATACTTCACATTTATACAGTTTCTTGGCATAGCTTAGTAAAGTCAAGCAGGAAAAGCCACACACAAGACTCAACCATTACCAAAGCACCGATAGAAAATAAATGTGACACACACAACTGCGCGCGTAAAACATAGCATTTAAGAAGTGTGAAAGTCTGTCAAATATGTACTCAGATCAACTGCAAGTAAGCCATTAAAGGCACGACAGATAAAAAGCAATAAACGAGTGCGGTAAGCTCGTCCTGTTTCCGGGTTTAAGAGTGTACCATCATAGAGTGCTACCCTCGGCCCTCGGCCTGCCATCGCTCAAGCAAAGAGGGAAGCCTGACTAAAAGGGGTCAATAACAAAACATGCAGTGCGTTGCAATAAAATCGAGCGATAATCCTTATTCCTATAAGTTTAAATGTGTTTGATAAACACATTATGAAAATGGATATGGTCCCGAATTTTCCTAAGTTTGTAAATTACGTCACCATAGAATTCTGGTGAGAAATACCTTGTTGCAGTAACGTCCTTAGATTGCATTGTATTTACTAATGAGAGGTATGTTTTGATAATAAAAGTTTGAAAAAGTGTTTCGATTTTATAATATATGTAACCGTGCTTAAGACGTTTATCAGTTATCAGACTATTGAAATCTTCCAGCAAAGAATAGGCTCGGGTAAACCGAATAAGTTGAGAAATATAAGCCCCATAAGATGTAGAGCGGGGCACATATCCATCCTATTAAAACTTGAACGTTTTACATATTTCATTATATGTACATTTAATGGTATTTGCATAAGTGTAATGTTAGTGTCTCTAATATTCTGCATTCAGAGTAAATGTCACCTGCATACATTGCCATCTGCTTTGAAACTTCACTCGCTCGTGCAAACACGGCACCTCATCAGGATTCAGTCTACTTGACATACGGTCAACAATTTCTTAAACGTTTAACCCTTTCCCTGTTCTATGTTTATTCCAAATTTCAATACCTACTGAAAATTCATGGAGAAAATAGTTATAATGAAATATGGAAGGTTGAACATTGTAGCCATTTTAGAAAGTAAAGACACATATCTTTCAAAATTCCATTAGCAAACAGAGTAGACCCTGATCAGACGGCTCCTATAGGAACTGCCTGATCTGGGTCTTCTCTGTTTACAAATGCGTGATGAAAATGCGTCTATATGAAGGAAAGGGTTCAACGAATCAGTAGTCAAAATTACACCAGCTCGTAATTTGAGCTCGTAACCCAGATATATGCATACAATGCACACTACGACTGGCTGTGGTATTGAAGCACATCATCCGACCAGGGAGTGTACGGTTTACAGCGGCGAGGGACGTACTTGTTGTAGTTACTGAAGATTGAAAAAGAAATGTCTTGTTATGGAGTGTTTGATCTTCGTCTGTACTGTTTGGATACAGTAAAACCCTTTAAACGATCACCCAAACTAGGTATAATTCTGGGTTATAAAGCCAGGTGGTAGTTAAATGCAGGAAAAAAGAGCTTTCTGCATTATATTCGTCCTGCATTAAGCAATCACCTGCTTATAAAGGCATATTTGTTCATCAATGAAGTGGACACTTCAGAGGGGTTCTAGTGTATATTTGTAACATGGTGAAAAGTGAATCGAACCCAGGGCCTTTGGCTTACAATGCCAACACTACCGACTGGGCTATCAAGTCACACAGTTTATCAAATGTTTCACCACAATCTCTCCCCGGCTACATATCAAATATGATAAACTGATCAATTATGATTAATGTATTATTTCAGCATACGAATAAACAATGGTCTTTCTGCAGAACATATCAAATCTTGTCCAAAGGAACTTTATGTACCATGTTATTCTTCATGAAACAGCCAACTGCTGAACATGGCTACAGTATTCATTCACTAATTGATTGCTTTAACCCTTTCCTCGCTGTGAAAAATGTATCTGTTCCAACTTGAAAAAAGAACAACTGGTGCAATTCCGATTACTGCCGATTCGGCCAAGCCTTTACGACACTATTGACTGAGTTTCAAACAACTTGGATCCTGATAAGATACCGAATCACTTGGTGTTTCATCTGGATCCAGTCTGTTTGCAATACAGGTCATGTTTTAGATGGCAGGATAAGCGTTAAAGTGGTCTTAATGCTTTCAGCTAATATCAATTTTCAACAAATGTGTGTCATTCTGTTTTGAGGAAGATTCAGAGTTAGATGAAAAGAAAATGTGACTTGATTCTCAAAAGCATATCAACAATTTACATAATGATCCCATAAAGATAAAAAATAGGCAGAAATGGATTCATGAACGCATATGGAATTGATCCCTTGTGACGTTGCCAACAGAACATGTTAATTTAAAGGACGCATATTACATTAAAGGCTCTCAATCATAAAATGATAATTGATATGAATTTACCTCAATTTCTAAATCACTATTGGATGGGATGATTATCCATAAATATAAATTTGCATCACAAGTGTAGCAACCCGATGGTGAAAAGTTACGGACTGCTTTTTTATCGACATCCGACGCATACAATACGTTCCACAGAAGAATAATGTGCTATAACTATGTTGTCTGACGTTATCTGATATCTTTTTCTGATTTATGTGTTTAGCTATACCTAACTCCTGAAAATGATGAAAATACAACAACAACCATCTAAACTGGACGTTCAAATTAGTAGTAATGCCGGTCTGAAAGACAGTTAGCAGCCTAATGCAGAGTGAAAAGTCGTGCAGAAAGCTCCTCTATGAGTTTCTGCGTGACTTTCATCCTGTATTAAGTTGCCACATGCCTAAAAAGATCTAATTTTCCCTTTTACTAAAGTCCGATTTAGAGGGATTTTACTGTAAATTGTAACATTATCAAAACAATAAATAGAGGATCTTACATGACTATCCATTACAAATTATTTTTATGAAACAAGTTAACTATAATTCTATGCTACGAGCTTTATAGTAAAGGAGTTTCATAAAAATATAATGAACAAGAATGTAGATTCTTTCCATTACACTATCATTTAAAAGTTACATAGAAAGTAAAACAGACTATAGTTGGCGGCTGTTTCGGCCAATGTTTACAAACAGCGTAGTAATACAACAGACCATGCACATGGAGTGAATCAGTCATGCAGTTCTACGATTGGCTAAAGATGAAATGTTCCGTGTATCTCTCTTTAAGATTCATTATCGACCAGATTTAAATTGCTAAATTGACTTAAAATGCACTAGTGAATTTTCGCGGTTTACGGCACTCTGTTTTGGCACCCTCGCATCTTAGGTTATGTGATAAATCATATTTTAATGTATATGTTTTTGTCTCCTTCCTTTTTTGTCAGACTTGCGTAAATCGTCTTACTTGGCTATCCAATCATCGTCATAGCTTGCTGAACGATACTTTTTTTAACATATGAATATGTCACACGTGTGGAAATTTCGCAGGAATTCCTTACACATGAGTGATAATTTCGTACGGATATGTCACACTTTTGAGAAAAAGTCGTTCTGTGCCTCTACCCCACCTCAAAGTAGAAAACGTATACGTCACATATCAAAAAAGTAGAAACTCATATGCAAGAAAATATTCACACATTACACTGGTCAGTTTTTGCTTCTCAGATACATTATGGGACATACTGTGTTTGCTCTGACATAGAGCCTTCGTATATTACTTGCTGACAGAACATATTGCGCATATTAGTCCATGTAGAACTTTGGGTGAACGAATTAATGGTCAAGGTCACAAGGGGTAAAATGCCATAATATTCAGCATTCAATATCACTGATACATTTTTTTAAAAGCCAAGCCTACTAAACAATATATAATCATTGTTAACGGTAAATTCTTTCGTGTTCAGTAGCAGTACAACTTGTGAAATAGTGCATACTCGAGCTACTAAACAATATATCACCAGCGTTAACAGTGAATCCTGCTCTGTGTTCCGAAGCTTGCTCAGAATCGGACCTATCAGATACTAGAGAATGATCTCAGACTCACGCAAAATGTTTTTAAACCTCGGGACACGACTCCAAGCTGCTTGACACTCGATCAGCAGTTTCTCAAATGTGTCCATGTACAATGTATATGGTGTTCAACGAGGACCACATGACGCCGGTCTATGCAAATATTGGTGTGATGCAATGTTGAAAAGAAACCACAGTTTTAGTGACAAAATATTATACCCGTAATACCATGTGTATCATTTTGAATAAGACTGACATATTAGCAGATAGTGTAGACCCTGGTGAAACTGCTTAGCTTGATATGGATATGCACTAGTGCCTTAATTCGTCTGTCTGAATACTTAACTTAATAAGAATACAGTATATCATATAACGTTCATTGCAGCATTTATTCCCTTTTTAATTTCGATATCATTGTTTCGACATTGCTTTCGCTTTATTTTGGGAATTCACTGACTTTGATAAATTTACAATTAAGAATTCTGAATCGGGATAATAATATCAAACTGTTTATTTCTGTAGAGGCGGCACGATTTCATTTATCATTCAATATAGATGTATTCCACTGTTTGGAGAAGTACAGAAATAGAGAAGATATTCCAATTAATTCGAAAATAATCAGAATTAAGCGCTGCTTCTGTGTGTGTGTGTGTGTTGTGGTAATCATTTTAATGTGAATGAGCATAGTCAGATTTATGGAGAAAGGAATCCATTCTAAGTATCAGTTTGGTTTATACATGAGGCATACTGCACACTTTCTGTGACGAAACCATATACAGTAAATCATCTCTAATGTGACCTTAAAGAGAGGCGGTAGCTTAATGCAGGAAAAACGTTATACATAAAGCTCCTGCAAACATTATGATTACTCATAAAGTGACCGTTTTAGAGGAGTGCTATGGTATTTTTAAGCCTTTACTCCATGAATATTCATGTAATGCATATTAATTTAGTGTATTTTAAATTAACACGGACACACATGAATATTTAACCTAGACAGAAAGTGTACAATTAGATCTATATTACGGCATAAGCAAACAGAGCAGACCATGATAAGACGGCTCCTATAAGAGCCGTCTGATCTGGGTCTACTTTGTTTGGAAAGGCGTAGAAAAGCGTATTTATGGAGTAAAAGCGTATTTATGGAGTAAACGGCTAAATTGAATTAGGCTTTTACAAGTCTCAAACCGTTGTACAAGGAGTGTTGCTTGATTATATTGCTTAAGCTTAGCATGCAATCTCATTAAAACATTGTGGTACCAATCCTTCAGCCATGCGTGCAGAAACTCGAACTGCTTCGTCATAAAAACATCGTCTGATTAGGGTCTGCTCTGTTTGCTAATGACATTTACTGTATAAAATGGCTACAGTGTCCCACCGTCTATATTTCATTATAACCATTTTGCCCACGAATATTCAGTAAGTATTAAATTTGGAATAAAAATAGAACAGTGAAAGGGTTAAGTCTTTGCACGCTAGCGGTGAAACAGTGACTACCTGTGCAAACAGTTTCGATCCAGATGAGACGTCGCATGATTCGGCGTCTCATCCAGACCCAAACTGTTTGACACTGTGACCATATATCTGCAAAGAAACGAGAGAAAGTTTGTTTTAATACTTAAGCAGACGATAATTGTTGTAGACGGTGAATTACTTAGTGTATAAAGAGCTAATGTTTACAATTCTGAAGTAACTGTCGTCTTTTTCCATTTTCACAATATAAACATGCTCCCTTACCCCTTATACAAACCCCTTACTCCATGAATATCAATGTACGAAATAATGACGCCATGAATGTTAATAAGATTAATTGTTATAATAGCACAGCACACGGAAATGTTTGGCCACGACAGAAACTGTAGAATCATATCTATATTATATCATAAGCAAACAGAGCAGACCCTGATCAGACGGCTCTTATAGGTTTCGTCCGATCTGGGTCTACTCTGTTTGCAAAGGCGTACACATGTGTATTTATGGAGTAAAGGGTTACAAACATAGTCCACTTGTCAGATATAATTGTCTTATGAGTCACATAAATACCAAAATACGTGTTAAGACTTTCTTTATAGTAAATCAATCTAAAGTCTAAATCGTCTGCCATTATCATGTATAATGTAAACAATCAAGAACCCCTAACTTGATAGTCGCTAAGCTGACATGCTGCTTGTTAATGGGAAAATTGCGCACGTTCTTATTTTGTATAGAAAATAGAGCTAAGAAGCGGGGTCCCCAATGGGTTTCCACACAATCCAAAATAAAATACGCTAATTACCCGAAGTTTTCGGAAAACAATTAGGCAAATAGAGCGTACATGTACTCAGATCAAACGTCTCCTGAAGGAGCGCGGCACATACAGGTGAACAGGTGTACAGTGTGTACAGGGTCTACAGGGTCTACAATTGAGCAATCTAACCCCTCAGTTTCATCGCAGTGGATTTATAACCACAGCATTGCTGACTTTGACCTAACATGCGTCTTTACTGTCGGTAAATGTGCCTAGTTCTCTTTAACCCTTAAAATGCTGAATTTTCAGAGTTGAATAGTCCATCATTGTTCACCGGTAGAGTCTATACAGTATGAATAGGTAAAATGTGCGATATGATTTTGAATGACAAACAGTGCTGATAAGAGGGCTCCTCTAGGATCCCTCTAATATGGGTCTACATTGCTGACAGTGTATTCCCGCATTCAAAGACTTCTACATTTGAAAATGGCATTGAACTCAGACACTAGACTCACTTGCGTATATATACAGTAAAACTCCGCCAATGCGACCACTAAAAAAGGTATAATTATGAGTGCTAGATACAGGTGGTAGTTTAATGCAGGACAAAAGTACTGCATTACTTTTGCCCTGCATTAAGTAACCACCTGCTTATAAAGACACCAATGTTTAATCATTAAGTGGTCGCATAAGAGGGGGTCTGATGTATATACAATAACCCCTCTATACCGGACGTTTAGCATAAATATCGGTCTTGGAAACAAGTAGCAGCTTAATGAAGGGTAAATGTCCTGCAGAAAGCTCCTCTTGAAGCTTTTTGCATGACTTTCACTCTGCATTAAGCCATCTGCCTAAAAGTATGTATCTTAATTCTTCTCAACTAGAAATCTGTTTTAGATGGGTTTTACTGTATACAGAGCATTTTCTCTTGTCTAATTACAGGATAATGATAATTACTATTGTTCATACGTGTATTTGCATGCAGAACGCAATGAACATCACAGTTCAATTACATAATGCACATCCATTTTTATGCCTTTAACCATTGTCCTAATGAATCTTCCTGTGGGAAATGGTGACCTTGTGCATATGTATATCATTATCTAATGTTTATAATGGTATATGAATACATATTTATATGATTCTAAAAGAAGAAATCAATATTTATGATTCCGTAAGTTAATAGAACAGACCCTGATCAGATGGCTCATACTGAAGCAGTTTGATCTGAGTCTACTCCGTTTGCAAGGCGTTGAAAGGGGTCTATATCATTAATGTTTTATCAAATGACTAAGTGGATTATTAATTTGATTGTCCTCTATAATGGTATATGGATACAGGACTATTGGCTATGGCAGATAGTATAGAATCAAAATCATATAATTCCATAAACAAACAGAGTAGACCCTGATCAGACTGTTCCGTCTGATTCTGGGTATATTCTGTTTGCCAAGACTTTGAAAGGCGTATTTATGGAGTAAATGGATGGTAAATGTTGAGCACAGAATAACGAGGTTTCGTCACGCTTCTACTAATTTGATTATGTCGTTTGCTATGATATTGAATGTTAATTGAACAATAACATACACCACATACGGTGTTACATGAAACTTCAATCTCAGATAGTGTGATGTTTCTAAAATATCGATCTTGTCTTTAACCTTGATCTTTTGTGAAAGATATAAATACCACAATCATCTATGACGAGGTTAGATACAAAAACATATAATGTAACATACAGAAACACAACTGAACACAAGCACTAGTATATCTTGATTTGACGCTTATAGTCCTTATATTTCATCCTTATACCACCTCCTTATAATCCATTTATATAATGCTTATGATCCATCTTACAATCATTATAATGTATTCCTATAATCTCTATATTCTATATTTATTCTTTGTCCTTATAATCCTTATAATATGGACAAAACAGTCAAACAGGGAGAGCCATATACGAAAAGATACGGCAACAAACACTATCGAAAAAGAAACGGCACAGCCACAAGACAAACCCTAACGGGACTCATATCAAGGCATAAAACATTAAACATTAAGCATATTAAATAACAGAAGTACATGTATGAGGCATGCAGGAAACACCACTTACAAAACACACAGCCGCCCGAACAGCACCATGATGGAAAACAATAGATGTACATGCATATAAAAGAGACGCACAAAGACATAACAAACAAACAACAGGGGGAAGATAGCAGTACCGCATTGGAACGGTCAGTGACAAATGTAACTGGGGGTTTAAACCGGTTTAGGGGCGCACAACCTCACACTTATTCCATCCCTACCCTAAAACCAAACAGTGTAAATAAACGTATACCCTCTCCGACTAATCTACAACAACCGCGATGGCAAATACAATGGTAATTACATGTAAAACGAAAATATATTTAAGTGAAACGAACTCGTTGGTGTACTAGATGATTGGGCTACAAACAGAGTAAATAAAGGTACGACAAAAAAGTAATAAACGGATGGAGCAAAGTAATAAAGGGTACAACAAAAACGAGATAGTTCAAAGATCTGACGTCCACCTTCCGTTTCCAGATTTAAGAGTACTAGGCATTTCTTGTCGGCGTACATGAAAAAAGGACAGCGTGATTGTCAACTGTAAAAGGGTTGACAACCAGGTATGCAGTATGCTGTAGTACTACAGAATCATATCCACTTTTGAAATATTTGATTAACAACGTGAGAAAATGGGTATGTTCAATAATTTTTACGAAGTTTGTAAATCACATCACCATAAAATTCAGGATGTGAAATATCGTGTCGCAGGTGCGCCATAAGATTACACTTGTACTTGCCAATAAGTGAGAGATATCGACAATAAAATTTAGAGAATGTTTTTCTTAGTTTGTGATAACTATAGCCTTGCTTAAGCAGCTTTTCAGTTAAAATGAGATTTCGACTGTTAAAATCGTCAACATGAAGAACAAGCTTTAGCGAAACGAACAAGTTTACATATGTAAATCCCGTAAGATAGGGCATGCGGAACATCTCCGTCAAGATGAGGGACAATTACAATATTCAAATCAAAATCATCACTTTTGTTATAAAGTTTAGAAGAAATCGTTCCATTGTCAAGTTTAAGGTCTAGAATCAAGAAAAGCTGCATAAGTGTCGGAAGGGTAAGCTTTATTAAATTTGAGGGTTTTTTTTTCGGGTAAATGGCAGGAATCAAAATATCAAAGAAAGGATTATCTAAGTTGAAAATATCATCCAAATATCGAGAGGTGTCATTAAAGGCTTTTATGACATTGTCTTCTGATTGCGAGTCAAACCTAACATGACATTTCTCTCAAAAACAAATCGGCGACCACCTGACGGTATATAGCATTCCCATAATGTACGAATATGTTATCCAGAAGAAAGGTTAGTGAGTCCAATTGGTGTAATATTAAATATTTCATTGGCTCGTCAGTAAAGAAAGCTTTTTCAGCATTACATGCCAGAAATGATACTTTTCCCTGGCAAATACTTTCTGGATTAAGTTAGTAAGCTTATCTTTAATTAAATCACGAGGAAGGGTTGTGTACAAAGTAGAAAACTAATATGTGCTTACAGTAGATGCAAGAAATATTTTGTCTTTTAAATATGGAAAAAACGGTCAAACAGAAAGAGCCACATACGAAAAGACACCGTACCAAACGCCACCAAACATAAAACAGCACAACCACAAGACAAAACCCAACATGACGCATATCAAGACATGAAACATTAAACATTAAGCATATTAAATAACAAAATCGTCCTGCATTAAGCAATAGTACTCTTTTAATTGTACCAATATACATTTTAAATGGTCGCTTTAGAGGGGTTCTGCTGTATTTCATCTTGTGAGATTTCATTATTGTCACCGTTTAAGCTATACCTTTCGTAACACTCTAGAATGATGTCCTCTTACACATCCAACACATCAAGTCGACTGCGCTAGGGAAATGATGAGTAAGAATCAACTCAATTAACTGTATATGAATGTGTCAAACACTATTCCTTAATGTCTTTCTCACTCTCAAGACACCATATATTCAGCTGCCAGCATCAACATACACTGGTTTAAATAGTTTACCGCTATGGGCGAATCCGTGATAATTTTGCAAACAGTTTGAATCCAGAGGAGAGGCCTAGTAACTCAGAGGCCTATTAACTCGGAGTCCCCTCAGCATTCAAACTGTTTGACGATGATTATAAGTTTGGAACGAAATTGAAGAGTATGTTACATTGAAACCTGAAATAGACGATACCTTTGCAGATGTTTATTTGACATTATAGCTGTAGTCCATATATACGCCTTTACAGAGCAGACCCACATCAGACCCACATCAGACAGCTCCTGTATGAGCTGTCCAACCAGCGTCTGCTCTGTTGCTTATGATATGATATAGATCTGATTCTACAGTTTCTACCATAGCCAAAAACTCATGGGCTCATGTGCTTTTATAACAATTAATCTAATTAATATTAATTATTTCTTACACAAATATTCATGGAGTAAATGGTTAAGAGTGATAAAGGAGCTTTCTGCGTTACTTTTGCCCTGCATTCAGCAGCCACCAGCTTTTACAGTCTCCCATGTTAATAAATTATGCTGTTGCATTAGCGAGACTTTAGTGTAACATTCTTACTCTTTTATCCAACTGTGTCTTTTTATCAAGCAACAAATCCCTTATTTTCTGTTGACGTTGGTGTGAAAACAAATCCTCTAAAGTGAAAACTAATTTTGGAAGAGTGAAGCTTAATGCAGGTTGAGAGTTATACAGAAAAGTCTGCTTTAGAAGATACATGTATTTACTCAGAGGGCGGTCGATTATGGGTTTGTTACTGTACATATCATTTGCTTCAAGTATGTTAACATTTATTTGTACCAGACCCATGGGTAAATACGTATATACCTTTCTAGATGGAACCCTTTAAAAGTGGAATTCGTTATGTAAGCCATTTGAATATTTTAAACAGAACGATGTTCCATGACTGAAAAAGGATTTCTGTAATTAACTGAACGAAACAGTTTCGAAGATATGCATTTTCTGCTTTATCAACAGGTAAAAATTACACGTTGGTTTGAAATAAATCCATTAAACTTCCTAGTTCCACGCAAACGGGTCTGTTATATCATATGCGAACATTTTGTATCCAAGTATCAGTCAGGATCCAAACTGTTCGACACTTTGGTTATCTTTTTATAAAGCACCCACTCTAAGTCTTGAGTCAAGACGAAAATGGTTCCAGAAGACAACAATGCGGGTACAGAAAGTGTTAATGGCTTTAATTTTCTTTAAGTCATCAAGTTTAGATGAATATAACCCGTAACTATAGACCCCAGCAAAACACTGTATCCCCAGCAATACTGCAATCTTCTTCATATCCTAGTGTAATACCCGTACATTGTGTCAGCTTATCTTTCATTTTACTCGATGTCTGCTCACATTGACACCTGCCATAAGTGCCAGAGTGGAATTTCCTTTCATTACCAATCCATCTGCCTCAAATTACGTGGTCATAAAACAATAATACTTACGTTTCTTTTAAAACCAAAGTCCAGGTATGAAACCTTTTTATTCTTATGAGTCACATAATTACGAAAATACGTGTTTATTTAAGAAATGAATGACGTGCTTCCGGTGTTCATGAGGTTATGCAACGCATAGATTTACGAGCAAAGTTAGTGAAGCCCGAAGGGCTTCACGTGAATCTTTGCTCGTAAAGCTATGCGTTGCATAACCCATGAACACCGGGAGCACGTCATTTATTTCTTATATTTATATTCCATTGTATTTCTTATATTTAAGAAATGAATGACGTGCTTCCGGTGTTCATGAGGTTATGCAACTTTCTTTTTAGAATAAGGTTATATAAGGACGTTGCAGGGCGAATGTAAATATTTAAGATTATCACAATTACAACTAAAGTCTTTGAATATCTGCCTTTATCATGCATAATGTAAACAATTCAAACTAAAGTACGTTGTTATTCCTAAATTTTCGGACATAAACACTTAGGACAATAGACATACTCGTATCAAAGTACTCCTTAAGGAGCAGTGAGTACATATTATACACTATAGTTCGATTTTGACCCGTGAGCTGTGACCTTTATGACGAATCCACCCGTAGAGGTAGAACGCGTCACAAACCATGTATTTGTTCCGGAGCTACCTGTGGTTGTACAGACATGTAATAAGCATATATACATGTATACTAATACTGCGCGATTACTACGAGCTTCTTGTGACAATCATTGTCCACTTACCCAAAAATTAGAATGATTGCGACTTCTATAAATAGTGCAGTCATGGCTCAGCGCTCGAAATCGAACTATAGTTGCTTACTGTTCTGAGGGAAGAGGCACACACACAACACCAATAGAAGTTACGGGTCATCGGTCCCAATGAATAACGTTTGCGAAATTATGCTGCGTAAGTTTTACTTTCGTCATTAAGATTTTACTTGCACAGGGGACGAAAACATTTCTTATCAGCAAGGTTGAAATGTCGATGACAAAAATTGCGACGCCGTATTCATTATTGATGCGTGACTGACCACCTTAACCCAACCTTTTATAACCCAACCTTTTATCACTTTGTTTTTATGGCCATAACAGTGCTGACTGTGACCTAACAGGTTTCCTTACTATTTGTAATTGCGTTCAACTTCCTTAACTATCATGTTGAACATTCACGCTTGAAAAATGGCATTGAACTCAGACACACGACACTCTGGTGTAGAACAAGGGGACAACCCTGGAACATAACACTTGCTACTGGCAGAAGTCTAATTGCAGGATAATAGAATTGCCTATATGCATACGTGGTAAAATCATATTTTGTTGCATGCGGGGCATAATGAACAACACGGTTCAATTACATATGTCCATGAATAATAGAGTGATCAAACGACACCCAAAGCACGTTGTAGTATAATCATATTTGATTGCTTGTTTTTTACATAGGTAAAAGATATCACGTTCCTACATAAACACATATCAATAGCAAACGGGTTACACCACACTTGATTGCAACACTAGGTACAGTACTTCCCATTGAAAGCAAGTAATGGTGTGTAAACATCTAAATATTGTTTGAGCTCAAGAAATGCACACAATTTCACGTCTTTAACCCTTTTGCTAATGAATATTCATGTGAAAATAACACGTCTGTGCAGAGTTATATTATTAGCTAATGTCTATAATGGGATATGAACACAGATAGTTTTGTTTGTATATGAAGAGTTTCATATATTTGATGATTCCATATGCAAATAAAACATACCCAGATCACACAGCACCTTCCGGAGCCTTCTTATCTGAGTCTACTCCGTTTGCAAAGGCGTGAGATTGGTCTCTATCGGGTAAAGGTTTAAAATAAAAGATATAATTACGTCATGAATTATTAAGTTTTGATTATCCTTTATAATGCTACATGGGCATATGCCACATTGGCCATGGCATATACTATATAATCAGATCTACATAATTCCATTGGCAGACAGAGTAGACCTAATCAGACTGTTCCGATAGGATCTGTTTGATTCTGGGTCTACTCTGTTTGAAAATACTTTAAAGGGCGTATTTATGGAGTAAATGGATAGTAGATGTTCAGCACAGAATAACGAGGTTTCATCATGCGTGTACCAATTTGATTATGTTGTTTGCAATGATATTTAATGTTGATTAAACAATAACATACACATATGGTGTTACATGAAACTTCAATCTCAGATTGTGTGATGGTTTCTAAAATATCGAATTTATTTACATTGCCCTTTTGTGGAATATATAAATACCACGTTCATCTATGACGAGGTTAGATGCAAAACTCGTATAATGTAACATACAGAAACACAAATGACCCCAAGCACTAGTCTATATTGAGTCGACACTTATAGTCCTTATATTTCATCCTTATGTTTCATCCTTATATTTCATCCGTATATGTCATCCTTATATTACATACTTATAATCCTTATAAGTCATTTGTATTATCCTTATGATCCATCTTATAATCCTTATAATGCATTCATATAATTCATATTTATTCTTTAATCCGTCTTATAACCTTTATATTTCATTATTATACACCTTATATTCTTCTAGTCAAGATCTATATCACTGGTATTAAGCGCGATGCAATACTATCAAATGAAATAAATATTTTGTTATTTTGCAGTAATGTCGAGTTGTGAACTTGCTTGAAGCCAACATTAATTAATTTTATAATGCATACAGTAGAACCACCACCCCTCGTAAAGTGACCGTTTAATGAACAAATGTTTGTGTCTTTAACCCTATGTGGTTGCATGATGCAGAAGGCTCTTGTATGAGTTTTCTGTATTAGTTTCGACGTGTATTAAACTACCCCTTGACTGTAATGCAATTTGGTGGTCGCTTTAATAAATGTTGTTGACTATACTTTGTCTAAAATAATGTCAATGGGCCTATCCTAAGAACGCCTACCTGGTAGATCAAAACACAGTGTTCCTTTTACATGTATAGTGCAAGCATTATTTACATGTTTAATGTAACTATAGTGTTTCGAAATATGATTTCAATTCTTAGGCCGGCGGTCATATTCCTTAAGTCCGGTTGTTACCATACCGTATTTAACCCATGCCCTGATATTGACGACTTTTGACGACTCTGTAAAAGTCACCTTGTGAAACCATTGTGATAAATAGAGCATTTGCTCGTATAGGAGCAAATGCTCTATTTATCACAATGGTTTCAAACTACAAAATTCTAAAACTTTCCTTTTCTCTGGATAATGCTCCTTTTCGGTAGATTCATTCAAAGAGGTTGGATCTAAAAATAGCCTATGAGGTAATGGGTTAAGACAGCATCATATGTCATAAACTATTGTTGCATATTGGATTAAACAAACCTATTCATTCATAACGTGATCGCTTTAGTGGCGTTTTACTGCAATTAAGATAAAATGGCAACATGAGTTTCAGTACACAATAAATTGCGTATATTATATAATTTAATGTATTTATAACCGTATTCTTTGATAGTTTATTCTATAAATATATCTCTGTTTAGATTATCACTAAACAAATATGTTTAGATAATGTTTTAGAGCAAGACAAAAGTAATCTATAAAATTTCAGCAGGAGCTTTCTGCATAACTTTCGACCTTCATTAAGGTACCATTTGCTTTAAGACCCAGAATTAGACCTCGTTTTGGTAGTCGCTTTAGATAAATTTCACTGCTCATACTAACATCGTTTTCCTTTTCGAAACATACATATTCTTATCATGGTTCAATAAATGACATTCGAAAAGAATTATAACAACATGTAAAGACATATTCAGAATGTTCTTGAATATCAGTCGAACAGCTATTAACAATGTTTTACCTTTTATAATAAATTCTGAAGGGAGGTGATCCCCGAGAGCAAAAATTGCAACACAAAAAGAGAAAATTGCAGACTCGGTTTTATTGAGTCTGTTCATGAACAGCAATTGAAAGTGCAACACTGCTCACGCCCCCTAGCATCGGCTTAAGCGGTATTCAATTTTCAGAACAAGAAGTACTGAAATTCATGATCTCGAAGGATCAGAAGGTATAACAACACAGAATGAAGTACGGGGCAACGTTTTACGGCCGCCACACAAGCACTTAACACCTGCTGTTGTGAAGATTATAAATTCTGAAGGGAGGTGATCCCCCGAGAGCAAACATTGCAACACAAAAAGAGAAAATTGCAGACTCGGTTTTATTGAGTCTGTTCATGAACAGCAATTGAAAGTGCAACACTGCTCACGCCCCCTAGCACCGGCTTAAGCGGTATTCAATTTTCAGAACAAGAAGTACTGAAATTCATGATCTCGAAGGATCAGAAGGTATAACAACACTGAGAATGAAGTACGGGGCGACGTTTTACGGCCGCCACACAAGTACATAACACCTGCCTGCTGTAGAACACATATTGTATTTTGTTTTTGGATGATTATAACTGAGTTTAGGTTGAACGGCACCGCAGCGCATATTGGTCGTATGTTCTGTTGTGAGCAGTCAGGGAACAGTTCTGTGAAGGTCGAGTGTGTATGTATGTGTCCACGGGTACTTCATTTGTGCTTCTCATGTTGCTGTGGACTTTCGTGTGGTATCTACTGTCTGAATTATGTTCTATGATTTCACTTACTTTCGACTCGCTAAATCTTTTGAGATTCTATTTACCGAGTGTATTGGATCTTGATGAGAGACAGTGTTTACTCCTCAGTCTGTTTTCAAATGTCAGTCAGGTAGGACTTAGCTGACGGAAAGTTATTATCTATAAATAACTACTACTCAATTTTTACTTTACAAACGTTTTGTATTAACTCTTAATGTTTATGTAATCGACATTTAAAGGTAATATATATTGTATATCAATTGCAGTGTTTAAATAATTAAAATATTGTGTGTATTAAAAATATTAAGTTATGCAAAATTCATAATTGTTATTTTGTTTATTTGCTGCTACATATATATTTTCTAAGCATTTTAGAGAGCAAACGACACTGTTTGTAAGACTTATTACTCGGATTACTCGGCGTCTCATCATCTAGATCCAATCAGTTAGCTCGCGATTGCCTGTCGGCTCGTAGAAAGTAGGATAAGGTTTAATGGAACTGTCTGCACGAATTACCGGCGTGTTTTACTCAACGCATGCGAATACTTGTACCCAGTGGCATCCTATGAACAACTTAAAAGGTGATTGGCCTTGCAAGCAGCTGTTACATCGGGAGTAACACAGCTTTATTCATATTCCCAAGTAGATGTTATCATAATGGTTGCTCCAATTCTAAACTAGTCCAAACTCTGACTGTTACTCTGCCTCTAAAAATCTGGACACTTTCAAACGGATTGTGAATAACAATCCGTTTCGAAAACTGGCTAGTCAGCATTTTTGTACGCATTAATAAAAACCCAACGTAACGAACCGTTTAAGCAAAACCAGCTAAATCCATTTACATATTAAAAAAGCAATTTAAAATACGTTTCGGGTCGCATTGTATTGAACGTTAGGCATAAGTATGGCATTTTGAGTATAGAATATTACACATAAACAGGCATAAGCTCAAACGGTTTTAAACCCTCGCCTGTTATCCACTTCCTGAGTCGCATTTGCAATTAGTTTAGATCCAGATGGGACACCGCGTAACTCGTTCGACTAGAAGTTTTTTGAGAAAAGATCGACTTAGTGTCATATAGGTTGAATCTCATCAGAATTCAACCTGTTTGACACTGGGTCAATCTTTTCTCAAAAGCTTAACCCTTTCCTCCATAGGTCTTTTAGACCATTCTCTTTGAATGAATCTACCAAAATGGAACATTTACTAGAGAAAAGTAAAATTGTAGAATTGTGTGGTTTGAAACCATTGTGATAAATAGTGCATTTGCTTCTATATTTAGCATAATGGTTCCAAAAAGTGGTTATTACAGAGGCATGGAAAGGCGTATTTATGGAGGAAAGGGTTAAATCGAACGAATGTAAGTATTGTTTGTAGCAGATCAGAGTTTGAGCCACCATATTTGTTGTTATAGTAGAATAAGGGTTAGTATATACAAGTCATTGCATTAACCCTTCCCCTTGTTCTATGTTTATTCCAAAGTTCAATACCTACTGAATATCATTGTCCATGCTAGTTATAATGAAATATGGAAGGTGTAACATTTTAGTTATTTTAGAAAGTAAAGAATCAGATCTTGCAAACTCCATTAGCAAACAGAGCAGACCCAGATCAGGCGGTTCCTAATATGTGTTTACTCTGTTTGTAAATGCATGGAAGCACATTTATATGAAGGAAATTGTTAAACATAATCTACAATAAAACCTGTCCTAAGCGGTCATTAATCAATTGAACATAAGAGTCTTAACACATGTGGTTGCTTAATGCAGAGCGAAAGTAATGCAGAAAGTTCATATAGGAGATTTATGTATTACCTTTGACCACTGTGCTATCACCTGCCATATCGACCCGTAATTTACACCTCAATTTGATGGCAGCCTAAGGCTCTGGTACTCTGATACATCACTATATCCACTTCTATACACTTAAGAACCCTTATTAAAGCGCCCCCAATGGGTTTAGCAACGGGTCTTAAAGCCATGCGATTGCTTATGCAGGACGAAAGAAATTCAGAATTGCTCCTGTTTGAACGTTCTTCATAACTTATTTTCCAGCATTAAGCAGTCATCATCTTCTTTTAATGTATTTTAAGTGGTCGCTTTTTCATCTTGTGACATTCTTCATTAATTTCACCATTTAACCCTTTCGCTGCCAATGCCGGATATGTGATTACCTATGCAAATAGTTTGGATCCAGATGAGATAACGAGTAACTCGGCGTCTCATCAGGATCCAAACTGTTTGTTACTATTACTATGTTTTTGAAACAAAAATGAAGAAAAAAATGAACAATTGCAGCAGACGACACAGTTAGCAGACGACATAGTTTGGCAGCGAAAGGGTTAAGCTATACCTGTCGTAACAATGGCTATAATGACGCCCTCCTACACACACAACACATCAATTCGACTGCACTAGGGAAATGACGAGTTACAGTTAACTCAATTTACTGTATAGGAATGTGTCAAAGACTATCCCTTAATGACTTTCACACTCTCAAGACAACTAATGACAATGCAAGCAACTTGCTGATTTATTCAGCTGTACTATCAGCAAGCATCGACATACACTGTTTTATTTCTTTTACAGCAATGTGCGTATCCGTGATAACTTTTGCAAACATTTTAACCCTTCTCTTACTGAATGCTAAAATACATTCGTACCCATGCCCTGTTGTATAATTACATATTATCTTCACTGTGTACAAGTATTTCGCTGTGCAATCACTGCTGTGGAGTGCACTGGTTGCACAATCAACTTGTAAATAGTGCAGACCCTGATGAGACAGCTCCTGCAGGAGCTGTCTCATCTGGGTCTTCACTATTTACAGGTAGGTATATTGACGTGGAAAGTAAGCGAAGGGTTAAATCCGGAGGAGAAGCCGAGAAACTGATATGTAATAAACAGAACGTACATTCCAACTGATTGACGTCGATGAAACTTGAAACAGACGATAACCTTAGCAGGTGAAGTTTGTTTGACGTCATCTGTGTCAAAGGTGTTTATCTAACCATTTACTTTCTATGCCTTTGCAAACATAGTAGACCTAGATCAGATGATGCTTTAGGAGCCGCTTGCTCATGGTCTGTTCTGTTTTTTATGGTATTACATAGATCTGATTCTACATTTTCTGCCATGGCAAAAATGTACCATGTCCTTAATGTCCTTAAACTAATTATGTTTCATGATATCATTATTTCTTACACAAATATGCATGGAGTAAAGGGTAAAGATGTATGAAGAACTGAAGTAAAGTAAAGTTTCCCTAATACGACTACACAAAGGATGTATAATTCTGGATTGATTTTTAAAACAAAAACCCAGGTGGTAAGTTAATGCAGGACAACTGTTATACAGAAAGCTCCTGTACCAGCTTTCTGTATTACTTTTGCCCTGCATTTTCTACATTTTCATTTTCTACATTTTCATTTTCTACAGACTACTTTATTCATAAATTATATGGTTGCACTAGCGAGACTTTACTATAACAGTTTTCTTTTATACATAACATTCGTCTTTTTAAATATGATTTATCAAGCAACACGTCCCTTGTTTTCCGTTTACAATGATATGATATGAATTTAAATAATTGTATGCAGTTGGTTGCATAATGCAGGGGGAAAGTCAGGAAATCTGGGAGCTTTCTGTATGACTTTCGCTTTGCATTAAGTTGCCACCTGTCTCCAAGACCGATATTTATACTAAATTGAACGTCCGGCTAAGAGAGGCTTTACTGTGCACATAATTTGCTTCAAGGATGTTAACATTTACCTGCACCAGACTATTCGGTAAATACAAACCTTTCTAGACGGAATCCTTTAAAATTAATATGTATTATATAAGCCATTGGACGCTTTAAACAGAATGGTGTTCCATGACAGAACAGGATGCCTGGAACCCTAACCCTAACCCTAATCAACATGAACGAAGCAGTTTCGAATAAATACGTGCAAGGCGGAAAACCAATCTCTACTTTATAGATAGATGAACATTACAGGTTGGTTTGAAATAAATACATTAGTCGATTTTGGCGTCTCAGCAGGATCCACACTGTTCGACACTCTGTGTATCTTTTTGTAAAGAAATTTAACAAGCACCCATTCTAAATCTCGAACCAGGCGAAAATATTTTCAGCAGAAAACATGTTGGTAGACTACTGAAAGTATTAATGACTTTGAATTTTTAAGTCATCTGGATTAGATGAATATAACCCGTGACCATAGACCTCATCAGAACACTGTATCCCGAGTAATAATGCAGTCTTCTTCACATCCGTGTGTTATACTCCTACATTGTATCAGCTCACCAAACGACAGGCTACATGAGACATTTTCCTTTTTTATTCGATGTCACTGAATATTTAACACTCTTGGCGTCAAATAACTTGCGTTTGCACACATTGCCATATACTTTACTCCATGAATTTATTTATGAATTAATTCATGTGTGTATGAATATTAATTACCTTTATATTTATTACAGCATAACAGCAAGAAAAGTGGTGTGCCTGGCAGAAACTATATCATTAGATCTATACTGTTCCATAAGCAAACAGAGCAAACCCTGTATGAACCGTCTGATCTGGATCTGCTCTATTTGCTACAGGCGTAGAAATATATATTTATGGAGCAAATGGTTAAATGCCAGAGTGGACTTTCCTTTCATTTCTTCTCAAACATATTGGATCCTGATGAGACGTCGAGCTATTCCCATCTGATCTGGATTTAAACCGTTTGAAAAGGTGATCACATATTCTTCCAATGCAGCTGGTCCCATGTGTCACTTTCCGGCGACTGTGACGGTGAAAGCGTTAATATCGAACGAAGAAATAGGACTGTAGAATTTGATTGTAAACTGAAAAGCATTATATCTTACACCGCTCATCTAAACAATTAGAATCCAGTAATATAAATGATAGTTGTTCCTAGTACAAGATTATCACCATATTACTCCCGACAAATCACAACTAATGTAAGTATAGATATATGTACGTTCTGTTTATTACATATCACAGTATGCAAAAACACCCGCAGCACGGAACCTGATGGAAAGCATGTATCATGCATATAAACCTAAATCTGAAGTGCTTTTACTGTGATTTATATCGCATGTTGTAACACTATAAAAACTCAGTAAGTACGAGTAGTAAAGTCTCGATAATCCAAAATATAAATATACATGTAGAATAATTCAGACAACTGAACGCAGATGGCTGTTTAATGCAGCTTGAAAGTCATGCAAAAAGCTCCTAGAGGAGCTTTCGGTATGACTTTCATCCTGCATTAAGCTGTTATCTGTATTAAAGATCGATAATGAGACGTGTGTGTTCGGATAATATCGAAGTTTTTCGGCTCGTATTAAACCTTTCGGTGGGGAAGCACAGTGCTATTTATTTCAGGTACGGTTTTAATATCTTGAAATCATTGGGAATGATTACATATGTGGAAGTTAAATTATCACAACAAAAATATCAAAAGCTAATGAAGGTTTTAAAGTCACGATATTGAATCATTGAGACTGCGTGTCTTGTCCGCCGTTACACCCAGTAAACCCTATGTTTATACCAATATCTAACGTGGTAGCAAGCTATTGGAAGACTCCATTATTCAATGATCATTGAAGAGCGGTTTAAATATCGTAAGCGGTTATTCATTTATTGAACATACGAGTCGTAAAAGGCGGGTGGTTGATTAATGCATGGCAAAAGGAGCTTTCTGCATTACTTTTTACCTACATTAAGCTACCACCCGACATATTTATAACGCAAAGATGTAAAACTTTGCATTAAACTAATCATTGCATTACAATGTGTATGTCATGCTAGTTCTTCACACACCATTTAATGCTTGTTACAGAAATGTGTCGTTGATGTTTATTCTTATTCTTCTGTCGTCTGTTTCGTTAATAAACGTCACAGCCGTGGTAAAACTATGTTTTCGGCTGATGAGAAACTCCCAATGTTTGGATTAATATTGCTAAAGAAATGTCACATTTTCGCTCATTGAACGCCAAAGCATCTACGCATCACTGAAACGCCGAACATTCATGGAAACCCTCACGTGTCAAGAAAATACATTATCTGGTAATTCTTACTGACATTTCCTCGAAGGTCAGACCGGATAAGATTATAGGAGACTCTTAAGACCGTTAATAGAATTTTCTCCATATGAAGTACCGTGTCTCCTAATTATGCGCAGTGAGCCGGAATTCGTTTCGTGAATAAAGCCTGCATATAACTGCGCGTAGTTCCAAAGACAAGATTCAAATATATTTTGAGAAATAGTTTGACAATGGTGAGTTTGACGGTTTCGTAAATGTCAGCTGTTTTCAAAAATGAAATAACAACAGGATTCTGCAACTTCTACTTTAACCCTTTCCTCCATAAACACACCTTTCTTCGTCCTGTAACAGTCATTTTTTTTAAGTCATTGTGATAAATAGAGCATTTGCTCCTGGAGCTAATTTCAAAACTACATACAGTGCTCCCTCTCTACAACGACACCCTATGGGATACGAAGATTGTATGTGTTGTTCAGAGGGAGTTGTTATAGGGAGGGAAAATCAAACATAATTAGCTTGTTTTCAGATCCCCAGATAAGGTGTATTTCGAGAACTAAAGCCGTTATGCCTCGATCAAACCCTACGTTGTGACCACTCTTTAGAATCGTCACAAAGTGACGATTCTAAAGAGTGGTCACAACGTAGGGTTTGATGGAGGCATAAATAAAATACGATGGAAAACGGTTTCTGGAGCTTTGTTGTTTCGGAAACAGTGACATGCGTTGTTGTAAGGAGGGAATCGTTATTGAGAGGGCCGTTGTAGGGAGGGAGCACTGTAATTCTAACATTTCTCTTTTCTCTAGTAAATGCTCATGTTCGATTTATTCACAAAGGTTTGATCTAAAATAGCCTATGAGGGAATAGGTTAAACCTTATTATATTCCAAATGTATATTCATTCTAATCCATAATACCTGTTGAAACCTTATCAGGCTGGGCTAAATACAATGTCTACTAAATTTGGTGCGATTCGACCAAATGTTTAAGAAATATTATCGACCTTGTGTCAAACAACCTGGATCCTGATGAGATGGTGATATACACTGTGTCTCGTGTGGATCTTATATGTTTGAAAATACCAATCAGGTTGCGAATAGTGGTTACCCTTTCCCTGTTCTTTCTTTATGGATTCCAAATTTCAGTATCTACCGAATATTGATGGACAAAGTACAATGTAGTTTTAATGAATATTAAAGGTGGAACATTTTAGCCATTTTAGAAAGTAAAGAAACAGATTAATCAAATTCCATTAGTAAGCAGAGCAGAACCTGGTCAGAAGGCCCCTGTCCGTCTGATCTGTGTCTACCCTGTTTGCAAATACGTGAAAAGACGTTTATATGACGGAAAGGGTTAACTGAATTATTTCTATCTGTAAATATTTCAAGACACAAATTGACCTGAGCACAAGCAACTGTATCAAACTGAAGCTCGTACCATATCTCGCCAAACCACTAAACTCCGTATACAGTAACTGTGCCCAGTCTGTCTAGGGTACAGTAAAACCCCTATATGTTTTCTGTTTGCCGAAATAAATATCGGGGGCCAGAAAGGGTTACCGTGCACCCCCCGTCTGACTTTTTTTCATGGGTACCAGGGTGTTTGGTAGGGTCTGCTGAATGGAAATCAAAATTGTACCCATGAAAAAACTCATTCCTGCTATGGGTTTTTCTACCGTTTCCATGGCAACCGGAGGTCTTGACAACGACGGTGGGTAAAGGTTATAATGTAGTATATCTATGCTATTAGGGGTACTAAGAGTTTGAGACTGGTGTCAAACTAAAGGTAAGACATTGGTCTTTAATTAAAAATATGTTTTTGTTAATTAATTCATTTGCATAATCATGCATATTAATGAGAAACCCGAAAAATGAAGGAAAAAAGACTAGAATATGGTGAAGACTAGATCTGAAGTCACATGTGATGGTCCAAATACACCCAAATACGTTTTTGTACATAAAACATCCCCAATGTTAGTATTATTTAAAACAAAATCGTGTCTTTATGGCTTATTTGCATTTTATTGCATTTTTGAGTATCCATAGCAGAGGTACGTCCGGGTAGCGTAAGCACATAGAGAAGATAGCATTATATCTCAAGGCATTCGGGAGATAATAGCTAACAGTATCAACTTGTTACCAAACATAAAATAAATACACTAGTATTTGATTTAAAATGTATTGTAGTTAATAAGTTCATTAGCATATTCATGAATATTAATGAGAACACCGAAAATGAAGAAAAAATGACTAGAAGATGGCGAAAACTAGATCTGAAATCACTTGTGTTGCTCCAAATGCACCGAACTATGTTCATATACGTAAAACACCATCAAGGGGAGTATTATATAATACAAAATCGTGTCACTTTGGCTTATTTATACTTTTATTGCGTTTTTGAGTATCTATAGCAGAGGTACGTCCGGACAGCGTCAGCGCATATAGGAGATAGCATTATATCTCAAGGCATTCGAGAGCTGGCAGCTAACAGTATCAACTTGTTACCAAACATATAATAAATACACTGGTCTTTGATTTAGAATGTATCGTTGTTAATAAGTTCATTAGCATATTCATGAATATCAATGAGCAACTGCCCCCTCCCCTTAAAATTAGAGAAAAGGACAGGGAAATGGTGAAAACTAGATCATAAATCACCTGTAATGCTCCAAATGCATAGAGATATAAAACCACCTCATTGAGCGTAATCTAGCAGATACTATCACAGGGCCTTGGGAGCTAACATTATCAATTTATCAACATGTTACCAAATATAATTATAAGAAATACAATGGTCTTTGATTTAGAATATCATGTTGTTAATCAGTTCATTAGCATATTCATGAATATTAATGCTTAAATCAAACAAAAAGAATGGGCATTATTTAAAAACGGTAGAACGAATTTTAAACCATCCAGTTTGCTCAAAGTATACCGAAATAATTCAACCGCTTTCAAATTAATTATGATTTAATTATGGTATTATATCAAACGATGGAGGTATCCGTTATTTTCTTTATACGGGTATGAATGTATACATTTCTGGTATGAAAACAAATGAACAGTTAAGGTACAAATAGCGTTTCAATTTCCAAGTGTGACATGAAACTTTAAAAACTGCTTACTTTCATATTCATAAAAATGAGTAGGGTATCACAAAACACGTGAAATGATTTACCTAGTGTCTGATTTTCAATCAAAGATTAAGATAATGACTCAATAACTTAAACTTATTAAGTAAACTAAACGGAATATTTGTAGACTGATGTCTCGGCTCATTTGAATAGTTGTATATATACGAGTATTTTCGTTGTTGTTATCCGTATCAGTACACCACAGCAATGATATTTAAAAATCATTTTTTTAAAAGTATTATGTTTTTAGGAGACGCCATTGTAATGACGTGTAAATTACCAGTATTGATGGGGACATCTAAAAGTAATATAACATGATTTGTAAAGTAGAAATGAAACAAGTCTTTTTAAATGGTGTATTTCGTAACATACAAGTGGTATTATACTTATCGAGGCTAATGCTTTTGACACATACATGTATTTACAAACAAAAGCATACATGTCTTTACAAACCATTATATCATTGATGTTTTCAACACATGTACAAAACGTTATAAGTGCATGCTGTAGGCGCATAGCTAGATTTTTAGAAACAATACATTTCACATTACTAAAATAGGATACATGGCAAAAATGCATGAAACATTATCATGTCAAATTCAATAAATACTAATGATAACACGAGAAACGGAAAACACATCCCTCATTTCCATTCCGTTCCTCAATGTTAAGAATGTTTCTACGTGTTTAAGCGGTAGACCTTTCTGTGTGATATATTCAACTATCATCACATCTGTATTAATCGTAATGCACGTTTAGACCGAATAATAATCTTGAAAGAGCCCCATCCACTTCTTCATATTCTTCAACTGCTTCAAGAGTCTTCTCCAGAATGCTTCGACAACTCATCCTCAATCCATTATGGAACCAGAGAAAGTAGTAGGGCATCGCACCCGATTTTCTCTGTACCCTCTCACCTCTTTATGGTGTATCAAATTAGCCTAAGGTTGTAATGGGCATTAATCAACGCAACCAAATTTCTACAAGGTGGCAATGATCGATGTCAATATCGCGCTCTATATATCGTTTGTATTATGTTTCAAAGACTCTATTCAAAATGAAGATACCTTTCTCAGGGCAGATGTAAGAGATAAAGTCGCTAAAGAAGCTTTTATAAACAACAGGCTGGAAACCCACGCATGGTTCCTAGAGTTGATAAAGACTGATTTGAAGACAATGGCAGCTTCGGTGTTAGTATACTGGCAGCACGGACATAGTTGAGTGCAATTACTAAATCAGTCATAAGGGTCATACTATACGCCAAAGGAGTTGAATACCTAATAGAAGAGGTAGACATGGCAAATGCACCAACACAAGATGAGAAACACATTGTAAAAGAAGTCAGGAATGCTTTATTTCATTCAATGCGAGACACTCCAGGCATCTTCAAACAAATATCTGAAAGACTTTTCAACATGACGCCTGAAAGCATTCATGTAAGATATGTATCAGGAAAACTAAAACCATATGGAGAGAATGCGGGAATGGGGATTCAGAAAACTGCTAGTGTAAGGGGAGGATACAAAGAAACCTGCTGACTGGAAGGCTTGTTGATGAACGATGACACCATGAGGCAAAGTACCTAGTTATAGTCTATGTTCAGTCCGAAAGACCGCTCAGTACATGTACTCCCCTGGTCATTGAGTCATTCGCCTACAATATTGAGCACTGCTAACATATGGCGCAATCATGCAGCCGTAGTACCGGCTAGTGACCCTCACAGGTACCCACTTTAATCCCTGGGTGGAGAGGAGGTGCGGGTGGGAGACACTGAAAAGCGTCTCTGAAATTTCCGGGAGGGACCGGGATTTGAACCCGATCTCCCGACCGGTAGTCAAGTGCGTAACCACTATACCACCACACCACACGAGTAATTTGTAAAGCATAAAGTCAAACTGTTTTGAAGTCAGCATACTAAGAAACTAATATCAAGTTTTAACCAGAAAACAAGACTGCACGACTGTTCAAGCAAGAACGCTAGCCAGCAACATATTCATACTGTTTGATTACTATGACAGTTTCGAGTGTGAGGATGCTCTGTTGGGCATTCATGCTTACTGTGAGTCTACACGTACATTTAAGGAAAAAGAGTATGTATCACCAAATAACAACTCCTGGAAAGAGACCGAGATTCGTAACTCCACTAGTAATAAATTCTGAAGGGAGGTGTTATAAACTTGGGATGTTTAAGCTGGTCTAATTGGTGAATAAGAATCGTTCACATCCACAATGTACGCTGAATTGAAACTGCTGCTAATGAAACGCGCGAAGATAAGCCAATTAATGATTTGCATAACGTTGACATGGGATCTTTGCCACCACGTAGATTTGCTTAGTCCGACGCATTTAACGGGTCGTCAATCAGGTGCGAATTTTGACGAGCTCACATATAGCCTATCCAGTAATACCCCCAGCCTCAGAAGCACATGACTGGAGCCATGTCAATGTGGTTCTTGGACCATTCCACTATGAGTCTGCGGTTACTTGCCCTCACAACTTCACAAGTCATGGCTGACATTCTGTAATTTGAGGCACATAGAGAAGATGAAAAATGGGGATCTTTGAAGACACTGGTTATCATTGGGACTAAACTTGCATTTTAATGCATACATATATGGTGATGAATGAGTGTATCACACAGAAATGTCTTTTTCTGTAAACCGGTTGAGACATTCTTTACAGTCATGTTTTGTACATATACTAAGGCCACAATGATATAATGATTTGTAAATATGCCGAATAATACATGCTTCGATTAGTTCAAAGTTAATTGTTTGTCACCAGTTAAACACCACTAAGCCATGATTTCTATTTGTTACTGTCTATTCTAATTCCACTTTACAGACCTCGTTTCATTGCATTTTCTGCTAGTAGATTGTAGTGTACAAGTCATATCTCTATGCATTTGGAGCATTACAGGTGATTTATGATCTATAGTTTTCACCATTTCCCTGTCTTTTTCTCTAATTGTAAGGGGGGGGGGGGAGTTTCTCATTTAAATTCATGAATATGCTAATGAACTTATTAACAACGATACATTCTAAATCAAAGACCAGTGTATTTATTACCGGTATATGTTTGGTAACAAATTGATACTGTTAGCTGCCAGCTCTCGAATGCCTTGAGATATAATGCTATCTCCTATATGCGCTGACGCTGTCCGGAAGTACCTCTGCTATGGATACTCAAAAACGTAATAAAAGTGTAAATAAGCCAAAGTGACACGATTTTGTATTATATAATACTCTCCTTGATGATGTTTTATGTATATGAACATATTTCGGTGCATTTGGAGCAACACAAGTGATTTCAGATCTAGTTTTCGCCATCTTCTAGTCATTTTTTCTTCATTTTCGGTGTTCTCATTAATATTCATGAATATGCTAATGAACTTATTAACTACAATACATTTTAAATCAAATACCAGTGTATTTACTTTATGTTTGGTAACAAGTTGATACTGTTAGCTATTATCTCCCGAAGGCCTTGAGATATAATGCTATCTTCTCTATATGCTTACGCTACCCGGACGTACATCTGCTATGGATACTCAAAAATGCAATAAAAATGCAAATAAGCCATATAGACACGATTTTGTTTTAAATAATACTAACATTGGGGATGTTTTATGTACAAAAACGTATTTGGGTGTATTTGGACCATCACAGGTGACTTCAGATCTAGTCTTCACCATATTCTAGTCTTTTTTCCTTCATTTTTCGGGTTTCTCATTAATATGCATGATTATGCAAATGAGGTAATTAACAAAAACATATTCTTAATTAAAGACCAATGTCTTACCTTTAGTTTGACACCAGTTTCAAACTCTTAGTGCCCCTAATAGCATAGATATACTACATTATAACCTTTACCCACCGTCGTTGTCCAGACCGCCGGTAGCCATGGAAACGGTAGAAAAACCCATAGCAGGAATGAGTTTTTTCATGGGTACAATTTTGATTTCCATTCAGCAGACCCTACCAAACACCCTGGTACCCATGAAAAAAAGTCAGACGGGGGGTGCACGGTAACCCTTTCTGGCCCCCGGGGTATATGTATCTATACCAGACGTTCAATTTAGTATAGATAACGGTCTAGGAGACGGGTGGCAGATAATGCAGGATGTACGTCATGAATAAAGCTATTAATTAGATAAAGAAGCAATGTTAGCTGACATTGGAATGTTAATTACTTTACTTGTATTTGGACTCTATGTACAGTCATCGGCTAGGCAATATACATTAACAAACGCTTTTAGTATTTATATCGGATTATATGTAGTTTTAACTCTTCCTCTGCTTCGCTGCCAGTGTCGCATCTGTGATTACCTATGCAAACAGTTTGGATCCAGATGGGACATCGATTTCATTCGGTGTCTGCTCAGAGTTCAAATTGTTTGACACCCAGGCTGATTATATTTGAGAATCTGGAAACCAATCTTTCTATGCTCTAACAGCCCACTTAGTAGTAAACTATGGAAATGTGAATTTGCCAACAAAACTTGTTATCTATATATACCCCGGGGCCAGATAGGGTTACCATGCACCTCCGTCTGACTTTTGTTCATGGGTACGGGGGTATTCAGTAGGGTCTGCTGAAGGTAAATCAGATTTGTACCCATGAAAAAACTCCTGCTATGGGTATTTCTACCGTTTCCATGGCAACCAGTGATCTGGACAACGACGGTGGGTAAAGGCTATAATGTAGTATATCTATGCTATTTGGGGCACTAGGAGTTTGAAACTGGTGCCAAACTAAAGGTCAGACATTGGTCCTTAATTAAGAAATGTTTTTGTTAATTACCTCGTTTGCATAATCATGAATATTAATGAGAAAACCGAAAAATGAAGGAAAACATACTAAAATATGGTGAAAACTAGATCTGAAAGCACATGTGATTCTCCAAATACACCCAAATATGTTCTTATACATAAAACACCCTCTAGCAGAGTAATATATAAAACAAAATGTTATCTCTATGGCTTATTTCATTGAGTGTTTGAGTATCCATAGCAGACGTACGTCCGGACAGCGCCAGCGCTTAGAAAAGATAACATTATATTTCAAGGCTTTCGTGAGCTGGTAGCTAATAGTATCAACTTGTTACCAAACAAAACATAAATACACTGGTCTTTGATTTAGAATGTCATGTTGTTAATAGGTTTAATAGCATATTCATGATTATTAATGAGAAACCCCCTAAAATTAGTAGACAAAGACAGGAAATGGTGAAAACTAGACCTGAAACCATCTGTGATGCTCTAACTGCATAGAGATATGTTCTTATACATAAAACCACCTCATTGAGAGTAATCTAGCTGGTACAATGCAAAACGTGTCTATATGGGCCATCTGCATTTTATTACGTTTTAGTTTCCATAGCAACTTTTCGTCCGGACAGCGTCGACGCATAGAGAAAGTAATAACGTTATATCACAGGGCCTTGGGCAGTTTGGGGCTAACATTATTAATCTGTTACCAAATATATAAGAAATACAATGGTTTTTTTTATTTATTTCGAATATCATGTTGTTAATCAGTTCATTAGCATATATTTCAATGCTTAAATCAAACAAAAAGAAAGAAATGTATTAAAAAACTGTAGAACGAACCCAAGGTTATGAAAACAAAATAACCATTAAAAATACAAATAACAGACTGTTTCAATTTCTAAGTATGATGTGAAAATTTAAACCACGTTAAAATAAAAAAAAACTTGAAGGATTAAGCAGGATTACCTAAATCATTATGTTTACTTGCTCATCTATAAATAATGATTAGGGTATCACAAACGGTCATGAAATGAATTGAAATGATTTAGCCTGTTGTATGACCAAAGAACAAAATACTGAATCGAGAATTTAAACTTATTAAGTAAACAAAACCTATCATGTGTAGGCTGCTGTCTCGGCTCATATGAATTGTATAATATTTCGTTTGCGTTATCCGCATCAGTACAGCACAGCAATGGTGATTCAAAACGATATTTCGATTAAAAGTATCAACTTTTGAGGAGATGCCAATCTAATGACTTGTACACTACAATCTACCAGCAAAAAAGCAATGAACGAGGTATGTAAAGTAGTATTAGAATAGAAAGAAGCAGAGAGAAATCAGGGTTTAGAATTCAGGTTCAACTGGTACATCTCATGACATACAATTGACTTTGAACTAATCAAATCATGTATTATTCAGCGTATTTACAATTAATTATATCAGTGTCGCCTTAGTATATGTACAAAACATTATGTCACTGAATACTGTAAAGACTGTCTCAGCCGCTTTACAGAAACAGACATTTCTGTGTGTGATACATTCATTCATCACCATATCTGTATTCATTGTAATGCAAGTTTAGTCCCAATGATAACCCGTGTCTTCAAAGATCCCCATTCTTCATCTTCATTTGCCTCAAATTACAGGATGTCTACTATGACTTGTGGAGGCAAGTAACCGAAGATTCATAATGGAATTGTCCAAGAACCACAATGACATGTCTCCAGTCATGTGCTTCTGTGGCTCGGGGTATTACTGGATAAGCTATATGTGAGCTCGTCCCAATTCGCCCGTGATAGATGATCCATTAAATGTGTCAGACTAAGCATATTCTACAAGATGGCAAATACCCCATGTCAATGTTATGCAACTCATTAATAGGCTTATATTCGCGTTTTACCTTATTCTGCAGCAGTTTCAATTCAGTGTACATTGTGTTTGTGGACGATTCTTATTCACTAATTAGATCAGCTTAAACATTCCAAGTTTCAAAGACTTGCTAGTGGATTTACGAACATCGGTCCCTTTCCAGGAGTCATTATTTGGTGACACATACCTTTTTTCCTTAAATGTGCTGGTAGAGTTACAGTAAGCATGAATACCCAACAGGGCATCCACACATTTGAAACGGTCAGTGTAATCATTCAGTATTAAAATATGTCGTTGGCTAGCGTTCTAACTTGAACAGTTGTGCAATCTTGTTCTCTGGCTAAAACCTGGTATCAGTTTCTTCTTGTACTGACTTCAAAACAGTTTTCTGCATGGGCATGATTACTTTATGATTTACAAATTAGTTTCTCTTGTTGTCATCGTCCATCAATAAAAGTACAAATATGAGGCATGCATGAAACACCACACACAAAACAAACGTCCGCCCAAACAGTACCACAACAAGAAAACGCAGCAAATGTACATAACTATCAAAACACAAAGAGACGCACAAAGACAAAACAAACACACAATAGGCGGAAGATAGAAGTACGACTCTGGAACGGTCAGTGACAATAGTCAGTGGGGTTTAAACCGGTTCAGGGGCGTCCAACCTCACACTCCAGTCAGCAGGTTTCTTTGCTTTCTCCCCTTACACTAGCAGCTTTTCCATCCCCACGTCCTCTCCATATTTGTGACTGAGTTTCCCTGATACATATATTATATTACATAAATACTTTCAGGTGTCATGTTGAAAAGTCTTTCAGCTATTTGTGTGAAGATGTCTGTAATGCCTTGCATTGAATGAAATAAAGCATTCCTGACTTCTTTTACAATGTGTTTCCCATCTTGTGTTGGTGCATTGGCCATGTCCACCTCTTCTATTAGGTATTCAGCTCCTTTGACATGTAGGATTTTGCTAAACCACCACCAGCAGTACCAATACTGAACGGTACTGGTGTTTCAGGGTGCTTCATGAGATCCCCAAGATCAATATCCACATATGACCTTCATGACTGAGCTAGTAATTGCATTAACCTATTTCCGTGTTGCCAGTCTGCTAACACCGAACCTTCCATTGTCTCCAATATCAATCTTTAACAACTCGAAGAACTGTGCGTGGGTTTCCAGCCTGTTGTTCATAAAAACGTCTTTAGCGACCTTGTCTCTTACATCTGCCCGGAGAAAGTCATCTTCATTTTGAACAGATTCTCGGACACACAATACAATCAACATTGATATCAACCATTTCCACCTTGTAGAAAATTGGCTGGTTGGTTGCGTTGATTAACGCCCATTACAACTTTAGGTTAATTTGATACCCAAAAGAAAGGTGAACGGATGCAGAGAAAATCGAGTGCGATGCCCTTCTATTATTATCGATAGAGATCCTCTGGTTCCATAATGGATTGAGGGTGAATTGCTTCCACAATTCATAGTGGACATTCTTGAGTAGACTCTTGAAGCAGATGAAGAATATGAAGATGGGGATGGGGGTTCTTTGAAGATTATTATTCGGTCTAGACTTGCATTACGATTAATACAGATGTAATGATAGTTGAACATAACACACGGAAAGGTCTACTGCTTAAACATTCTTAATATTTCTACCACTAAGGGCCTTTTTCAAAGATTAGCATGTCAAAATACACGTCACATTTTTGTTGCATGCATTCAGCCATAAAATCAAAGAGAATAATATTGATCCAACATTATGGTGACATTGGGTTGTTATATAAAATGTCATGACGTCATCAAAATGACCTTATCAACTGATGTCACGGGTGCAACGACGTCATGCATGCATTAGCGCATTATCCTCTTTGATGTTACAGCCAAATGGTCTGTACGTTCTCAGCCTCCATATCCAATCAGTTTCAAGGACCTGTCTTTCAATTCTACATGCATGGAACATCCGTTTCAAAACTACAAATCTCATATCATCACTGCTATGACCACCGATTCCAAAATGTCTGTTTATTGTCTTCTCTCTCTCATGTCTCATGTCTCAAGGAAGAGAGGATATAGTGGCAGGATGATAGAAAAGCATTTGGTAAGGGTGGATAAACTTGACAGATCTGCCACTTTAGTAAAGAAACAAACAGATAGATCTAATAGGAAAATGAATAGAGTCCCTTTAGTTTTGACGTATTCAAATCTGCTTCCGAATATACATGACATTGTAAAAAAAAACATTCAAACGTTTTGCATCAATCAGACCGGCTTAAAGAAGTATTTCAACAACTGCCAATTGTAGCATTCATGCGTGATAAAAATCTATTTGACACACTGGTGCATTCAAAAACTAACCGGATTGTTAGACCAAGCAATACAGTCTGTTCACAGGGTTGTGCTACTTGCAGTATTCTTGAAATACCAAGTATTAGTGACACAAATAGGCAACCAGTTTACAATGTGTCTACCAATATTAACTGTAGAGAAAGAAATGTAGTATATGCAATTAATTGCAGTAAATACGATATAATGGTGTATGTCGGCGAAACTGAGAGAGAAGTTCGGGAGAGAATGAAAGAACATTTGAGTGATATGAGACATGAGAGAGAGAAGCCAATAAACAGACATTTTGGAATCGGTGGTCATAGCAGTGATGATGTGAGATTTGTAGTTTTGAAACGGATGTTCCATGCATGTAGAATTGAAAGACAGATCCATGAAACTGATAGGATATGGAGGCTGAGAACGTACAGACCATGTGGCTGTAACATCAAAGAGGATAATGCGCTAATGCATGCATGACGTCGTTGCGACCATAAAATCAGTTGATGACGTCATTTTGATGACGTCATGACATTTTAAATAACAACCCAATGTCACCATGACGCTGGATCAACATTATTCTCTTTGATTTTATGGCTGAATGCATGTAACAAAAATGTGACATGTATTTTATGTATCTTATTTTAGTAATGTGAAATACATTTTTCTAAAACTCTAACTATCCATCTACAGCATGAAATGACAAAGTTTTTTACATGTGCTGAAAACGACAATGATATATATCGGTAATTGTTTGTTAATGCATGTATGCTTTTGTTTGTAAATACATGTATGCGTCAAAACCATTAGCTTCGATAAGTCTAATGTCACTTGTATGTCACGAAATACACCAGTTAAAAAGCATTGTTTCATTTCTACTTTACAAAAGTACAAAAATGAGTCATGCAGGAAATACCACATACAGAACAAGCACTCGCCCGAACAGCAACACAAGGAAACAGCAAATGTACATGGGTAGAAAAAACAACAAGAGACGCACAAAGAGAAAACAAACATACAATAGGAGGAAGATGGAAGTACCGCCTTGGAACGGTCAGTGACAAAAGTCACCGGGGGTTTAAACCGGTTACCATGTTATATTGCTGTTCGATGTCCTCATCAATACTGGTATTTTACACGTCATTACATTGGTGTCTCCTGAAAACATGATACTTTTAACGAATTTTTTTAAACATCATAATCATGGCAGTGGTGTACATATACAACAGCAAACTATGTGTATATAACTATTCAATTGAGCCGAGACATCAGCCTACATATACTCCGTTTAGTTTATTTAATAAGTTAAAGTTTTTGATTCAATATCTTAATATTTGCTTAAGTCAGACACTGTGTAAATCATTTCACTTTTTTTGTGATACCCTACTCATTATTATGAATATAAAAGTAAGCAGATTTTAAAGTTTCATATCACATTTGGAAATTGAAACGCTATTTGTACCTTAACTGTTCATCTGTTTTCATGCCAGAAAAGTGCACAGTCATAGAAAATAACTGATACAGACACCATCGTTTGATATAAAACCAGCTAAATCATAATTTGAAAGCGCTTGAATTATTTCGGTATACTTTGAGCATACCGGATGGTTTAAAAATTATTCTACCGTTTTTAAATAATGTCCCTTCTTTTTGTTTGATTTAAGCATTAATATTCATTAATATGCCAATGAACTGATTAACAACATGTTATTCTAAATCAGACCATTGTATTTCTTATATATTTGGTAATAGGTTGATTATGTTAGCTCCCAGTTGCCCAAGGCCCTGTGATACAACGCTATTACTTTCTCTATGCGTCGACGCTGTCCGGATGCACATTTGCTATGGAAACTCTAAAGCTTAATAACATGCAGCTAAACCATAAAGACAAGTTTTACATAGCATCAGCTAGATTACTCTCAATGAGGTGGTTTTATGTATAAGAACATATCTCTATGCATTTGGAGCATCACAGATGATTTCAGATCTAGTTTTCACCATTTTCCTGTCTTTTCTCTCATTTTTTGGGTTTCTCTTTAATATTCATGAATATGCAAATGAACCTATTAAAAGCATGATATTCTAAATCAAATTATTTTTTGTTTGGTAACAAGTTGATACTGTTAGCTACCAGCTCCCGAAGGCCTTGAGAAATAATGTTATCTTCTCTATGCGCTGACGCTGTCCGGACGTACATCTGCTATGGATACTCAAACTCTCAATAAAAATGACAATTAGCCATAGAGACACCATTTATTTTAGATAATACTCTCTTTGAGGATGTTGTACGTACAAGAACATATTTGGGTGTATTTGGAGCATCACGTGTGGTTTTAGATCTAGTTTTCACCATCTTCTAGTTTTTTCCCTTCATTTTTCGGTTTTCTCATTAATATTCATGATTATGCAAATGAGGTAATTAACAAAAATATATTAATTAAGGACCAATGTCTCACCCTTAGTTTGGCACCAGTTTCAAACTCCTAGTGCCCCAAATAGCATAGATATACTACATTATAGCCTTTACCCACCGTCGTTGTCCAGACCACTGGTTGCCATGGAAACGGTAGAAATACCCATAGCAAGAATGAGTTTTTTCGTGGGTACAACTTTGATTTGCATTCAGCAGACCCTACTGAACACCCTGGTACCCACGAAAAAAGTCAGACGGGGTGCACGGTAACCCTATCTGGTCCCCGGGGTAATACAAAGGCATTGAAAGCGTTTATCTTGATTTTAATTTCCTTGTAAACCTGTATAGTTTAACTTGGTTTCAACTTTTACTCTTTCACTGCCAATGTCGCATCTGTGATTACTTAAATGCAAATTGTTTTGATTCAGATCAGGCGCAGAGTTACTCGGCGTCTCATCAGGATCCAAACTGGTTGTTACTGTGGTGATAATTTTTAAAGAAAACGAGAAGAAATAACACAACGAAAATTGTAGCAGGCGACAACTGTTGCAGACGACAGAAAAATTAAAGTGATAAAGTAGCAATTAGTGCAGACTCTGAACAAGCTGTTCTTCAGGAGCGGTTTGGTCCTACGTTTTTTCTGTCTCAATATTATGTTATTTAATCCTTTCCTTCATATAAACGTGTTGTCAAGCATTTGCAAACAGAGTAGATCCAGATCAGACGGCTCCTATAGGAACTATAATGGAACTTGAAAGGTATGGTTCTTTACTTTATAAAATGGCTACAGTTTTCCCGTTTCCATACTTCATTATAATTAGTTTGTCTATGAATATATGCAGTAGGTACTGCCATTTGGAATAAACATAGAACATGGAACTGGTTACTCACTTATCATTCAATAGTATGTTATTGCTAAACAAACGTTCATAAACATGGGACAATAATTTGTAGAATTTACAAATAAACCAGAGTTTCATACCAACGTTGTTTCTCTTATTGTCTTCACTGATTCACATATATAACGTATAGACATTCAGCAGACGCCAATTGGCAATGCTATTTATATTTTATGATTTACATGGTTACATCCAAACTGTGTAATATTACAATTCTTGTTTTAAAGAAAAAGGTTGCAATGAAATATTGCTGACAGTTATTCATATCTGATAACCACAAACTAGTGGAAACTAGAAGTAATGACTTGGGTTAAATAGGATTAAATATTGTAGAACTCTCAGTACATTAACACATCCATTATCCAGCTATGCTCGGCGTTAGGGACATCTGTAAACAGTTTGGAGCCAGTTGAGACGTCTCGGCATGTGTATGATTAACCCACTCCCTAATAGGCTTTTGTAAGACCCAACCTCTTTAAATAAATCTACCGAAAAGGAGCATTTACTAAAGAAATGGAGTTTCAAAAATTCCAAAGAAAGTAAGCTTATTCTTCTTAATTATGAAATTTTATACTCCAAACGAAGTGGAACGTTTTAAAATTGGGTAGTTTGAAAACATTGTGACATATAAAGCATTTGTAATTGGTTTCAAAATGTGATTTTACATAGGCGCCTAAAGGCGTCAATGAGGTGAGGGAATTGGTTACATCTGTTTGATACACGGCTAATAGTTTCTGAAACGTTTTGTCCAAACGAATTCAGTCAAAATTATTCCAGATCCAAATCTGAGCAAACGTTATTTTCACAGCGAAGTAAAAGTATGTCCAGTAGGTGTGAACTAGGTAGTGAACTAGGTAGACCTTGGATTTACAGCATAACCCATCTAAAGCCATCAGTTAACACATTCCATCCTAGTGATGCATTTTGGCGCCTCTGTAAAAGTCACATAAAACTACACAATTCTTAAGTTGTCCTTTTCTACAGTTAATGCTCCTTTTCGGTAGATTTATTCAAAGGGGTTGGGTCAAAAATAGTCTAGGAGAGAATGAGTTAATATATTGACATGGCTGCCTTTAAATGCAGGCTAACTTCAGGAAGAAAGGAATGCAGAAAACTCCTATAGGAGCTTTTTGCATAACTTCCATCCTGCATGAAGCTGTCACCTGCATCTACAACCAATATTTAGCCATCTTTGTGGTGGTCGCATGAGAGGGGGTTTACAGTACTTGTATTTATTTTAAGTACTTCTGTAGTCGAAAAGACCGTCAGTGTTTATTGAAAATAGTCCAGGAAGTATAAAAGGATGTAATGTGATTTTGTGTCGTGTCGCCTGTGCTTACTGCAAAAGGTAGACTCAATAGGTAGCATAAGTTGTATTGCTACTGAACACAGGGCAGGATACGTGGTGACCACACCGATCGAGTATGGGACGTATTGGGTAATGACCTTTATGATAAATATTGAGTAGATGAGGAATCACGTTTGTAAGGAAACCATATTACGACAAACGACTTGTTATTCAAACATGTTATTCTTCTACCACACATATTGTGTGCACGAAATGCCGAGAACTTTTCACCATCGGGTTTTTACATTTGTGTTGCAAATATTTATGAACAATCACCCAATCGTGTGTTTGTAATTGCAGATAGATTCGTCTCACTTATCATTCTATGACAATAGACCTTTGAAATGTTACATGTTCTGAAAATTAACATGTTCTGTCGGCAATGTCACAAAGGATCCATTCCAATCCAGTTCATAAGACTATTTCTGCTTTTGTTTTATCTTTATGAGGTCATTAGTGAAATTGTTGACATGCTTTTGCGAATTAAGTCACGTTTTCATATCCAAGCACTGAAACCTGCTCCGATCAGAATGATATAGTTACAATGAAAATTGATATGAACTGCTGAAAGGATTAAAGTAACTTCAATTAGCACCACTTTATCCACGACCTGATTCGCACTTTCAAACAGTTTAGATCCAGATGTGAAACAGACATACAGACAGAAAGACGAGACAGACGAGACAAACATACATACAATCAGAAGCAGACAGTGAGATAGACAGATACACACAGAGACATACAGAGACACTCAGAAACAGAGAGAGAGAGAGGGGGAGAGAGGGACAGCCAGACACAGAACGACAGAGAGAAAGAGAGAGAGAGAGGGGGAGAGAGGGGCGAGAGGTAACGTTAGGTAGCGGTAGAGGGGGAGGGAGATACAAAGAGGGGGAGAGAGATAGAGAGAGGTTCATTTTGCAATGCAGCTTCCAGTTCATTAAACCAGTTGTTATCAACAAATCCACATGTACTAGGTTATCAAGTGTATTGGTTTTAAGTAAAATGTTTTCATTAGATTTAATCTGAAATGACCGTTTACTACAAGAAACATATCGACCGACAGCAACATAACTAAAACAACGACCTTAACAAAGTCAGATTGTCGATCTCTAAGACCGTTTAAAGCTTAACCTCGCTGTGAAAGTATACTGTCTGCTCAAATGTGACGAATCTGGTACAATTTAGACTACTTCCAATTCGATAACGTCTTCAAACCTCTACTGACCGAATGACAAACAGCTTGGATCCTGACGATATGCCGATTTACTCGTGGTCTCATCTGGATCCAAGCTCTTTCAAATGCATGCTTCTATATCCTTAACCCTTTTCCTCACATTTTCACTCGTTTGCAAACAGAGTAGAACCAGACCAAACGGCTCTTAAATGAACTGTCTGGTCAGGATCTACTCTATTTGCTTATGGAATAGATCTAATTCTAGTTTCTGCCTGAGCCAAAATATGACATGTATACATATGCATTTAAAATAATCTAATCAATATCCATGGTGTTATTATTTCTTACAAAGTGTAAAATCATAGCAAGTTTTGTTAAAATATAGTTCATGATCTAGGATATTGAACAAAGGACACATCGCTTTAACCCTTTACTTCACAGAGACGTCTTTGAAACGGATTAGATTCGGTTTTGAGAAACTATTATGAGTGCGACATGTTTACATTCTGACGTGACGCCG